>JAJHPC010000020.1:7222484-7564986 GCA_024447665.1 Juncus inflexus | reverse complement strand
ACTCATGTTTCATTCGTTTTTATGCTCGTTTCAAGTAAAAAAAAACACGGATAGATTTTTTGTAAAGAATGATAGTTAATAGTAAATTAATCAAATGCAAACCAAAATTTATGTTCATTTAAAAATATTTCTCCACAATCTATGTTTGCACCGAAAACTCATGTTTTGTGCGGTTTTATGCTCGTTTCATTAAAAAAAACTCGGATAGATTTTTCGTAAAGAATGATAGTTAATACTAAATTATTAAAATGCAAACCAATATTTCTGTTCATTCAAAAATATTTCTCCACAATCTTTGTTTGCACCGAAAACTCATGTTTTGTCCGTTTTTACGCACGTTTCGTTCAAAAGAACACGGATATAATTTTCATAAAGAATGATAGTTGATACTAAATTATTCAAATGCAAACAAAAATTTGTGTTCATTTTAAAATATTTCTCCACAATCTTTGTTTGCACCGAAAACTCATGTTTCTTGTGTTTTTATGCTCGTTTCTTTAAAAAAAACTCGGATAGATTTTTCGTAAAGAATGATAGTTAATACTAAATTATTAAATCGCAAATCAATATTTCTGTTCATTCAAAAATATTTCTCCACAATCTATGTTTGCACCGAAAACTCATGTTTTGTGCGTTTTTATGCTCGTTTCTTTAAAAAAAAACTCGGATAGATTTTTCGTAAAAAATGATAGTTAATACTAAATTATTCAAATGCAAACAAAAATTTGTGTTCATTTAAAATATTTCTCCACAATCTTTGTTTGCACCGAAAACTCATGTTTCTTAGCGTTTTTTTGCTCGTTTCATTCAAAAAAAACTCGCATAGATGTTTCCTAGAGAATGATAGTTAATACTAAATTATTAAAATGCAAACCAATATTTATGTTCATTCAAAAATATTTCTCCACAATCTTTGTTTGCACCGAAAACTCATGTTTCATGCGTTTTTATGCTCGTTTCATTCAAAAAAAACACTGATAGATTTTTCGTAAAGAATGATAGTTAATACTAAATTATTCAAATGCAAACCAAAATTTATGTTTATTTAAAAATATTTCTCCACAATCTATGTTTGTACCGAAAACTCATATTTCAAGCGTTTTTACGCTCATTTCATTAAAAAAACTCGGAAAGATTTTTCGTAAAGAGTGATAGTTAATACTAAATTATTAAATTGCAAACCTATATTTATGTTCATTCGATAATATTTCTCCACAATCTTTGTTTGCACCGAAAACTCATGTTTTGTCCGTTTTTACGCACGTTTCGTTCAAAAGAACATGGATATATTTTTCATAAAGAATGATAGTTAATACTAAATTTTTCAAATGCAAACAAAAATTTGTGTTCATTTAAAAATATTTCTCCACAATCTTTGTTTGCACCGAAAACTCATGTTTCATTCGTTTTTATGCTCGTTTCTGTCAAAAAAAACACGGATAGATTTTTTGTAAAGAATGATAGTTAATAGTAAATTAATCAAATGCTAACCAAAATTTATGTTCATTTACAAATATTTCTCCACAATCTATATTTGCACCGAAAACTCATATTTTGTGCGGTTTTATGCTCGTTTCATTAAAAAAAACTCGGATAGATTTTTCGTAAAGAATGATAGTTAATACTAAATTATTAAAATGCAAACCAATATTTCTGTTCATTCAAAAATATTTCTCCACAATCTTTGTTTGCACCGAAAACTCTTTTTTTGTCCGTTTTTACGCACGTTTCGTTCAAAAGAACACGGATATATTTTTCATAAAGAATGATAGTTGATACTAAATTATTCAAATGCAAACAAAAATTTGTGTTCATTTTAAAATATTTCTCCACAATCTTTGTTTGCACCGAAAACTCATGTTTCTTGTGTTTTTATGCTCGTTTCTTTAAAAAAAACTCGGATAGATTTTTCGTAAAGAATGATAGTTAATACTAAATTATTAAATCGCAAATCAATATTTCTGTTCATTCAAAAATATTTCTCCACAATCTATGTTTGCACCGAAAACTCATGTTTTGTGCGTTTTTATGCTCGTTTCTTTAAAAAAAACTCGGATAGATTTTTCGAAAAAAATGATAGTTAATACTAAATTATTCAAATGCAAACAAAAATTTGTGTTCATTTAAAATATTTCTCCACAATCTTTGTTTGCACCGAAAACTCATGTTTCTTGCGTTTTTTTGCTCGTTTCATTCAAAAAAAACTCGCATAGATGTTTCCTAGAGAATGATAGTTAATACTAAATTATTAAAATGCAAACCAATATTTATGTTCATTCAAAAATATTTCTCCACAATCTTTGTTTGCACTGAAAACTCATGTTTCATGCGTTTTTATGCTCGTTTCATTCAAAAAAAACACTGATAGATTTTTCGTAAAGAATGATAGTTAATACTAAATTATTCAAATGCAAACCAAAATTTATGTTTATTTAAAAATATTTCTCCACAATCTATGTTTGTACCGAAAACTCATATTTCAAGCGTTTTTACGCTCATTTCATTAAAAAAAACTCGGAAAGATTTTTCGTAAAGAGTGATAGTTAATACAAAATTATTAAATTGCAAACCTATATTTCTGTTCATTCGAAAATATTGCTCCACAATCTTTGTTTGCATCGAAAACTCATGTTTTGTCCGTTTTTACGCACGTTTCGTTCAAAAGAACATGGATATATTTTTCATAAAGAATGATAGTTAATACTAAATTTTTCAAATGCAAACAAAAATTTGTGTTCATTTAAAAATATTTCTCCACAATCTTTGTTTGCACTGAAAACTCATGTTTCATTCGTTTTTATGCTCGTTTCAGTAAAAAAAAACACGGATCGATTTTTTGTAAAGAATGATAGTTAATAGTAAAGTAATCAAATGCTAACCAAAATTTATGTTCATTTACAAATATTTCTCCACAATCTATATTTGCACCGAAAACTCATGTTTTGTGCGGTTTTATGCTCGTTTCATTAAAAAAAACTCGGATAGATTTTTCGTAAAGAATGATAGTTAATACTAAATTATTAAAATGCAAACCAATATTTCTGTTCAATCAAAAATATTTCTCCACAATCTTTGTTTGCACCGAAAACTCTTGTTTTGTCCGTTTTTACGCACGTTTCGTTCAAAAGAACACGGATATATTTTTCATAAAGAATGATAGTTGATACTAAATTATTCAAATGCAAACAAAAATTTGTGTTCATTTTAAAATATTTCTCCACAATCTTTGTTTGCACCGAAAACTCATGTTTCTTGTGTTTTTATGCTCGTTTCTTTAAAAAAAACTCGGATAGATTTTTCGTAAAGAATGATAGTTAATACTAAATTATTCAAATGCAAACAAAAATTTGTGTTCATTTAAAATATTGCTCTACAATCTTTATTTGCACCGAAAACTCTTGTTTTGTCCGTTTTTACGCACGTTTCGTTCAAAAAAACACGGATATATTTTCCATAAAGAATGATAGTTGATACTAAATTACTCAAATGCAAACAAAAATTTGTGTTCATTTTAAAATATTTCTCCACAATCTTTGTTTGCACCGAAAACTCATGTTTCTTACGTTTTTTTGCTCGTTTCATTCAAAAAAAACTCGCATAGATGTTTCCTAGAGAATGATAGTTAATACTAAATTATTAAAATGCAAACCAATATTTATGTTCATTCAAAAATATTTCTCCACAATCTTTGTTTGCACCGAAAACTCATGTTTCATGCGTTTTTATGCTCATTTCATTCAAAAAAAACACTGATAGATTTTTCGTAAAGAATGATAGTTAATACTAAATTATTCAAATGCAAACCAAAATTTATGTTTATTTAAAAATATTTCTCCACAATATATGTTTGTACCGAAAACTCATATTTCAAGCGTTTTTACGCTCATTTCATTAAAAAAAACTCGGAAAGATTTTTCGTAAAGAGTGATAGTTAATACTAAATTATTAAATTGCAAACCTATATTTCTGTTCATTCGAAAATATTTCTCCACAATCTTTGTTTGCACCGAAAACTCATGTTTTGTCCGTTTTTACGCACGTTTCGTTCAAAAGAACATGGATATATTTTTCATAAAGAATGATAGTTAATACTAAATTTTTCAAATGCAAACAAAAATTTGTGTTCATTTAAAAATATTTCTCCACAATCTTTGTTTGCACCGAAAACTCATGTTTCATTCGTTTTTATGCTCGTTTCAGTAAAAAAAAACCCGGATCGATTTTTTGTAAAGAATGATAGTTAATAGTAAATTAATCAAATGCTAACCAAAATTTATGTTCATTTACAAATATTTCTCCACAATCTATATTTGCACCGAAAACTCATGTTTTGTGCGGTTTTATGCTCGTTTCATTAAAAAAAACTCGGATAGATTTTTCGTAAAGAATGATAGTTAATACTAAATTATTAAAATGCAAACCAATATTTCTGTTCATTCAAAAATATTTCTCCACAATCTTTGTTTGCACCGAAAACTCTTGTTTTGTCCGTTTTTACGCACGTTTCGTTCAAAAGAACACGGATATATTTTTCATAAAGAATGATAGTTGATACTAAATTATTCAAATGCAAACAAAAATTTGTGTTCGTTTTAAAATATTTCTCCACAATCTTTGTTTGCACCGAAAACTCATGTTTCTTGCGTTTTTATGCTCGTTTCATTAAAAAAAACTCGGATAGATTTTTCGTAAAGAATGATAGTTAATACTAAATTATTAAATTGCAAACCAATATTTCTGTTCATTCAAAAATATTTCTCCACAATCTTTGTTTGCACCGAAAACTCATGTTTTGTCCGTTTTTGCGCACGTTTCGTTCAAAAGCTAACGGATATATTTTCATTAAGAATGATAGTTAATACTAAATTAATCAAATGCAAACCAAAATTTATGTTCATTTAAAAATATTTCTCCACAATCTATGTTTGCACCGAAAACACATGTTTTGTGCGGTTTTATGCACGTTTCTTTAAAAAAAGCTCGGATAGATTTTTCGTAAAAAATGATAGTTAATACTAAATTATTAAAATGCAAACCAATATTTCCGTTCATTCAAAAATATTTCTCCACAATCTTTGTTTGCACCGAAAACTCATGTTTTGTCCGTTTTTACGCACGTTTCGTTCAAAAGAACAGGGATATATTTTTCATAAAGAATGATAGTTAATACTAAATTATTCAAATGCAAACAAAAATTTGTGTTCATTTAAAAATATTTCTCCACAATCTTTGTTTGCACCGAACACTCATGTTTCATGCGTTTTTATGCTCGTTTCAGTCAAATAAAACACGAATAGTTTTTTTGTAAAGAAGCATAGTTAATACTAAATTAATCAAATGCAAACCAAAATTTATGTTCACTTAAAAATATTTCTCCACAATCTATGTTTGCACCGAAAACTCATGTTTTCTGCGTTTTTATGCTCGTTTCTTTAAGAAAAACTCGGATAGAATTTTCGTAGAGAATGATAGTTAATACTAAATTATTAAAATGCAAACCAATATTTCTGTTCATTCAAAAATATTTCTCCACAATCTTTGTTTGCACCGAAAACTCTTGTTTCATGCGTTTTTATGCTCGTTTCATTCAAAAAAAACACGGATAGATTTTTCGTAAAGAATGATAGTTAATACTAAATTATTAAAATGCAAACCAATATTTCTGTTCATTCAAAAATATTTCTCCACAATCTTTGTTTGCACCGAAAACTCATGTTTCATGCGTTTTTATGCTCGTTTCATTCAAAAAAAACAGGGATAGATTTTTCGTAAAGAATGATAGTTAATACTAAATTATTCAAATGCAAACAAAAATTTGTGTTCATTTAAAAATATTTCTCCACAATCTTTGTTTGCACCGAAAACTCATGTTTCATGCGTTTTTATGCTCGTTTCTTTCAAAAAAAAACACGGATAGATTTTTTGTAAAGAATGATAGTTAATACTAAATTAATCAAATGCAAACCAAAATTTATGTTGATTTAAAAATATTTCTCCACAATCTATGTTTGCACCGAAAACTCATGTTTTGTGCGGTTTTATGCACGTTTCATTAAAAAAAACTCGGATAGATTTTTCGTAAAAAATGATAGTTAATACTAAATTATTAAAATGCAAACCAATATTTCCGTTCATTTAAAAATATTTCTCCACAATCTTTGTTTGCACCGAAAACTCATGTTTTGTGCGTTTTTACGCTCGTTTCATTCAAAAAAACAGGGATATATTTTTCATAAAGAATGATAGTTAATACTAAATTATTCAAATGCAAACAAAAATTTGTGTTCATTTAAAAATATTTCTCCACAATCTTTGTTTGCACCGAACACTCATGTTTCATGCGTTTTTATGCTCGTTTCATTCAAATAAAACACGGATAGTTTTTTTGTAAGAAGAAGGATAGTTAATACTAAATTAATCAAATGCAAACCAAAATTTATGTTCACTTAAAAATATTTCTCCACAATCTATGTTTGCACCGAAAACTCATGTTTTCTGCGTTTTTATGCTCGTTTCTTTAAAAAAAAACTCGGATAGATTTTTCGTAAAGAATGATAGTTAATACTAAATTATTAAAATGCAAACCAATATTTCTGTTCATTCAAAAATATTTGTCCACAATCTTTGTTTGCACCGAAAACTCTTGTTTCATGCGTTTTTATGCTCGTTTCATTCAATAAAAACAGGGATAGATTTTTCGTAAAGAATGATAGTTAATACTAAATTATTCAAATGCAAACAAAAATTTGTGTTCATTTAAAAATATTTCTCCACAATCTTTGTTTGCACCGAAAACTCATGTTTCATGCGTTTTTATGCTCGTTTCAGTCAAAAAAAACACGGATAGATTTTTTGTAAAGAATGATAGTTAATACTAAATTAATCAAATGCAAACCAAAATTTATGTTGATTTAAAAATATTTCTCCACAATCTATGTTTGCACCGAAAACACATGTTTTGTGCGGTTTTATGCACGTTTCATTAAAAAAAGCTCGGATAGATTTTTCGTAAAAAATGATACTTAATACTAAATTATTAAAATGCAAACCAATATTTCCGTTCATTAAAAAATATTTCTCCACAATCTTTGTTTGCACCGAAAACTCATGTTTTGTCCGTTTTTACGCACGTTTCGTTCAAAAGAACAGGGATATATTTTTCATAAAGAATGATAGTTAATACTAAATTATTCAAATGCAAACAAAAATTTGTGTTCATTTAAAAATATTTCTCCACAATCTTTGTTTGCACCGAACACTCATGTTTCATGCGTTTTTATGCTCGTTTCAGTCAAATAAAACACGAATAGTTTTTTTGTAAAGAAGGATAGTTAATACTAAATTAATCAAATGCAAACCAAAATTTATGTTCACTTAAAAATATTTCTCCACAATCTATGTTTGCACCGAAAACTCATGTTTTCTGCGTTTTTATGCTCGTTTCTTTAAGAAAAACTCGGATAGAATTTTCGTAGAGAATGATAGTTAATACTAAATTATTAAAATGCAAACCAATATTTCTGTTCATTCAAAAATATTTGTCCACAATCTTTGTTTGCACCGAAAACTCTTGTTTCATGCGTTTTTATGCTCGTTTCATTCAATAAAAACAGGGATAGATTTTTCGTAAAGAATGATAGTTAATACTAAATTATTCAAATGCAAACAAAAATTTGTGTTCATTTAAAAATATTTCTCCACAATCTTTGTTTGCACCGAAAACTCATGTTTCATGCGTTTTTATGCTCGTTTCAGTCAAAAAAAACACGGATAGATTTTTTGTAAAGAATGATAGTTAATACTAAATTATTCAAATGCAAACCAAAATTTATGTTGATTTAAAAATATTTCTCCACAATCTATGTTTGCACCGAAAACACATGTTTTGTGCGGTTTTATGCACGTTTCATTAAAAAAACCGGATAGATTTTTCGTAAAAAATGATAGTTAATACTAAATTATTAAAATGCAAACCAATATTTCCGTTCATTAAAAAATATTTCTCCACAATCTTTGTTTGCACCGAAAACTCATGTTTTGTCCGTTTTTACGCACGTTTCATTCAAAAAAACAGGGATATATTTTTCATAAAGAATGATAGTTAATACTAAATTATTCAAATGCAAACAAAAATTTGTGTTCATTTAAAAATATTTCTCCACAATCTTTGTTTGCACCGAACACTCATGTTTCATGCGTATTTATGCTCGTTTCAGTCAAATAAAACACGAATAGTTTTTTTGTAAAGAAGGATAGTTAATACTAAATTAATCAAATGCAAACCAAAATTTATGTTCACTTAAAAATATTTCTCCACAATCTATGTTTGCACCGAAAACTCATGTTTTCATGCGTTTTTATGCTCGTTTCTTTAAAAAAAACTCGGATAGATTTTTCGTAAAGAATGATAGTTAATACTAAATTATTAAAATGCAAACCAATATTTCTGTTCATTCAAAAATATTTCTCCACAATCTTTGTTTGCACCGAAAACTCTTGTTTCATGCGTTTTTATGCTCGTTTCATTCAATAAAAACAGGGATAGATTTTTCGTAAAGAATGATAGTTAATACTAAATTATTCAAATGCAAACAAAAATTTGTGTTCATTTAAAAATATTTCTCCACAATCTTTGTTTGCACCGAAAACTCATGTTTCATGCGTTTTTATGCTCGTTTCAGTAAAAAAAAACACGGATAGATTTTTTGTAAAGAATGATAGTTAATACTAAATTAATCAAATGCAAACCAAAATTTATGTTGATTTAAAAATATTTCTCCACAATCTATGTTTGCACCGAAAACACATGTTTTGTGCGGTTTTATGCACGTTTCATTAAAAAAAACTCGGATAGATTTTTCGTAAAAAATGATAGTTAATACTAAATTATTAAAATGCAAACCAATATTTCTGTTCATTCAAAAATATTTCTCCACAATCTTTGTTTGCACCGAAAAGTCTTGTTTCATGCGTTTTTATTCTCGTTTCAGTCAAGAAAAATACGGATACATTTTTTGTAAAGAATGATAGTTAATACTAAATTAATCAAATGCAAACAAAAATTTGTGTTCATTTAAAAATATTTCTCCACAATCTTTGTTTGCACCGAACACTCATGTTTCATGCGTTTTTATGCTCGTTTCAGTCAAATAAAACACGGATAGATTTTTTTAAAGAAGGATAGTTAATACTAAATTAATCAAATGCAAACCAAAATTTGTGTTCACTTAAAAATATTTCTCCACAATCTATGTTTGCACCGAAAACTCATGTTTTCTGCGTTTTTATGCTCGTTTCTTTAAGAAAAAACTCGGATAGAATTTTCGTAGAGAATGATAGTTAATACTAAATTATTAAAATGCAAACCAAAATTTCTGTTCATTCAAAAATATTTCTCCACAATCTTTGTTTGCACCGAAAACTCTTGTTTCATGCGTTTTTTTGCTCGTTTCATTAAAAAAAAACACGGATAGATTTTTCGTAAAGAATGATAGTTAATACTAAATTATTCAAATGCAAACCAAAATTTATATTCATTTAAAAATATTTCTCCACAATCTATGTTTGCACCGAAAACTCATGTTTTGTTCGTTTTTATGATCGTTTCTTTAAAAAAAAACTCGGATAGATTTTTCGTAAAGAATGATAGTTAATACTAAATTATTAAAATGCAAACCAAAATTTATGTTCATTTAAAAATATTTCTCCACAATCTACGTTTGCACCGAAAACTCATGTTTTGTGCGTTTTTACGCTCGTATCTTTAAAAAAAAACTCGGATAGATTTTTCGTAGAGAATGATAGTTAATACTAAATTATTAAAATGCAAACGAATATTTCTGTTCATTCAAAAATATTTCTCCACAATCTTTGTTTGCACCGAAAACTCATGTTTCATGCGTTTTTATGCTCGTTTCATTCATAAAAAAACGGATAGATAATTTTTCGTAAAGAATGATAGTTAATACTAAATTATTCAAATGCAAACCAAAATTTATGTTCTTTTAAAAATATTTCTCCACAATCTATGTTTGCACCGAAAACTCATGTTTCATGCGTTTTTATGCTCGTTTCAGTCAAAAAAAACACGGATAGATTTTTTGTAAAGAATGTTAGTTAATACTAAATTAATCAAATGGGAACCAAAATTTATGTTCATTTAAAAATATTTCCCCACAATCTATGTTTGCACCGAAAACTCATGTTTTGTGCGGTTTTATGCTCGTTTCATTAAAAAAAACTCGGATAGATTTTTCGTAAAGAATGAAAGTTAATACTAAATTATTAAAATGCAAACCAATATTTCTCCTTAAAATATTTGTCCACAACCTTGTTTGCACCGAAAACTCATGTTTTGTCCGTTTTTACGGACGTTTCGTTGAAAAGAACACGGATATATTTTCCATAAAGAATGATAGTTGATACTAAATTATTCAAATGCAAACAAAAATTTGTTTTCATTTTAAAATATTTCTCCACAATCTTTGTTTGCACCGAAAACTCATGTTTTGTCCGTTTTTACGCACGTTTCGTTCAAAAGAACAGGGATATATTTTTCATAAAGAATGATAGTTAATACTAAATTATTCAAATGCAAACAAAAATTTGTGTTCATTTAAAAATATTTCTCCACAATCTTTGTTTGCACCGAACACTCATGTTTCATGCGTTTTTATGCTCGTTTCAGTCAAATAAAACACGAATAGTTTTTTTGTAAAGAAGGATAGTTAATACTAAATTAATCAAATGCAAACCAAAATTTATGTTCATTTAAAAATATTTCTCCACAATCTATGTTTGCACCGAAAACTCATGTTTTCATGCGTTTTTATGCTCGTTTCTTTAAAAAAAACTCGGATAGATTTTTCGTAAAGAATGATAGTTAATACTAAATTATTAAAATGCAAACCAATATTTCTGTTCATTCAAAAATATTTCTCCACAATCTTTGTTTGCACCGAAAACTCTTGTTTCATGCGTTTTTATGCTCGTTTCATTCAATAAAAACAGGGATAGATTTTTCGTAAAGAATGATAGTTAATACTAAATTATTCAAATGCAAACAAAAATTTGTGTTCATTTAAAAATATTTCTCCACAATCTTTGTTTGCACCGAAAACTCATGTTTCATGCGTTTTTATGCTCGTTTCAGTAAAAAAAAACACGGATAGATTTTTTGTAAAGAATGATAGTTAATACTAAATTAATCAAATGCAAACCAAAATTTATGTTGATTTAAAAATATTTCTCCACAATCTATGTTTGCACCGAAAACACATGTTTTGTGCGGTTTTATGCACGTTTCATTAAAAAAAACTCGGATAGATTTTTCGTAAAAAATGATACTTAATACTAAATTATTAAAATGCAAACCAATATTTCTGTTCATTCAAAAATATTTCTCCACAATCTTTGTTTGCACCGAAAAGTCTTGTTTCATGCGTTTTTATTCTCGTTTCAGTCAAGAAAAATACGGATATATTTTTTGTAAAGAATGATAGTTAATACTAAATTAATCAAATGCAAACAAAAATTTGTGTTCATTTAAAAATATTTCTCCACAATCTTTGTTTGCACCGAACACTCATGTTTCATGCGTTTTTATGCTCGTTTCAGTCAAATAAAACACGGATAGATTTTTTTAAAGAAGGATAGTTAATACTAAATTAATCAAATGCAAACCAAAATTTGTGTTCACTTAAAAATATTTCTCCACAATCTATGTTTACACCGAAAACTCATGTTTTCTGCGTTTTTATGCTCGTTTCTTTAAGAAAAAACTCGGATAGAATTTTCGTAGAGAATGATAGTTAATACTAAATTATTAAAATGCAAACCAATATTTCTGTTCATTCAAAAATATTTCTCCACAATCTTTGTTTGCACCGAAAACTCTTGTTTCATGCGTTTTTTTGCTCGTTTCATTAAAAAAAAACACGGATAGATTTTTCGTAAAGAATGATAGTTAATACTAAATTATTCAAATGCAAACCAAAATTTATATTCATTTAAAAATATTTCTCCACAATCTATGTTTGCACCGAAAACTCATGTTTTGTTCGTTTTTATGATCGTTTCTTTAAAAAAAACTCGGATAGATTTTTCGTAAAGAATGATAGTTAATACTAAATTATTAAAATGCAAACCAAAATTTATGTTCATTTAAAAATATTTCTCCACAATCTACGTTTGCACCGAAAACTCATGTTTACTGCGTTTTTACGCTCGTATCTTTAAAAAAAAACTCGGATAGATTTTTCGTAGAGAATGATAGTTAATACTAAATTATTAAAATGCAAACGAATATTTCTGTTCATTCAAAAATATTTCTCCACAATCTTTGTTTCCACCGAAAACTCATGTTTCATGCGTTTTTATGCTCGTTTCATTCATAAAAAAGACGGATAGATTTTTCGTAAAGAATGATAGTTAATACTAAATTATTCAAATGCAAACCAAAATTTATGTAATTCTAAAAATATTTCTCCACAATCTATGTTTGCACCGAAAACTCATGTTTCATGCGTTTTTATGCTCGTTTCAGTCAAAAAAAACACGGATAGATTTTTTGTAAAGAATGTTAGTTAATACTAAATTAATCAAATGGGAACCAAAATTTATGTTCATTTAAAAATATTTCTCCACAATCTATGTTTGCACCGAAAACTCATGTTTTGTGCGTTTTTATGCTCGTTTCATTAAAAAAAACTCGGATAGATTTTTCGTAAAGAATGAAAGTTAATACTAAATTATTAAAATGCAAACCAAAATTAAAAATATTTCTCCACAATCTTTGTTTGCACCGAAAACTCATGTTTTGTCCGTTTTTACGGACGTTTCGTTGAAAAGAACACGGATATATTTTCCATAAAGAATGATAGTTGATACTAAATTATTCAAATGCAAACAAAAATTTGTTTTCATTTTAAAATATTTCTCCACAATCTTTGTTTGCACCGAAAACTCTTGTTTCTTGCGTTTTTATGCTCGTTTCTTTAAAAAAAAACTCGGATAGATTTTTCGTAAAGAATGATAGTTAATACTAAATTATTAAATTGCAAATCAATATTTCTGTTCATTCAAAAATATTTCTCCACAATCTATGTTTGCACCGAAAACTCATGTTTTGTGCGTTTTTATGCTCGTTTCTTTCTTTAAAAAAACACGGATAGATTTTTCGTAAAGAATGATAGTTAATACTAAATTATTCAAATGCAAACAAAAATTTGTGTTCATTTAAAAATATTTCTCCACAATCTTTGTTTGCACCGAAAACTCATGTTTCTTACGTTTTTATGCTCGTTTCATTCAAAAAAAAACTCGGATAGATGTTTCGTAAAGAATGATAGTTAATACTAAATTATTAAAATGCAAACCAATATTTATGTTCATTCAAAAATATTTCTCCACAATCTTTGTTTGCACCGAAAACTCATGTTTCATGCGTTTTTATGCTCGTTTCATTCATAAGAAAGACGGATAGATTTTTCGTAAAGAATGATAGTTAATACTAAATTATTCAAATGCAAACGAATATTTCTGTTCATTCAAAAATATTTCTCCACAATCTTTGTTTCCACCGAAAACTCATGTTTCATGCGTTTTTATGCTCGTTTCATTCAAAAAAAGACGGATAGATTTTACGTAAAGAATGATAGTTAATACTAAATTATTCAAATGCAAACCAAAATTTATGTTAATCTAAAAATATTTCTCCACAATCTATGTTTGCACCGAAAACTCATGTTTCATGCGTTTTTATGCTCGTTTCATTCAAAAAAAAGACGGATAGATTTTTCGTAAAGAATGATAGTTAATACTAAATTATTCAAATGCAAACGAATATTTCTGTTCATTCAAAAATATTTCTCCACAATCTTTGTTTGCACCGAAAACTCATGTTTCATGCGTTTTTATGCTCGTTTCATTCAAAAAAAGACGGATAGATTTTTCGTAAAGAATGATAGTTAATACTAAATTATTCAAATGCAAACCAAAATTTATGTTCATCTAAAAATATTTCTCCACAATCTATGATTGCACCGAAAACTCATGTTTCATGCGTTTTTATGCTCGTTTCAGTCAAAAAAAAACACGGATAGATTTTTTGTAAAGAATGTTAGTTAATACTAAATTAATCCAATGCAAACCAAAATTTATGTTCATTTAAAAATATTTCTCCACAATCTATGTTTGCACCGAAAACTCATGTTTTGTGCGGTTTTTATGCT
Source organism: Juncus inflexus (assembly GCA_024447665.1). Taxonomy (NCBI): domain Eukaryota; kingdom Viridiplantae; phylum Streptophyta; class Magnoliopsida; order Poales; family Juncaceae; genus Juncus; species Juncus inflexus. The sequence goes on along the minus strand of JAJHPC010000020.1, from coordinate 7,550,755 downwards.
CGTTTCATTAAAAAAAAACTCGGATAGATTTTTCGTAAAGAATGATAGTTAATACTAAATTATTCAAATGCAAACAAAAATTTGTGTTCATTTAAAAATATTTCTCCACAATCTTTGTTTGCACCGAAAACTCATGTTTCTTACGTTTTTTTAGCTCGTTTCATTCAAAAAAAACTCGGATAGATGTTTCGTAGAGAATGATAGTTAATACTAAATTATTAAAATGCAAACCAATATTTATGTTCATTCAAAAATATTTCTCCACAATCTTTGTTTGCACCGAAAACTCATGTTTCATGCGTTTTTATGCTCGTTTCATTCAAAAGAAAGACGGATAGATTTTTCGTAAAGAATGATAGTTAATACGAAATTATTCAAATGCAAACCAATATTTATGTTCATTCAAAAATATTTCTCCACAATCTTTGTTTGCACCGAAAACTCATGTTTCATGCGTTTTTATGCTCGTTTCTTTCATAAAAAAGACGGATAGATTTTACGTAAAGAATGATAGTTAATACTAAATTATTCAAATGCAAACCAAAATTTATGTTAATCTAAAAATATTTCTCCACAATCTATGTTTGCACCGAAAACTCATGTTTCATGCGTTTTTATGCTCGTTTCATTCATAAAAAAACGGATAGATTTTTCGTAAAGAATGATAGTTAATACTAAATTATTCAAATGCAAACCAATATTTCTGTTCATTCAAAAATATTTCTCCACAATCTTTGTTTCCACCGAAAACTCATGTTTCATGCGTTTTTATGCTCGTTTCATTCAAAAAAAAACGGATAGATTTTTCGTAAAGAATGATAGTTAATACTAAATTATTCAAATGCAAACCAAAATTTATGTTCATCTAAAAATATTTCTCCACAATCTATGATTTGCACCGAAAACTCATGTTTCATGCGTTTTTATGCTCGTTTCATTCAAAAAAAAAAACACGGATAGATTTTTTGTAAAGAATGTTAGTTAATACTAAATTAATCCAATGCAAACCAAAATTTATGTTCATTTAAAAATATATCTCCACAATCTATGTTTGCACTGAAAACTCATGTTTTGTGCGGTTTTATGCTCGTTTCATTAAAAAAAAACTCGGATAGATTTTTCGTAAAGAATGATAGTTAATACTAAATTATTCAAATGCAAACAAAAATTTGTGTTCATTTAAAATATTTCTCCACAATCTTTGTTTGCACCGAAAACTCATGTTTCTTACGTTTTTATGCTCGTTTCATTCAAAAAAAAACTCGGATAGATTTTTCGTAAAGAATGATAGTTAATACTAAATTATTAAAATGCAAACCAATATTTATGTTCATTCAAAAATATTTCTCCACAATCTTTGTTTGCCACCGAAAACTCATGTTTCATGCGTTTTTATGCTCGTTTCATTCATAAGAAAGACGGATAGATTTTTCGAAAAGAATGATAGTTAATACTAAATTATTCAAATGCAAACGAATATTTCTGTTCATTCAAAAATATTTCTCCACAATCTTTGTTTGCACCGAAAACTCATGTTTCATGCGTTTTTATGCTCGTTTCATTCAAAAAAAAGACGGATAGATTTTTCGTAAAGAATAATAGTTAATACTAAATTATTCAAATGCAAACCAAAATTTATGTTCATCTAAAAATATTTCTCCACAATCTATGTTTGCACCGAAAACTCATGTTTCATGCGTTTTTATGCTCGTTTCATTCATAAAAAACCGGATAGATTTTTCGTAAAGAATGATAGTTAATACTAAATTATTCAAATGCAAACGAATATTTCTGTTCATTCAAAAATATTTCTCCACAATCTTTGTTTCCACCGAAAACTCATGTTTCATGCGTTTTTATGCTCGTTTCATTCGTAAAAAAACACGGATAGATTTTTCGTAAAGAATGATAGTTAATACTAAATTATTCAAATGCAAACCAAAATTTATGTTCATCTAAAAATATTTCTCCACAATCTATGTTTGCACCGAAAACTCATGTTTCATGCGTTTTTATGCTCGTTTCATTCAAAAAAAAACACGGATAGATTTTTTGTAAAGAATGTTAGTTAATACTAAATTAATCCAATGCAAACCAAAATTTATGTTCATTTAAAAATATTTCTCCACAATCTATGTTTGCACCGAAAACTCATGTTTTGTGCGGTTTCATGCACGTTTCATTAAAAAAAACTCGGATAGATTTTTCGTAAAGAATGAAAGTTAATACTAAATTATTAAAATGCAAACCAATATTTCTCCACAATCTTTGTTTGCACCGAAAACTCATGTTTCTTGCGTTTTTATGCGCGTTTCTTTAAAAAAAACTCGGATAGATTTTTCGTAAAGAATGATAGTTAATACTAAATTATTAAATTGCAAATCAATATTTATGTTCATTCAAAAATATTTCTCCACAATCTATGTTTGCACCGAAAACTCATGTTTTCTGCGTTTTTATGCTCGTTTCTTTAAGAAAAAACTCGGATAGAATTTTCGTAGAGAATGATAGTTAATACTAAATTATTAAAATGCAAACCAATATTTCTGTTCATTCAAAAATATTTCTCCACAATCTTTGTTTGCACCGAAAACTCTTGTTTCATGCGTTTTTATGCTCGTTTCATTAAAAAAAAACACGGATAGATTTTTCGTAAGGAATGATAGTTAATACTAAATTATTGAAATGCAAACCAAAATTTATATTCATTTAAAAATATTTCTGCACAATCTATGTTTGCACCGAAAACTCATGTTTTGTTCATTTTTATGATCGTTTCTTTGAAAGAAAACTCGGATAGATTTTTCGTAAAGAATGATAGTTAAGACAAAATTATTAAAATGCAAACCAAAATTTATGTTCATTTAAAAATATTTCTCCACAATCTATGTTTGCACCGAAAAGTCATGTTTTCTGCGTTTTTACGCTCGTATCTTTAAAAAAAAACTCGGATAGATTTTTCGTAGAGAATGATAGTTAATACTAAATTATTAAAATGCAAACGAATATTTCTGTTCATTCAAAAATATTTCTCCACAATCTTTGTTTCCACCGAAAACTCATGTTTCATGCGTTTTTATGCTCGTTTCATTCATAAAAAAGACGGATAGATTTTTCGTAAAGAATGATAGTTAATACTAAATTATTCAAATGCAAACCAAAATTTATGTTCATCTAAAAATATTTCTCCACAATCTATGTTTGCACCGAAAACTCATGTTTCATGCGTTTTTATGCTCGTTTCAGTCAAAAAAAACACGGATAGATTTTTTGTAAAGAATGTTAGTTAATACTAAATTAATCAAATGGGAACCAAAATTTATGTTCATTTAAAAATATTTCCCCACAATCTATGTTTGCACCGAAAACTCATGTTTTGTGCGGTTTCATGCTCGTTTCATTAAAAAAAACTCGGATAGATTTTTCGTAAAGAATGAAAGTTAATACTAAATTATTAAAATGCAAACCAATATTTCTCCACAATCTTTGTTTGCACCGAAAACTCATGTTTTGTCCGTTTTTACGGACGTTTCGTTGAAAAGAACACGGATATATTTTCCATAAAGAATGATAGTTGATACTAAATTATTCAAATGCAAACAAAAATTTGTTTTCATTTTAAAATATTTCTCCACAATCTTTGTTTGCACCGAAAACTCTTGTTTCTTGCGTTTTTATGCTCGTTTCTTTAAAAAAAACTCGGATAGATTTTTCGTAAAGAATGATAGTTAATACTAAATTATTAAATTGCAAATCAATATTTCTGTTCATTCAAAAATATTTCTCCACAATCTATGTTTGCACCGAAAACTCATGTTTTGTGCGTTTTTATGCTCCTTTCTTTAAAAAAAACTCGGATAGATTTTTCGTAAAGAATGATAGTTAATACTAAATTATTCAAATGCAAACAAAAATTTGTGTTCATTTAAAAATATTTCTCCACAATCTTTGTTTGCACCGAAAACTCATGTTTCTTACGTTTTTTCGCTCGTTTCATTCAAAAAAAACTCGGATAGATGTTTCGTAGAGAATGATAGTTAATACTAAATTATTAAAATGCAAACCAATATTTATGTTCATTCAAAAATATTTCTCCACAATCTTTGTTTGCACCGAAAACTCATGTTTCATGCGTTTTTATGCTCGTTTCATTCATAAAAAAAACGGATAGATTTTTCGTAAAGAATGATAGTTAATACTAAATTATTCAAATGCAAACGAATATTTCTGTTCATTCAAAAATATTTCTCCACAATCTTTGTTTCCACCGAAAACTCATGTTTCATGCGTTTTTATGCTCGTTTCATTCATAAAAAAGACGGATAGATTTTACGTAAAGAATGATAGTTAATACTAAATTATTCAAATGCAAACCAAAATTTATGTTAATCTAAAAATATTTCTCCACAATCTATGTTTGCACCGAAAACTCATGTTTCATGCGTTTTTATGCTCGTTTCATTCATAAAAAAGACGGATAGATTTTTCGTAAAGAATGATAGTTAATACTAAATTATTCAAATGCAAACGAATATTTCTGTTCATTCAAAAATATTTCTCCACAATCTTTGTTTGCACCGAAAACTCATGTTTCATGCGTTTTTATGCTCGTTTCATTCATAAAAAACACGGATAGATTTTTCGTAAAGAATGATAGTTAATACTAAATTATTCAAATGCAAACCAAAATTTATGTTCATCTAAAAATATTTCTCCACAATCTATGATTGCACCGAAAACTCATGTTTCATGCGTTTTTATGCTCGTTTCAGTCAAAAAAAAACACGGATAGATTTTTTGTAAAGAATGTTAGTTAATACTAAATTAATCCAATGCAAACCAAAATTTATGTTCATTTAAAAATATTTCTCCACAATCTATGTTTGCACCGAAAACTCATGTTTTGTGCGGTTTCATGCTCGTTTCATTAAAAAAAACTCGGATAGATTTTTCGTAAAGAATGATAGTTAATACTAAATTATTCAAATGCAAACAAAAATTTGTGTTCATTTAAAATATTTCTCCACAATCTTTGTTTGCACCGAAAACTCATGTTTCTTACGTTTTTTCGCTCGTTTCATTCAAAAAAAACTCGGATAGATGTTTCGTAGAGAATGATAGTTAATACTAAACTATTAAAATGCAAACCAATATTTATGTTCATTCAAAAATATTTCTCCACAATCTTTGTTTCCACCGAAAACTTATGTTTCATGCGTTTTTATGCTCGTTTCATTCATAAGAAAGACGGATAGATTTTTCGTAAAGAATGATAGTTAATACTAAATTATTCAAATGCAAACGAATATTTCTGTTCATTCAAAAATATTTCTCCACAATCTTTGTTTCCACCGAAAACTCATGTTTCATGCGTTTTTATGCTCGTTTCATTCATAAAAAAGACGGATAGATTTTACGTAAAGAATGATAGTTAATACTAAATTATTCAAATGCAAACCAAAATTTATGTTAATCTAAAAATATTTCTCCACAATCTATGTTTGCACCGAAAACTCATGTTTCATGCGTTTTTATGCTCGTTTCATTCATAAAAAAGACGGATAGATTTTTCGTAAAGAATGATAGTTAATACTAAATTATTCAAATGCAAACGAATATTTCTGTTCATTCAAAAATATTTCTCCACAATCTTTGTTTCCACCGAAAACTCATGTTTCATGCGTTTTTATGCTCGTTTCATTCAAAAAAAAGACGGATAGATTTTTCGTAAAGAATGATAGTTAATACTAAATTATTCAAATGCAAACCAAAATTTATGTTCATTTAAAAATATTTCTCCACAATCTATGTTTGCACCGAAAACTCATGTTTCATGCGTTTTTATGCTCGTTTCATTCAAAAAAAAACACGGATAGATTTTTTGTAAAGAATGTTAGTTAATACTAAATTAATCCAATGCAAACCAAAATTTATGTTCATTTAAAAATATTTCTCCACAATCTATGTTTGCACCGAAAACTCATGTTTTGTGCGGTTTTTATGCTCGTTTCATTAAAAAAAACCGGATAGATTTTTCGTAAAGAATGATAGTTAATACTAAATTATTCAAATGCAAACAAAAATTTGTGTTCATTTAAAAATATTTCTCCACAATCTATGTTTGCACCGAAAACTCATGTTTCTTACGTTTTTTTGCTCGTTTCATTCAAAAAAAACTCGGATAGATGTTTCGTAGAGAATGATAGTTAATACTAAATTATTAAAATGCAAACCAATATTTATGTTCATTCAAAAATATTTCTCCACAATCTTTGTTTCCACCGAAAACTCATGTTTCATGCGTTTTTATGCTCGTTTCATTCATAAGAAAGACGGATAGATTTTTCGAAAAGAATGATAGTTAATACTAAATTATTCAAATGCAAACGAATATTTCTGTTCATTCAAAAATATTTCTCCACAATCTTTCTTTCCACCGAAAACTCATGTTTCATGCGTTTTTATGCTCGTTTCATTCATAAAAAGACGGATAGATTTTACGTAAAGAATGATAGTTAATACTAAATTATTCAAATGCAAACCAAAATTTATGTTAATCTAAAAATATTTCTCCACAATCTATGTTTGCACCGAAAACTCATGTTTCATGCGTTTTTATGCTCGTTTCATTCATAAAAAAGACGGATAGATTTTTCGTAAAGAATGATAGTTAATACTAAATTATTCAAATGCAAACGAATATTTCTGTTCATTCAAAAATATTTCTCCACAATCTTTGTTTGCACCGAAAACTCATGTTTCATGCGTTTTTATGCTCGTTTCATTCGTAAAAAAGACGGATAGATTTTTCGTAAAGAATGATAGTTAATACTAAATTATTCAAATGCAAACCAAAATTTATGTTCATCTAAAAATATTTCTCCACAATCTATGTTTGCACCGAAAACTCATGTTTCATGCGTTTTTATGCTCGTTTCAGTCAAAAAAAAACACGGATAGATTTTTTGTAAAGAATGTTAGTTAATACTAAATTAATCCAATGCAAACCAAAATTTATGTTCATTTAAAAATATTTCTCCACAATCTATGTTTGCACCGAAAACTCATGTTTTGTGCGGTTTTATGCTCGTTTCATTAAAAAAAACTCGGATAGATTTTTCGTAAAGAATGAAAGTTAATACTAAATTATTAAAATGCAAACCAATATTTCTCCACAATCTTTGTTTGCACCGAAAACTCATGTTTCTTGCGTTTTTATGCGCGTTTCTTTAAAAAAAACTCGGATAGATTTTTCGTAAAGAATGATAGTTAATACTAAATTATTAAATTGCAAATCAATATTTCTGTTCATTCAAAAATATTTCTCCACAATCTATGTTTGCACCGAAAACTCATGTTTTCTGCGTTTTTATGCTCGTTTCTTTAAGAAAAAACTCCGATAGAATTTTCGTAGAGAATGATAGTTAATACTAAATTATTAAAATGCAAACCAATATTTCTGTTCATTCAAAAATATTTCTCCACAATCTTTGTTTGCACCGAAAACTCTTGTTTCATGCGTTTTTATGCTCGTTTCATTAAAAAAAAACACGGATAGATTTTTCGTAAAGAATGATAGTTAATACTAAATTATTGAAATGCAAACCAAAATTTATATTCATTTAAAAATATTTCTCCACAATCTATGTTTGCACCGAAAACTCATGTTTTGTTCGTTTTTATGATCGTTTCTTTGAAAGAAAACTCGGATAGATTTTTCGTAAAGAATGATAGTTAATACAAAATTATTAAAATGCAAACCAAAATTTATGTTCATTTAAAAATATTTCTCCACAATCTATGTTTGCACCGAAAAGTCATGTTTTCTGCATTTTTACGCTCGTATCTTTAAAAAAAAACTCGGATAGATTTTTCGTAGAGAATGATAGTTAATACTAAATTATTAAAATGCAAACGAATATTTCTGTTCATTCAAAAATATTTCTCCACAATCTTTGTTTCCACCGAAAACTCATGTTTCATGCGTTTTTATGCTCGTTTCATTCATAAAAAAGACGGATAGATTTTTCGTAAAGAATGATAGTTAATACTAAATTATTCAAATGCAAACCAAAATTTATGTTCATCTAAAAATATTTCTCCACAATCTATGTTTGCACCGAAAACTCATGTTTCATGCGTTTTTATGCTCGTTTCAGTCAAAAAAAACACGGATAGATTTTTTGTAAAGAATGTTAGTTAATACTAAATTAATCAAATGGGAACCAAAATTTATGTTCATTTAAAAATATTTCCCCACAATCTATGTTTGCACCGAAAACTCATGTTTTGTGCGGTTTTATGCTCGTTTCATTAAAAAAACCCGGATAGATTTTTCGTAAAGAATGAAAGTTAATACTAAATTATTAAAATGCAAACAACAAAAATATTTCTCCACAATCTTTGTTTGCACCGAAAACTCATGTTTTGTCCGTTTTTACGGACGTTTCGTTCAAAAGAACACGGATATATTTTCCATAAAGAATGATAGTTGATACTAAATTATTCAAATGCAAACAAAAATTTGTGTTCATTTTAAAATATTTCTCCACAATCTTTGTTTGCACCGAAAACTCTTGTTTCTTGCGTTTTTATGCTCGTTTCTTTAAAAAAAACTCGGATAGATTTTTCGTAAAGAATGATAGTTAATACTAAATTATTAAATTGCAAATCAATATTTCTGTTCATTCAAAAATATTTCTCCACAATCTATGTTTGCACCGAAAACTCATGTTTTGTGCGTTTTTATGCTCCTTTCTTTAAAAAAAAAACGGATAGATTTTTCGTAAAGAATGATAGTTAATACTAAATTATTCAAATGCAAACAAAAATTTGTGTTCATTTAAAATATTTCTCCACAATCTTTGTTTGCACCGAAAACTCATGTTTCTTACATTTTTTCGCTCGTTTCATTCAAAAAAAACTCGGATAGATGTTTCGTAGAGAATGATAGTTAATACTAAATTATTAAAATGCAAACCAATATTTATGTTCATTCAAAAATATTTCTCCACAATCTTTGTTTCCACCGAAAACTCATGTTTCATGCGTTTTTATGCTCGTTTCATTCATAAGAAAGACGGATAGATTTTTCGTAAAGAATGATAGTTAATACTAAATTATTCAAATGCAAACGAATATTTCTGTTCATTCAAAAATATTTCTCCACAATCTTTGTTTCCACCGAAAACTCATGTTTCATGCGTTTTTATGCTCGTTTCATTCATAAAAAACACGGATAGATTTTACGTAAAGAATGATAGTTAATACTAAATTAATCAAATGCAAACCAAAATTTATGTTCATCTAAAAATATTTCTCCACAATCTATGTTTGCACCGAAAACTCATGTTTCATGCGTTTTTATGCTCGTTTCATTCATAAAAAAGACGGATAGATTTTTCGTAAAGAATGATAGTTAATACTAAATTATTCAAATGCAAACGAATGTTTCTGTTCATTCAAAAATATTTCTCCACAATCTTTGTTTCCACCGAAAACTCATGTTTCATGCGTTTTTATGCTCGTTTCATTCATAAAAAAGACGGATAGATTTTTCGTAAAGAATGATAGTTAATACTAAATTATTCAAATGCAAACCAAAATTTATGTTCATCTAAAAATATTTCTCCACAATCTATGTTTGCACCGAAAACTCATGTTTCATGCGTTTTTATGCTCGTTTCAGTCAAAAAAAAACACGGATAGATTTTTTGTAAAGAATGTTAGTTAATACTAAATTAATCAAATGCAAACCAAAATTTATGTTCATTTAAAAATATTTCTCCACAATCTATGTTTGCACCGAAAACTCATGTTTTGTGCGGTTTCATGCTCGTTTCATTAAAAAAAACTCGGATAGATTTTTCGTAAAGAATGAAAGTTAATACTAAATTATTAAAATGCAAACCAATATTTCTCCACAATCTTTGTTTGCACCGAAAACTCATGTTTCTTGCGTTTTTATGCGCGTTTCTTTAAAAAAAACTCGGATAGATTTTTCGTAAAGAATGATAGTTAATACTAAATTATTAAAATGCAAATCAATATTTCTGTTCATTCAAAAATATTTCTCCACAATCTATGTTTGCACCGAAAACTCATGTTTTCTGCGTTTTTATGCTCGTTTCTTTAAGAAAAAACTCGGATAGAATTTTCGTAGAGAATGATAGTTAATACTAAATTATTAAAATGCAAACCAATATTTATGTTCATTCAAAAATATTTCTCCACAATCTTTGTTTGCACCGAAAACTCTTGTTTCATGCGTTTTTATGCTCGTTTCATTAAAAAAAAACACGGATAGATTTTTCGTAAAGAATGATAGTTAATACTAAATTATTCAAATGCAAACCAAAATTTATATTCATTTAAAAATATTTCTCCACAATCTATGTTTGCACCGAAAACTCATGTTTTGTTCGTGTTTATGTTCGTTTCTTTCAAAAAAAACACGGATAGATTTTTCGTAAAGAATGATAGTTAATACAAAATTATTAAAATGCAAACCAAAATTTATGTTCATTTAAAAATATTTCTCCACAATCTATGTTTGCACCGAAAAGTCATGTTTTCTGCGTTTTTTACGCTCGTATCTTTAAAAAAAAACTCGGATAGATTTTTCGTAGAGAATGATAGTTAATACTAAATTATTAAAATGCAAACGAATATTTCTGTTCATTCAAAAATATTTCTCCACAATCTTTGTTTCCACCGAAAACTCATGTTTCATGCGTTTTTATGCTCGTTTCATTCATAAAAAACACGGATAGATTTTTCGTAAAGAATGATAGTTAATACTAAATTATTCAAATGCAAACCAAAATTTATGTTCATCTAAAAATATTTCTCCACAATCTATGTTTGCACCGAAAACTCATGTTTCATGCGTTTTTATGCTCGTTTCAGTCAAAAAAACACGGATAGATTTTTTGTAAAGAATGCTAGTTAATACTAAATTAATCAAATGGGAACCAAAATTTATGTTCATTTAAAAATATTTCCCCACAATCTATGTTTGCACCGAAAACTCATGTTTTGTGCGGTTTCATGCTCGTTTCATTAAAAAAAACTCGGATAGATTTTTCGTAAAGAATGAAAGTTAATACTAAATTATTAAAATGCAAACCAATATTTCTCCACAATCTTTGTTTGCACCGAAAACTCATGTTTTGTCCGTTTTTACGGTCGTTTCGTTCAAAAGAACACGGATATATTTTCCATAAAGAATGATAGTTGAAACTAAATTATTCAAATGCAAATAAAAATTTGTGTTCATTTTAAAATATTTATCCACAATCTTTGTTTGCACCGAAAACTCATGTTTCTTGCGTTTTTATGCTCGTTTCTTTAAAAAAAACTCGGATAGATTTTTCGTAAAGAATTAGAGTTAATACTAAATTATTAAATTGCAAATCAATATTTCTGTTCATTCAAAAATATTTCTCCACAATCTATGTTTGCACCGAAAACTCGTGTTTTGTGCGTTTTTATGCTCCTTTCTTTAAAAAAAAACTCGGATAGATTTTTCGTAAAGAATGATAGTTAATACTAAATTATTCAAATGCAAACAAAAATTTGTGTTCATTTAAAATATTTCTCCACAATCTTTGTTTGCACCGAAAACTCATGTTTCTTACGTTTTTTCGCTCGTTTCATTCAAAAAAAACTCGGATCGATGTTTCGTAGAGAATGATAGTTAATACTAAATTATTAAAATGCAAACCAATATTTTTGTTCATTCAAAAATATTTCTCCACAATCTTTGTTTCCACCGAAAACTCATGTTTCATGCGTTTTTATGCTCGTTTCATTCATAAGAAAGACGGATAGATTTTTCGTAAAGAAATGATAGTTAATACTAAATTATTCAAATGCAAACGAATATTTCTGTTCATTCAAAAATATTTCTCCACAATCTTTGTTTCCACCGAAAACTCATGTTTCATGCGTTTTTATGCTCGTTTCATTCATAAAAAAGACGGATAGATTTTTCGTAAAGAATGATAGTTAATACTAAATTATTCAAATGCAAACCAAAATTTATGTTCATCTAAAAATATTTCTCCACAATCTATGTTTGCACCGAAAACTCATGTTTCATGCGTTTTTATACTCGTTTCAGTCAAAAAAAAACACGGATAGATTTTTTGTAAAGAATGTTAGTTAATACTAAATTAATCAAATGCAAACCAAAATTTATGTTTATTTAAAAATATTTCTCCACCATCTATTTTTGCACCGAAAACTCATGTTTTGTGCGGTTTCATGCTCGTTTCATTAAAAAAAACTCTGATAGATTTTTCGTAAAGAATGAAAGTTAATACTAAATTATTAAAATGCAAACCAATATTTCCATCAAAAATATTTCTCCACAATCTTTGTTTGCACCGAAAACTCATGTTTCTTGCGTTTTTATGCTCGTTTCTTTAAAAAAAAACTCGGATAGATTTTTCGTAAAGAATGATAGTTAATACTAAATTATTAAATTGCAAATCAATATTTCTGTTCATTCAAAAATATTTCCCCACAATCTATGTTTGCACCGAAAACTCATGTTTTCTGCGTTTTTATGCTCGTTTCTTTAAGAAAAAACTCGGATAGAATTTTCGTAGAAGAATGATAGTTAATACTAAATTATTAAAATGCAAACCAATATTTATGTTCATTCAAAAATATTTCTCCACAATCTTTGTTTGCACCGAAAACTCTTGTTTCATGCGTTTTTATGCTCGTTTCATTAAAAAAAAACACGGATAGATTTTTCGTAAAGAATGATAGTTAATACTAAATTATTCAAATGCAAACCAAAATTTATATTCATTTAAAAATATTTCTCCACAATCTATGTTTGCACCGAAAACTCATGTTTTGTTCGTTTTTATGATCGTTTCTTTAAAAAAAAAACTCTGATAGATATTTCGTAAAGAATGATAGTTAATACAAAATTATTAAAATGCAAACCAAAATTTATGTTCATTTAAAAATATTTCTCCACAATCTATGTTTGCACCGAAAAGTCATGTTTTCATGCGTTTTTACGCTCGTATCTTTAAAAAAAAAACTCGGATAGATTTTTCGTAGAGAATGATAGTTAATACTAAATTATTAAAATGCAAACGAATATTTCTGTTCATTCAAAAATATTTCTCCACAATCTTTGTTTCCACCGAAAACTCATGTTTCACGCGTTTTTATGCTCGTTTCATTCATAAAAAAGACGGATAGATTTTTCGTAAAGAATGATAGTTAATACTAAATTATTCAAATGGGAAACCAAAATTTATGTTCATTTAAAAATATTTCCCCACAATCTATGTTTGCACCGAAAACTCATGTTTCATGCGTTTTTATGCTCGTTTCATTCAAAAAAAAACACGGATAGATTTTTTGTAAAGAATGCTAGTTAATACTAAATTAATCAAATGGGAAACCAAAATTTATGTTCATTTAAAAATATTTCCCCACAATCTATGTTTGCACCGAAAACTCATGTTTTGTGCGGTTTCATGCTCGTTTCATTAAAAAAAACTCGGATAGATTTTTCGTAAAGAATGAAAGTTAATACTAAATTATTAAAATGCAAACCAATATTTCTCCACAATCTTTGTTTGCACCGAAAACTCATGTTTTGTCCGTTTTTACGGACGTTTCGTTCAAAAGAACACGGATATATATTCCATAAAGAATGATAGTTGATACTAAATTATTCAAATGCAAACAAAAATTTGTGTTCATTTTAAAATATTTCTCCCCAATCTTTGTTTGCACCGAAAACTCATGTTTCTTGCGTTTTTATGCTCGTTTCTTTAAAAAAAACTCGGATAGATTTTTCGTAAAGAATTAGAGTTAATACTAAATTATTAAATTGCAAATCAATATTTCTGTTCATTCAAAAATATTTCTCCACAATCTATGTTTGCACCGAAAACTCGTGTTTTGTGCGTTTTTATGCTCCTTTCTTTAAAAAAAAACTCGGATAGATTTTTCGTAAAGAATGATAGTTAATACTAAATTATTCAAATGCAAACAAAAATTTGTGTTCATTTAAAAATATTTCTCCACAATCTTTGTTTGCACCGAAAACTCATGTTTCTTACGTTTTTTAGCTCGTTTCATTCAAAAAAAACTCGGATCGATGTTTCGTAGAGAATGGTAGTTAATACTAAATTATTAAAATGCAAACCAATATTTATGTTCATTCAAAAATATTTCTCCACAATCTTTGTTTGCCACCGAAAACTCATGTTTCATGCGTTTTTATGCTCGTTTCATTCATAAAAAAGACGGATAGATTTTTCGTAAAGAAATGATAGTTAATACTAAATTATTCAAATGCAAACCAATATTTCTGTTCATTCAAAAATATTTCTCCACAATCTTTGTTTGCACCGAAAACTCATGTTTCATGCGTTTTTATGCTCGTTTCATTCAAAAAAAGACGGATAGATTTTTCGTAAAGAATGATAGTTAATACTAAATTATTCAAATGCAAACCAAAATTTAAGTTCATCTAAAAATATTTCTCCACAATCTATGTTTGCACCGAAAACTCATGTTTCATGCGTTTTTATACTCGTTTCAGTCAAAAAAAAACACGGATAGATTTTTTGTAAAGAATGTTAGTTAATACTAAATTAATCAAATGCAAACCAAAATTTATGTTTATTTAAAAATATTTCTCCACAATCTATGTTTGCACCGAAAACTCATGTTTTGTGCGGTTTCATGCTCGTTTCATTAAAAAAAACTCTGATAGATTTTTCATAAAGAATGAAAGTTAATACTAAATTATAAAAATGCAAACCAATATTTCTCTTCAAAAATATCTCCACAATCTTTGTTTGCACCGAAAACTCATGTTTCTTGCGTTTTTATGCTCGTTTCTTTAAAAAAAAACTCGGATAGATTTTTCGTAAAGAATGATAGTTAATACTAAATTATTAAAATGCAAATCAATATTTCTGTTCATTCAAAAATATTTCCCCACAATCTATGTTTGCACCGAAAACTCATGTTTTCATGCGTTTTTATGCTCGTTTCTTTAAAAAAAAAACTCGGATAGAATTTTCGTAAAGAATGATAGTTAATACTAAATTATTAAAATGCAAACCAATATTTATGTTCATTCAAAAATATTTCTCCACAATCTTTGTTTGCACCGAAAACTCTTGTTTCATGCGTTTTTATGCTCGTTTCATTAAAAAAAAACACGGATAGATTTTTCGTAAAGAATGATAGTTAATACTAAATTATTCAAATGCAAACCAAAATTTATATTCATTTAAAAATATTTCTCCACAATCTATGTTTGCACCGAAAACTCATGTTTTGTTCGTTTTTATGATCGTTTCTTTAAAAGAAAACTCGGATAGATTTTTCGTAAAGAATGATAGTTAATACAAAATTATTAAAATGCAAACCAAAATTTATGTTCATTTAAAAATATTTCTCCACAATCTATGTTTGCACCGAAAAGTCATGTTTTCTGCGTTTTTACGCTCGTATCTTTAAAAAAAAACTCGGATAGATTTTTCGTAGAGAATGATAGTTAATACTAAATTATTAAAATGCAAACGAATATTTCTGTTCATTCAAAAATATTTCTCCACAATCTTTGTTTCCACCGAAAACTCATGTTTCACGCGTTTTTATGCTCGTTTCATTCATAAAAAAGACGGATAGATTTTTCGTAAAGAATGATAGTTAATACTAAATTATTCAAATGGGAAACCAAAATTTATGTTCATTTAAAAATATTTCCCCACAATCTATGTTTGCACCGAAAACTCATGTTTCATGCGTTTTTATGCTCGTTTCATTAAAAAAAAACACGGATAGATTTTTTGTAAAGAATGATAGTTAATACTAAATTAATCAAATGGGAACCAAAATTTATGTTCATTTAAAAATATTTCTCCACAATCTATGTTTGCACCGAAAACTCATGTTTTGTGCGGTTTTTATGATCGTTTCATTAAAAAAAACTCGGATAGATTTTTCGTAAAGAATGAAAGTTAATACTAAATTATTAAAATGCAAACCAAAATTAAAAATATTTCTCCACAATCTTTGTTTGCACCGAAAACTCATGTTTTGTCCGTTTTTACGGTCGTTTCGTTCAAAAAAACACGGATATATTTTCCATAAAGAATGATAGTTGATACTAAATTATTCAAATGCAAACAAAAATTTGTGTTCATTTTAAAATATTTCTCCACAATCTTTGTTTGCACCGAAAACTCATGTTTCTTGCGTTTTTATGCTCGTTTCTTTAAAAAAAATCGGATAGATTTTTCGTAAAGAATGAGAGTTAATACTAAATTATTAAATTGCAAATCAATATTTCTGTTCATTCAAAAATATTTCTCCACAATCTATGTTTGCACCGAAAACTCGTGTTTTGTGCGTTTTTATGCTCCTTTCTTTAAAAAAAACTCGGATAGATTTTTCGTAAAGAATGATAGTTAATACTAAATTATTCAAATGCAAACAAAAATTTGTGTTCATTTAAAATATTTCTCCACAATCTTTGTTTGCACCGAAAACTCATGTTTCTTACGTTTTTTTGCTCGTTTCATTCAAAAAAAACTCGGATCGATGTTTCGTAGAGAATGATAGTTAATACTAAATTATTAAAATGCAAACCAATATTTATGTTCATTCAAAAATATTTCTCCACAATCTTTGTTTGCACCGAAAACTCATGTTTCATGCGTTTTTATGCTCGTTTCATTCAAAAGAAAGACGGATAGATTTTTCGTAAAGAAATGATAGTTAATACTAAATTATTCAAATGCAAACAAATATTTATGTTCATTCAAAAATATTTCTCCACAATCTTTGTTTGCACCGAAAACTCATGTTTCATGCGTTTTTATGCTCGTTTCATTCATAAAAAGACTGGATAGATTTTTCGTAAAGAATGATAGTTAATACTAAATTATTATAATGCAAACCAAAATTTATGTTCATCTAAAAATATTTCTCCACAATCTATGTTTGCACCGAAAACTCATGTTTCATGCGTTTTTATACTCGTTTCAGTCAAAAAAAAACACGGATAGATTTTTTGTAAAGAATGTTAGTTAATACTAAATTAATCAAATGCAAACCAAAATTTATGTTTATTTAAAAATATTTCTCCACAATCTATGTTTGCACCGAAAACTCATGTTTTGTGCGGTTTCATGCTCGTTTCATTAAAAAAAAAACTCGGATAGATTTTTCATAAAGAATGAAAGTTAATACTAAATTATTAAAATGCAAACCAATATTTCTCCATTCAAAAAATCACAATCTTTGTTTGCACCGAAAACTCATGTTTCTTGCGTTTTTATGCTCGTTTCTTTAAAAAAAAACTCGGATAGATTTTTCGTAAAGAATGATAGTTAATACTAAATTATTAAAATGCAAATCAATATTTCTGTTCATTCAAAAATATTTCTCCACAATCTATGTTTGCACCGAAAACTCATGTTTTCTGCGTTTTTATGCTCGTTTCTTTAAGAAAAAACTCGGATAGAATTTTCGTAAAGAATGATAGTTAATACTAAATTATTAAAATGCAAACCAATATTTCTGTTCATTCAAAAATATTTCTCCACAATCTTTGTTTGCACCGAAAACTCTTGTTTCATGCGTTTTTATGCTCGTTTCATTAAAAAAAAACACGGATAGATTTTTCGTAAAGAATGATAGTTAATACTAAATTATTCAAATGCAAACCAAAATTTATATTCATTTAAAAATATTTCTCCACAATCTATGTTTGCACCGAAAACTCATGTTTTGTTCGTTTTTATGATCGTTTCTTTAAAAAAAACTCGGATAGATTTTTCGTAAAGAATGATAGTTAATACTAAATTATTAAAATGCAAACCAAAATTTATGTTCATTTAAAAATATTTCTCCACAATCTATGTTTGCACCGAAAAGTCATGTTTTCTGCGTTTTTACGCTCGTATCTTTAAAAAAAAACTCGGATAGATTTTTCGTAGAGAATGATAGTTAATACTAAATTATTAAAATGCAAACGAATATTTCTGTTCATTCAAAAATATCTCTCCACAATCTTTGTTTGCACCGAAAACTCATGTTTCATGCGTTTTTATGCTCGTTTCAGTCAAAAAAAACACGGATAGATTTTTCGTAAAGAATGATAGTTAATACTAAATTATTCAAATGGGAACCAAAATTTATGTTCATTTAAAAATATTTCCCCACAATCTATGTTTGCACCGAAAACTCATGTTTCATGCGTTTTTATGCTCGTTTCAGTAAAAAAAACACGGATAGATTTTTTGTAAAGAATGCTAGTTAATACTAAATTAATCAAATGGGAACCAAAATTTATGTTCATTTAAAAATATTTCCCCACAATCTATGTTTGCACCGAAAACTCATGTTTTGTGCGGTTTCATGCTCGTTTCATTAAAAAAAACACTCGGATAGATTTTTCGTAAAGAATGAAAGTTAATACTAAATTATTAAAATGCAAACCAAAATTATTTCATTTAAAAAACCCACAATCTTTGTTTGCACCGAAAACTCATGTTTTGTCCGTTTTTACGGACGTTTCGTTCAAAAAAACACGGATATATTTTCCATAAAGAATGATAGTTGATACTAAATTATTCAAATGCAAACAAAAATTTGTGTTCATTTTAAAATATTTCTCCACAATCTTTGTTTGCACCGAAAACTCATGTTTCTTGCGTTTTTATGCTCGTTTCTTTAAAAAAAACTCGGATAGATTTTTCGTAAAGAATGAGAGTTAATACTAAATTATTAAATTGCAAATCAATATTTATGTTCATTCAAAAATATTTCTCCACAATCTATGTTTGCACCGAAAACTCATGTTTTGTGCGTTTTTATGCTCCTTTCTTTAAAAAAAAACTCGGATAGATTTTTCGTAAAGAATGATAGTTAATACTAAATTATTCAAATGCAAACAAAAATTTGTGTTCATTTAAAATATTTCTCCACAATCTTTGTTTGCACCGAAAACTCATGTTTCTTGCGTTTTTATGCTCGTTTCATTCAAAAAAAACCCGGATCGATTTTTCGTAAAGAATGATAGTTAATACTAAATTATTAAAATGCAAACCAATATTTATGTTCATTCAAAAATATTTCTCCACAATCTTTGTTTGCACCGAAAACTCATGTTTCATGCGTTTTTATGCTCGTTTCATTCATAAAAAAGACCGGATAGATTTTTCGTAAAGAAATGATAGTTAATACTAAATTATTCAAATGCAAACGAATATTTCTGTTCATTCAAAAATATTTCTCCACAATCTTTGTTTCCACCGAAAACTCATGTTTCATGCGTTTTTATGCTCGTTTCATTCATAAAAAACGCGGATAGATTTTTCGTAAAGAATGATAGTTAATACTAAATTATTCAAATGCAAACCAAAATTTATGTTCATCTAAAAATATTTCTCCACAATCTATGTTTGCACCGAAAACTCATGTTTCATGCGTTTTTATGCTCGTTTCAGTCAAAAAAAACACGGATAGATTTTTTGTAAAGAATGTTAGTTAATACTAAATTAATCAAATGCAAACCAAAATTTATGTTTATTTAAAAATATTTCTCCACAATCTATGTTTGCACCGAAAACTCATGTTTTGTGCGGTTTCATGCTCGTTTCATTAAAAAAAAACTCTGATAGATTTTTCGTAAAGAATGAAAGTTAATACTAAATTATTAAAATGCAAACCAATATTTCTCCACAATCTTTGTTTGCACCGAAAACTCATGTTTCTTGCGTTTTTATGCTCGTTTCTTTAAAAAAAACTCGGATAGATTTTTCGTAAAGAATGATAGTTAATACTAAATTATTAAATTGCAAATCAATATTTGTGTTCATTTTAAAATATTTCTCCCACAATCTATGTTTGCACCGAAAACTCATGTTTTCTTGCGTTTTTATGCTCGTTTCTTTAAAAAAAAACTCGGATAGATTTTTCGTAAAGAATGATAGTAAATACTAAATTATTAAAATGCAAACGAATATTTCTGTTCATTCAAAAATATTTCTCCACAATCTTTGTTTGCACCGAAAACTCATGTTTCATACGTTTTTATGCTCGTTTCATTCATAAAAAACGCGGATAGATTTTTCGTAAAGAATGATAGTTAATACTAAATTATTCAAATGGGAACCAAAATTTATGTTCATTTAAAAATATTTCCCCACAATCTATGTTTGCACCGAAAAGTCATGTTTCATGCGTTTTTATGCTCGTTTCAGTCAAAAAAAACACGGATAGATTTTTTGTAAAGAATGCTAGTTAATACTAAATTAATCAAATGGAAACCAAAATTTATGTTCATTTAAAAATATTTCTCCACAATCTATGTTTGCACCGAAAACTCATGTTTTGTGCGGTTTCATGATCGTTTCATTAAAAAAAACTCGGATAGATTTTTCGTAAAGAATGAAAGTTAATACTAAATTATTAAAATGCAAACCAATATTTCTCCACAATCTTTGTTTGCACCGAAAACTCATGTTTTGTCCGTTTTTACGGACGTTTCGTTCAAAAGAACACGGATATATTTTCCATAAAGAATGATAGTTGATACTAAATTATTCAAATGCAAACAAAAATTTGTGTTCATTTTAAAATATTTCTCCCCAATCTTTGTTTGCACCGAAAACTCATGTTTCTTGCGTTTTTATGCTCGTTTCTTTAAAAAAAACTCGGATAGATTTTTCGTAAAGAATGATAGTTAATACTAAATTATTAAATTGCAAATCAATATTTCTGTTCATTCAAAAATATTTCTCCACAATCTATGTTTGCACCGAAAACTCATGTTTTGTGCGTTTTTATGCTCCTTTCTTTAAAAAAAAACTCGGATAGATTTTTCGTAAAGAATGATAGTTAATACTAAATTATTCAAATGCAAACAAAAATTTGTGTTCATTTAAAATATTTCTCCACAATCTTTGTTTGCACCGAAAACTCATGTTTCTTACGTTTTTTCGCTCGTTTCATTCAAAAAAAACTCGGATCGATGTTTCGTAGAGAATGATAGTTAATACTAAATTATTAAAATGCAAACCAATATTTATGTTCATTCAAAAATATTTCTCCACAATCTTTGTTTCCACCGAAAACTCATGTTTCATGCGTTTTTATGCTCGTTTCATTCATAAGAGAGACGGATAGATTTTTCGTAAAGAAATGATAGTTAATACTAAATTATTCAAATGCAAACGAATATTTCTGTTCATTCAAAAATATTTCTCCACAATCTTTGTTTCCACCGAAAACTCATGTTTCATGCGTTTTTATGCTCGTTTCATTCAAAAAAAGACGGATAGATTTTTCGTAAAGAATGATAGTTAATACTAAATTATTCAAATGCAAACCAAAATTTATGTTCATTTAAAAATATTTCTCCACAATCTATGTTTGCACCGAAAACTCATGTTTCATGCGTTTTTATACTCGTTTCAGTCAAAAAAAAACACGGATAGATTTTTTGTAAAGAATGTTAGTTAATACTAAATTAATCAAATGCAAACCAAAATTTATGTTTATTTAAAAATATTTCTCCACAATCTATGTTTGCACCGAAAACTCATGTTTTGTGCGGTTTCATGCTCGTTTCATTAAAAAAAACTCTGATAGATTTTTCATAAAGAATGAAAGTTAATACTAAATTATTAAAATGCAAACCAATATTTCTCCACAATCTTTGTTTGCACCGAAAACTCATGTTTCTTGCGTTTTTATGCTCGTTTCTTTAAAAAAAACTCGGATAGATTTTTCGTAAAGAATGATAGTTAATACTAAATTATTAAATTGCAAATCAATATTTCTGTTCATTCAAAAATATTTCCCCACAATCTATGTTTGCACCGAAAACTCATGTTTTCTGCGTTTTTATGCTCGTTTCTTTAAAAAAAAACTCGGATAGAATTTTCGTAAAGAATGATAGTTAATACTAAATTATTAAAATGCAAACCAATATTTCTGTTCATTCAAAAATATTTCTCCACAATCTTTGTTTGCACCGAAAACTCTTGTTTCATGCGTTTTTATGCTCGTTTCATTAAAAAAAAACACGGATAGATTTTTCGTAAAGAATGATAGTTAATACTAAATTATTCAAATGCAAACCAAAATTTATATTCATTTAAAAATATTTCTGCACAATCTATGTTTGCACCGAAAACTCGTGTTTTGTTCGTTTTTATGATCGTTTCTTTAAAAGAAAACTCGGATAGATTTTTCGTAAAGAATGATAGTTAATACTAAAATTATTAAAATGCAAACCAAAATTTATGTTCATTTAAAAATATTTCTCCACAATCTATGTTTGCACCGAAAAGTCATGTTTTCAGCGTTTTTACGCTCGTTTCTTTAAAAAAAAACTCGGATAGATTTTTCGTAAAGAATGATAGTTAATACTAAATTATTAAAATGCAAACGAATATTTATGTTCATTCAAAAATATTTCTCCACAATCTTTGTTTCCACCGAAAACTCATGTTTCACGCGTTTTTATGCTCGTTTCATTCATAAAAAAGACGGATAGATTTTTCGTAAAGAATGATAGTTAATACCAAATTATTCAAATGGGAACCAAAATTTATGTTCATTTATTAATATTTCCCCACAATCTATGTTTGCACCGAAAACTCATGTTTCATGCGTTTTTATGCCCGTTTCAGTCAAAAAAACACGGATAGATTTTTTGTAAAGAATGCTAGTTAATACTAAATTAATCAAATGGGAACCAAAATTTATGTTCATTTAAAAATATTTCCCCACAATCTATGTTTGCACCGAAAACTCATGTTTTGTGCGGTTTCATGCTCGTTTCATTAAAAAAAACTCGGATAGATTTTTCGTAAAGAATGAAAGTTAATACTAAATTATTAAAATGCAAACCAATATTTCTCCACAATCTTTGTTTGCACCGAAAACTCATGTTTTGTGCGGTTTCATGCTCGTTTCATTAAAAAAAACACGGATAGATTTTTCATAAAGAATGAAAGTTAATACTAAATTATAAAAATGCAAACAAAATCATTTTAAAATATTTCTCCACAATCTTTGTTTGCACCGAAAACTCATGTTTCTTGCGTTTTTATGCTCGTTTCTTTAAAAAAAACTCGGATAGATTTTTCGTAAAGAATGATAGTTAATACTAAATTATTAAATTGCAAATCAATATTTCTGTTCATTCAAAAATATTTCCCCACAATCTATGTTTGCACCGAAAACTCATGTTTTCTGCGTTTTTATGCTCGTTTCTTTAAAAAAAAACTCGGATAGAATTTTTCGTAGAGAATGATAGTTAATACTAAATTATTAAAATGCAAACCAATATTTCTGTTCATTCAAAAATATTTCTCCACAATCTTTGTTTGCACCGAAAACTCTTGTTTCATGCGTTTTTATGCTCGTTTCATTAAAAAAAACACGGATAGATTTTTCGTAAAGAATGATAGTTAATACTAAATTATTCAAATGCAAACCAAAATTTATATTCATTTAAAAATATTTCTGCACAATCTATGTTTGCACCGAAAACTCATGTTTTGTTCGTTTTTATGATCGTTTCTTTAAAAGAAAACTCGGATAGATTTTTCGTAAAGAATGATAGTTAATACAAAATTATTAAAATGCAAACCAAAATTTATGTTCATTTAAAAATATTTCTCCACAATCTATGTTTGCACCGAAAAGTCATGTTTTCTGCGTTTTTACGCTCGTATCTTTAAAAAAAAACTCGGATAGATTTTTCGTAGAGAATGATAGTTAATACTAAATTATTAAAATGCAAACGAATATTTCTGTTCATTCAAAAATATTTCTCCACAATCTTTGTTTCCACCGAAAACTCATGTTTCACGCGTTTTTATGCTCGTTTCATTCATAAAAAAGACGGATAGATTTTTCGTAAAGAATGATAGTTAATACTAAATTATTCAAATGGGAACCAAAATTTATGTTCATTTAAAAATATTTCCCCACAATCTATGTTTGCACCGAAAACTCATGTTTCATGCGTTTTTATGCTCGTTTCAGTCAAAAAAACACGGATAGATTTTTTGTAAAGAATGCTAGTTAATACTAAATTAATCAAATGGGAACCAAAATTTATGTTCATTTAAAAATATTTCCCCACAATCTATGTTTGCACCGAAAACTCATGTTTTGTGCGGTTTCATGATCGTTTCATTAAAAAAAACTCGGATAGATTTTTCGTAAAGAATGAAAGTTAATACTAAATTATTAAAATGCAAACCAATATTTCTCCACAATCTTTGTTTGCACCGAAAACTCATGTTTTGTCCGTTTTTACGGACGTTTCGTTCAAAACAACACGGATATATATTCCATAAAGAATGATAGTTGATACTAAATTATTCAAATGCAAACAAAAATTTGTGTTCATTTTAAAATATTTCTCCCCAATCTTTGTTTGCACCGAAAACTCATGTTTCTTGCGTTTTTATGCTCGTTTCTTTAAAAAAAACTCGGATAGATTTTTCGTAAAGAATTAGAGTTAATACTAAATTATTAAATTGCAAATCAATATTTCTGTTCATTCAAAAATATTTCTCCACAATCTATGTTTGCACCGAAAACTCGTGTTTTGTGCGTTTTTATGCTCCTTTCTTTAAAAAAAAACTCGGATAGATTTTTCGTAAAGAATGATAGTTAATACTAAATTATTCAAATGCAAACAAAAATTTGTGTTCATTTAAAATATTTCTCCACAATCTTTGTTTGCACCGAAAACTCATGTTTCTTACGTTTTTTCGCTCGTTTCATTCAAAAAAAACTCGGATCGATGTTTCGTAGAGAATGATAGTTAATACTAAATTATTAAAATGCAAACCAATATTTATGTTCATTCAAAAATATTTCTCCACAATCTTTGTTTCCACCGAAAACTCATGTTTCATGCGTTTTTATGCTCGTTTCATTCATAAGAAAGACGGATAGATTTTTCGTAAAGAAATGATAGTTAATACAAAATTATTCAAATGCAAACGAATATTTCTGTTCATTCAAAAATATTTCTCCACAATCTTTGTTTCCACCGAAAACTCATGTTTCATGCGTTTTTATGCTCGTTTCATTCATAAAAAAGACGGATAGATTTTTCGTAAAGAATGATAGTTAATACTAAATTATTCAAATGCAAACCAAAATTTATGTTCATCTAAAAATATTTCTCCACAATCTATGTTTGCACCGAAAACTCATGTTTCATGCGTTTTTATACTCGTTTCAGTCAAAAAAAACACGGATAGATTTTGGTAAAGAATGTTAGTTAATACTAAATTAATCAAATGCAAACCAAAATTTATGTTTATTTAGAAATATTTCTCCACAATCTATGTTTGCACCGAAAACTCATGTTTTGTGCGGTTTCATGCTCGTTTCATTAAAAAAAACTCTGATAGATTTTTCGTAAAGAATGAAAGTTAATACTAAATTATTAAAATGCAAACCAATATTTCTCCACAATCTTTGTTTGCACCGAAAACTCATGTTTCGTGCGTTTTTATGCTCGTTTCTTTAAAAAAAACTCGGATAGATTTTTCGTAAAGAATGATAGTTAATACTAAATAATTAAACTGCAAATCAATATTTCTGTTCATTCAAAAATATTTCTCCACAATCTATGTTTGCACCGAAAACTCATGTTTTCTGCGTTTTTATGCTCGTTTCTTTAAGAAAAAACTCGGATAGAATTTTCGTAGAGAATGATAGTTAATACTAAATTATTAAAATGCAAACCAATATTTCTGTTCATTCAAAAATATTTCTCCACAATCTTTGTTTGCACCGAAAACTCTTGTTTCATGCGTTTTTATGCTCATTTCATTCAAAAAAAACACGGATAGATTTTTCGTAAAGAATGATAGTTAATACTAAATTATTCAAATGCAAACCAAAATTTATATTCATTTAAAAATATTTCTGCACAATCTATGTTGGCACCGAAAACTCATGTTTTGTTCGTTTTTATGATCGTTTCTTTAAAAGAAAACTCGGATAGATTTTTCGTAAAGAATGATAGTTAATACAAAATTATTAAAATGCAAACCAAAATTTATGTTCATTTAAAAATATTTCTCCACAATCTATGTTTGCACCGAAAACTCATGTTTTCTGCGTTTTTACGCTCGTATCTTTAAAAAAAAACTCGGATAGATTTTTCGTAGAGAATGATAGTTAATACTAAATTATTAAAATGCAAACGAATATTTTTGTTCATTCAAAAATATTTCTCCACAATCTTTGTTTCCACCGAAAACTCATGTTTCACGCGTTTTTATGCTCGTTTCATTCATAAAAAAGACAGATAGATTTTTCGTAAAGAATGATAGTTAATACTAAATTATTCAAATGCAAACCAAAATTTATGTTCATCTAAAAATATTTCTCCACAATCTATGTTTGCACCGAAAACATGTTTCATGCGTTTTTATGCTCGTTTCAGTCAAAAAAAACACGGATAGATTTTTTGTACAGAATGTTAGTTAATACTAAATTAATCAAATGCGAACCAAAATTTATGTTCATTCAAAAATATTTCTCCACAATCTTGTTTCCACCGAAAACTCATGTTTCACGCGTTTTTATGCTCGTTTCATTCATAAAAAAGACGGATAGATTTTTCGTAAAGAATGATAGTTAATACTAAATTATTCAAATGCAAACAAAAATTTGTGTTCATTTAAAATATTTCTCCACAATCTTTGTTTGCACCGAAAACTCATGTTTCTTACGTTTTTTTGCTCGTTTCATTCAAAAAAAACTCGGATAGATGTTTCGTAGAGAATGATAGTTAATACTAAATTATTAAAATGCAAACCAATATTTATGTTCATTCAAAAATATTTCTCCACAATCTTTGTTTCCACCGAAAACTCATGTTTCATGCGTTTTTATGCTCGTTTCATTCATAAAAAAGACGGATAGATTTTTCGTAAAGAATGATAGTTAATAGTAAATTATTCAAATGCAAACGAATATTTCTGTTCATTCAAAAATATTTCTCCACAATCTTTGTTTCCACCGAAAACTCATGTTTCATGCGTTTTTATGCTCGTTTCATTCACAAAAAAGACGGATAGATTTTTCGTAAAGAATGATAGTTAATACTAAATTATTCAAATGCAAACCAAAATTTATGTTCATCTAAAAATATTTCTCCACAATCTATGATTGCACCGAAAACTCATGTTTCATGCGTTTTTATGCTCGTTTCAGTCAAAAAAAACACGGATAGATTTTTTGTAAAGAATGTTAGTTAATACTAAATTAATCCAATGCAAACCTGTAAATCGCGTTAAAACCGTCGTTGAGTTTCACACAATTTAACAAAACAATTTATATTTCCCTATTAATCAATTACGAGTATGAGTGGTAACGAGTTTAGGGGTCGAACACAAGGAGGTGTGGCCTCAAGTATTAACTAGTCTCAATGATTATTCTTTAGTGTAAAATCTTTTATTTCAAGGTTTATTAGGTAAATTTCCAAGTTTAAATTTTCTTTTCAGCCTTATCGTAAAAATTCAGCACGTCACACTTCGGTGTTTTAATTCGTAACTTGACCAAATAAACTCCGAATCCAGCTCACGAGATACCGTTGGAAACTAGAAAGAGAGATCTATACTGTGGTTCTTTACTGTTATTATTATTTTATTAAAGATTTTCGAGTTATTTGCAATTCAGTCCAGAACTTATCTCAGATTCAAAATCGGTTCAGCAGTAACTTCAGAAAATTATAGAAAAATCACCAAAACTTGAAAAATCCCAAAATTCATACAAAAATTCAATTATCACGTTTTTGATTATCTGTTAAAATTTCATATAATGATGTTTTGTAGTTTGAGATTTATAATGAAAAGTCAGATATGGATCAGAAACTGGTTCTGACAGACCAGTACTCATAAAAATTATAATATCTCGTAATCTGTCTTAACAACTATAATTTTAAAATTCATCTTTGGATTTTACACTTCAAATTACTTCAAATAGAACTATTTTTGGGTTTTTATTATTTGTTTTTATATTTTTTAAAATTCAGAAGAAAAGAAACAGTAAATTGGACAAAAGTTTAAAAAAAACAGAAAAACTACAATTTTGGAAAATTAATATCTTACAGATTACAGATCGGAATTGGGCAAAATTTGGGTTGAAAATTATCTACTAAATGCGAACTAAATTGTAAAAATATTTATTTAATTTTTCAGATCTGAATTAGACACGAAATTAAGAGAAAAAAAACTGAAAAAACAGAGATGAAACAGCAGCAAACAGAAACTGATTAGGGTTTGATTTTTGGTTTTAAAAATAGGGATTTTTAAGAGTATTTGATCAAGAATACCATCCTTAATCACTGAATATTCAATCTTCAAGATTTGTATAACAAGTTTAAGTAAATTCAAGCTAGAAAAACTCAATTAATGGACCGAAAATTGGATCTAAACAAAAATCAGCCAACTCATGTTCAAATCATAAAATTCAATCCAAAACTTCAATTAATCAATCAAAATTCTCAGCTAAGACCTTGAATGACTAATTGGTCATAATACACACGCAATTATATGTCTAATTGATCTAATAAATTCAGCCAAATCAATCAAATCAATGATTTTCATTTTTAATAGTGATATATGAACAATTACACAAATCGGTCAAATTGATTCAAAATAAAGCAAGATTTCAAGTGATTCCTTCACAAATATCTATCCCTACACAGATCTACTCAATCATGATTAAACAAACACGATTCGATCTCAAATTTATCATTTTACACCAAAAATTCAGATTTGAAAAATTAGGAGAAAAAGAAAGAATTTAAGGAGGATTTAATCAAACCACAATGAGAAATCCAAGCTAGGACCTTCCTTGAGTTGATTTGAAGCTCCAATTGCACCTCAATTCAAGCTAGAATCGACCGATTCGAATATTCCCCAAATCAGCCCCGAATTACATGATTTCACTCAAAAACGAAAATTAGAGCTCAAGAAAGCTTGAAACTCATTAATGGAGATTTTAGAGGTTAGAGAAGATGAATGGAGATTGGTGTATAAGTTAAGGAGAGTGGGAGAATGAGTGATTTGAGGGAATGGATGAAAGAGCGTGTTTTGATGGATTGAAATACGGTTCTTTATATAGAGAGTTGAGGGATATTTTGGGGCTTGTGATTGGCTTAGGAGGATCAAGGAACTGTACTGAAGATCTGGACCGAATTTCATTGTATTCCGTTGAAAAATGAGGGAGAATTTCGAATTTTAGTATTTGGCGGTTATTTTGAAATCTGGTTATTTCGTCGAACGGTTTAGTGGCATCATTTCAAACTCAAATATCTCTCTCATTTCTTCATCATTTTTGGTGTTCTTCATATCCATGGAAAGAGAAAAGAGAGAAGAAGAGAATGGAATTGTTTTCACGTGAAACGGAGCTCTGTGGAGTGAGTTATGGACTTGAGAAGTTTCAGCTCGAATTGAGTTATTTCAGCAAAAACAGAATTCAATTTCATCGAATACTTATTTCAAACTCGATTATCTCACTCAATTCTTCATCATTTTATGAGTTCTTTATATGGTTGGAAAGAGGGTATCAAGAAGAAGATAATGATGTTGGAATTTTGTCAATTAGAGGTCTGTGGAGGGAATGGCAAGCTCGAGAATTCCTCAGCTCAAACGGTCTATTTTCATGGCTGAAAGGAGGTTTTTCGCGTTTTCCGGCCAGCTCCGGCCGTTCCAGCGGTGACTAATCATACGGTTGTGCTTGTCTTGTCAAGACGAGTCAAATGGTGGTGAGTTTGTTCAATTCCGAGCATTTCGGAAAATCAGCGCTTTGAGAGAGAAAGAGTTGACTTTGACTGCAACGGTTGACCAGAATTTTGATGCGTCATTTTTCTCTGTTCTTTTGCTGCTAGGTTTATGTTGAGGTATAAAACGATGGTTAGGATCCATTTGATCGGAACGTCACATTCCGATACGAAACGTCACAAAAAACGTGGACGTTTCTTCTCTGTTTTGGGACCGAACGTGGTCGGTTCACGTATCGGTTTGGCTGAAGAACGTCATGAGACAGTGGATGTTTTCATAACGTTTTGTGGTCGTTTCTTACTCGTTCCAATGTTTGCTCTTTTCCAACAACGTTTTCCATCGTTTAGGGTTAGGAAATTATATGTATGGGAAATGTGAGCGTTTTTAGGGAGAATTTGGCCATCATTGGCCCATTATTTACGTTTTTGTCCAATTCTTCATTTTATGGCCTTTTCGCCTGTAAAATAGCACAAAAATGTATTAAGAGGTTTCAAATTATGTTTTATGAGTTATGAGTCTTTTTCATACGTTTTATGTGAAATTTGATTGAATTTGTGATGATTTAAACCCTAAAAATGTGTATAAAAATACACATTACAAAACCAAAATTTATGTTCATTTAAAAATATTTCTCCACAATCTATGTTTGCACCGAAAACTCATGTTTTGTGCGGTTTCATGCTCGTTTCATTAAAAAAAACTCGGATAGATTTTTCGTAAAGAATGAAAGTTAATACTAAATTATTAAAATGCAAACCAATATTTCTCCACAATCTTTGTTTGCACCGAAAACTCATGTTTCTTGCGTTTTTATGCGCGTTTCTTTAAAAAAAACTCGGATAGATTTTTCGTAAAGAATGATAGTTAATACTAAATTATTAAATTGCAAATCAATATTTCTGTTCATTTTAAAATATTTCTCCACAATCTATGTTTGCACCGAAAACTCATGTTTTCTGCGTTTTTATGCTCGTTTCATTCAAAAAAAACACGGATAGATTTTTCGTAAAGAATGATAGTTAATACTAAATTATTCAAATGCAAACCAAAATTTATATTCATTTAAAAATATTTCTGCACAATCTATGTTTGCACCGAAAACTCATGTTTTGTTCGTTTTTATGATCGTTTCATTAAAAGAAAACTCGGATAGATTTTTCGTAAAGAATGATAGTTAATACAAAATTATTAAAATGCAAACCAAAATTTATGTTCATTTAAAAATATTTCTCCACAATCTATGTTTGCACCGAAAACTCATGTTTTCTGCGTTTTTACGCTCGTATCTTTAAAAAAAAACTCGGATAGATTTTTCGTAGAGAATGATAGTTAATACTAAATTATTAAAATGCAAACGAATATTTCTGTTCATTCAAAAATATTTCTCCACAATCTTTGTTTCCACCGAAAACTCATGTTTCATGCGTTTTTATGCTCGTTTCATTCATAAAAAAGACGGATAGATTTTCCGTAAAGAATGATAGTTAATACTAAATTATTCAAATGCAAACCAAAATTTATGTTCATCTAAAAATATTTCTCCACAATCTATGTTTGCACCGAAAACATGTTTCATGCGTTTTTATGCTCGTTTCTTTAAAAAAAACTCGGATAGATTTTTCGTAAAGAATGATAGTTAATACTAAATTATTAAATTGCAAATCAATATTTCTGTTCATTCAAAAATATTTCTCCACAATCTATGTTTGCACCGAAAACTCATGTTTTGTGCGCTTTTATGCTCGTTTCTTTAAGAAAAAACTCGGATAGAATTTTCGTAGAGAATGATAGTTAATACTAAATTATTAAATTGCAAATCAATATTTCTGTTCATTCAAAAATATTTCTCCACAATCTATGTTTGCACCGAAAACTCATGTTTTGTGCGTTTTTATGCTCCTTCCTTTAAAAAAAAACTCGGATAGTTAATACTAAATTATTCAAATGCAAACAAAAATTTGTGTTCATTTAAAATATTTCTCCACAATCTTTGTTTGCACCGAAAACTCATGTTTCTTACGTTTTTTTGCTCGTTTCATTCAAAAAAAACTCGGATAGATGTTTCGTAGAGAATGATAGTTAATACTAAATTATTAAAATGCAAACCAATATTTATGTTCATTCAAAAATATTTCTCCACAATCTTTGTTTCCACCGAAAACACATGTTTCATGCGTTTTTATGCTCGTTTCATTCATAAAAAAGACGGATAGATTTTTTGTAAAGAATGTTAGTTAATACTAAATTATTCAAATGCAAACAAAAATTTGTGTTCATTTTAAAATATTTCTCCACAATCTTTGTTTGCACCGAAAACTCATGTTTCTTGCGTTTTTATGCTCGTTTCTTTAAAAAAAACTCGGATAGATTTTTCGTAAAGAATGATAGTTAATACTAAATTATTAAATTGCAAATCAATATTTCTGTTCATTCAAAAATATTTCTCCACAATCTATGTTTGCACCGAAAACTCATGTTTTGTGCGTTTTTATGCTCCTTCCTTTAAAAAAAAACTCTGATAGTTAATACTAAATTATTCAAATGCAAACAAAAATTTGTGTTCATTTAAAATATTTCTCCACAATCTTTGTTTGCACCGAAAACTCAAGTTTCTTACGTTTTTTTGCTCGTTTCATTCAAAAAAAACTCGGATAGATTTTTCGTAGAGAATGATAGTTAATACTAAATTATTAAAATGCAAACCAATATTTCTGTTCATTCAAAAATATTTCTCCACAATCTTTGTTTCCACCGAAAACTCATGTTTCATGCGTTTTTATGCTCGTTTCATTCATAAAAAAGACGGATAGATTTTTCGTAAAGAATGATAGTTAATACTAAATTATTCAAATGCAAACCAAAATTTATGTTCATCTAAAAATATTTCTCCACAATCTATGTTTGCACCGAAAACATGTTTCATGCGTTTTTATGCCCGTTTCAGTAAAAAAAAACACGGATAGATTTTTTGTTAAGAATGTTAGTTAATACTAAATTAATCAAATGCGAAGCAAAATTTATGTTCATTTAAAAATATTTCTCCACAATCTATGTTTGCACCGAAAACTCATGTTTTGTGCGGTTTCATGCTCGTTTCATTAAAAAAAACTCGGATAGATTTTTCGTAAAGAATGAAAGTTAAGACTAAATTATTAAAATGCAAACCAATATTTCTCCACAATCTTTGTTTGCACCGAAAACTCATGTTTTGTCCGTTTTTACGGAGGTTTCGTTTAAAAGAACACGGATATATTTTCCATAAAGAATGATAGTTGGTACTAAATTATTCAAATGCAAACAAAAATTTGTGTTCATTTTAAAATATTTCTCCACAATCTTTGTTTGCACCGAAAACTCATGTTTCTTGCGTTTTTATGCTCGTTTCTTTAAAAAAAACTCGGATAGATTTTTCATAAAGAATGATAGTTAATACTAAATTATTAAATTGCAAATCAATATTTCTGTTCATTCAAAAATATTTCTCCACAATCTATGTTTGCACCGAAAACTCATGTTTTGTGCGTTTTTATGCTCCTTCCTTTAAAAAAAAACTCGGATAGATTTTTCGTAAAGAATGATAGTTAATACTAAATTATTCAAATGCAAACAAAAATTTGTGTTCATTTAAAATATTTCTCCACAATCTTTGTTTGCACCGAAAACTCATGTTTCTTACGTTTTTTTGCTCGTTTCATTCAAAAAAAACTCGGATAGATGTTTCGTAGAGAATGATAGTTAATACTAAATTATTAAAATGCAAACCAATATTTATGTTCATTCAAAAATATTTCTCCACAATCTTTGTTTCCACCGAAAACTCATGTTTCATGCGTTTTTATGCTCGTTTCATTCACAAAAAAGACGGATAGATTTTTCGTAAAGAATGATAGTTAATACTAAATTATTCAAATGCAAACGAATATTTCTGTTCATTCAAAAATATTTCTCCACAATCTTTGTTTCCACCGAAAACTCATGTTTCATGCGTTTTTATGCTCGTTTCATTCATAAAAAAGACGGATAGATTTTTCGTAAAGAATGATAGTTAATATTAAATTATTCAAATGCAAACCAAATTTATGTTCATCTAAAAATATTTCTCCACAATCTATGTTTGCACCGAAAACTCATGTTTCATGCGTTTTTATGCTCGTTTCAGTCAAAAAAAATACAGATAGATTTTTTGTAAAGAATGTTAGTTAATACTAAATTAATCAAATGCAAACCAAAATTTATGTTCATTTAAAAATATTTCTCCACAATCTATGTTTGCACCGAAAACTCATGTTTTGTGCGGTTTCATGCTCGTTTCATTAAAAAAAACTCGGATTGATTTTTCGTAAAGAATGAAAGTTAATACTAAATTATTAAAATGCAAACCAATATTTCTTCACAATCTATGTTTGCACCGAAAACTCATGTTTCTTGCGTTTTTATGCTCGTTTCTTTAAAAAAAACTCGGATAGATTTTTCGTAAAGAATGATAGTTAATACTAAATTATTAAATTGCAAATCAATATTTCGTTCATTCAAAAATATTTCTCCACAATCTATGTTTGCACCGAAAACTCATGTTTTGTGCGTTTTTATGCTCCTTCCTTTAAAAAAAAACTCTGATAGTTAATACTAAATTATTCAAATGCAAACAAAAATTTGTGCTCATTTAAAATATTTCTCCACAATCTTTGTTTGCACCGAAAACTCATGTTTCTTACGTTTTTTTGCTCGTTTCATTCAAAAAAAACTCGGATAGATTTTTCGTAGAGAATGATAGTTAATACTAAATTATTAAAATGCAAACCAATATTTCTGTTCATTCAAAAATATTTCTCCACAATCTTTGTTTCCACCGAAAACTCATGTTTCATGCGTTTTTATGCTCGTTTCATTCATAAAAAAGACGGATAGATTTTTCGTAAAGAATGATAGTTAATACTAAATTATTCAAATGCAAACCAAAATTTATGTTCATCTAAAAATATTTCTCCACAATCTATGTTTGCACCGAAAACATGTTTCATGCGTTTTTATGCCCGTTTCAGTCAAAAAAAAACGGATAGATTTTTCGTTAAGAATGTTAGTTAATACTAAATTAATCAAATGCGAAGCAAAATTTATGTTCATTTAAAAATATTTCTCCACAATCTATGTTTGCACCGAAAACTCATGTTTTGTGCGGTTTCATGCTCGTTTCATTAAAAAAAACTCGGATAGATTTTTCGTAAAGAATGAAAGTTAAGACTAAATTATTAAAATGCAAACCAATATTTCTCCACAATCTTTGTTTGCACCGAAAACTCATGTTTTGTCCGTTTTTACGGAGGTTTCGTTTAAAAGAACACGGATATATTTTCCATAAAGAATGATAGTTGGTACTAAATTATTCAAATGCAAACAAAAATTTGTGTTCATTTTAAAATATTTCTCCACAATCTTTGTTTGCACCGAAAACTCATGTTTCTTGCGTTTTTATGCTCGTTTCTTTAAAAAAAACTCGGATAGATTTTTCATAAAGAATGATAGTTAATACTAAATTATTAAATTGCAAATCAATATTTCTGTTCATTCAAAAATATTTCTCCACAATCTATGTTTGCACCGAAAACTCATGTTTTGTCCGTTTTTATGCTCCTTCCTTTAAAAAAAAACTCGGATAGATTTTTCGTAAAGAATGATAGTTAATACTAAATTATTCAAATGCAAACAAAAATTTGTGTTCATTTAAAATATTTCTCCACAATCTTTGTTTGCACCGAAAACTCATGTTTCTTACGTTTTTTTGCTCGTTTCATTCAAAAAAAACTCGGATAGATGTTTCGTAGAGAATGATAGTTAATACTAAATTATTAAAATGCAAACCAATATTTATGTTCATTCAAAAATATTTCTCCACAATCTTTGTTTCCACCGAAAACTCATGTTTCATGCGTTTTTATGCTCGTTTCATTCACAAAAAAGACGGATAGATTTTTCGTAAAGAATGATAGTTAATACTAAATTATTCAAATGCAAACGAATATTTCTGTTCATTCAAAAATATTTCTCCACAATCTTTGTTTCCACCGAAAACTCATGTTTCATGCGTTTTTATGCTCGTTTCATTCATAAAAAAGACGGATAGATTTTTCGTAAAGAATGATAGTTAATATTAAATTATTCAAATGCAAACCAAAATTTATGTTCATCTAAAAATATTTCTCCACAATCTATGTTTGCACCGAAAACTCATGTTTCATGCGTTTTTATGCTCGTTTCAGTCAAAAAAAATACGGATAGATTTTTTGTAAAGAATGTTAGTTAATACTAAATTAATCAAATGCAAACCAAAATTTATGTTCATTTAAAAATATTTCTCCACAATCTATGTTTGCACCGAAAACTCATGTTTTGTGCGGTTTCATGCTCGTTTCATTAAAAAAAACTCGGATTGATTTTTCGTAAAGAATGAAAGTTAATACTAAATTATTAAAATGCAAACCAATATTTCTTCACAATCTATGTTTGCACCGAAAACTCATGTTTCTTGCGTTTTTATGCTCGTTTCTTTAAAAAAAACTCGGATAGATTTTTCGTAAAGAATGATAGTTAATACTAAATTATTAAATTGCAAATCAATATTTCTGTTCATTCAAAAATATTTCTCCACAATCTATGTTTGCACCGAAAACTCATGTTTTGTGCGTTTTTATGCTCGTTTCTATAAGAAAAAACTCGGATAGAATTTTCGTAGAGAATGATAGTTAATACTAAATTATTAAAATACAAACCAATATTTCTGTTCATTCAAAAATATTTCTCCACAATCTTTGTTTGCACCGAAAACTCTTGTTTCATGCGTTTTTATGCTCGTTTCATTCAAAAAAAACACGGATAGATTTTTCGTAAAGAATGATAGTTAATACTAAATTATTCAAATGCAAACCAAAATTTATATTCATTTAAAAATATTTCTGCACAATCTATGTTTGCACCGAAAACTCATGTTTTGTTCGTTTTTATGATCGTTTCATTAAAAGAAAACTCGGATAGATTTTTCGTAAAGAATGATAGTTAATACAAAATTATTAAAATGCAAACCAAAATTTTTGTTCATTTAAAAATATTTCTCCACAATCTATGTTTGCACCGAAAACTCATGTTTTCTGCGTTTTTACGCTCGTATCTTTAAAAAAAAACTCGGATAGATTTTTCGTAGAGAATGATAGTTAATACTAAATTATTCAAATGCAAACGAATATTTCTGTTCATTCAAAAATATTTCTCCACAATCTTTGTTTCCACCGAAAACTCATGTTTCATGCGTTTTTATGCTCGTTTCATTCATAAAAAAGACGGATAGATTTTTCGTAAAGAATGATAGTTAATACTAAATTATTCAAATGCAAACCAAAATTTATGTTCATCTAAAAATATTTCTCCAGAATCTATGTTTGCACCGAAAACATGTTTCATGCGTTTTTATGCTCGTTTCAGTCAAAAAAAACACGGATAGATTTTTTGGAAGGAATGTTAGTTAATACTAAATTAATCAAATGCGAACCAAAATTTATGTTCATTTAAAAATATTTCTCCACAATCTATGTTTGCACCGAAAACTCATGTTTTGTGCGGTTTCATGCTCGTTTCATTAAAAAAAACTCGGATAGATTTTTCGTAAAGAATGAAAGTTAAGACTAAATTATTAAAATGCAAACCAATATTTCTCCACAATCTTTGTTTGCACCGAAAACTCATGTTTTGTCCGTTTTTACGGACGTTTCGTTCAAAAGAACACGGATATATTTTCCATAAAGAATGATAGTTGATACTAAATTATTCAAATGCAAACAAAAATTTGTGTTCATTTTAAAATATTTCTCCACAATCTTTGTTTGCACCGAAAACTCATGTTTCTTGCGTTTTTATGCTCGTTTCTTTAAAAAAAACTCGGATAGATTTTTCGTAAAGAATGATAGTTAATACTAAATTATTAAATTGCAAATCAATATTTCTGTTCATTCAAAAATATTTCTCCACAATCTATGTTTGCACCGAAAACTCATGTTTTGTGCGTTTTTATGCTCCTTCCTTTAAAAAAAAACTCGGATAGATTTTTCGTAAAGAATGATAGTTAATACTAAATTATTCAAATGCAAACAAAAATTTGTGTTCATTTAAAATATTTCTCCACAATCTTTGTTTGCACCGAAAACTCATGTTTCTTACGTTTTTTTGCTCGTTTCATTCAAAAAAAACTCGGATAGATGTTTCGTAGAGAATGATAGTTAATACTAAATTATTAAAATGCAAACCAATATTTATGTTCATTCAAAAATATTTATCCACAATCTTTGTTTCCACCGAAAACTCATGTTTCATGCGTTTTTATGCTCGTTTCATTCATAAAAAAGACGGATAGATTTTTCGTAAAGAATGATAGTTAATACTAAATTATTCAAATGCAAACGAATATTTCTGTTCATTCAAAAATATTTCTCCACAATCTTTGTTTCCACCGAAAACTCATGTTTCATGCGTTTTTATGCTCGTTTCATTCATAAAAAAGACGGATAGATTTTTCGTAAAGAATGATAGTTAATATTAAATTATTCAAATGCAAACCAAAATTTATGTTCATCTAAAAATATTTCTCCACAATCTATGTTTGCACCGAAAACTCATGTTTCATGCGTTTTTATGCTCGTTTCAGTCAAAAAAAACACGGATAAATTTTTTGTAAAGAATGTTAGTTAATACTAAATTAATCAAATGCAAACCAAAATTTATGTTCATTTAAAAATATTTCTCCACAATCTATGTTTGCACCGAAAACTCATGTTTTGTGCGGTTTCATGCTCGTTTCATTAAAAAAAACTCGGATTGATTTTTCGTAAAGAATGAAAGTTAATACTAAATTATTAAAATGCAAACCAATATTTCTCCACAATCTATGTTTGCACCGAAAACTCATGTTTCTTGCGTTTTTATGCTCGTTTCTTTAAAAAAAACTCGGATAGATTTTTCGTAAAGAATGATAGTTAATACTAAATTATTAAATTGCAAATCAATATTTCTGTTCATTCAAAAATATTTCTCCACAATCTATGTTTGCACCGAAAACTCATGTTTTCTGCATTTTTATGCTCGTTTCTTTAAGAAAAAACTCGGATAGAATTTTCGTAGAGAATGATAGTTAATACTAAATTATTAAAATGCAAACCAATAATTCTGTTCATTCAAAAATATTTCTCCACAATCTTTGTTTGCACCGAAAACTCTTGTTTCATGCGTTTTTATGCTCGTTTCATTCAAAAAAAACACGGATAGATTTTTCGTAAAGAATGATAGTTAATACTAAATTATTCAAATGCAAACCAAAATTTATATTCATTTAAAAATATTTCTGCACAATCTATGTTTGCACCGAAAACTCATGTTTTGTTCGTTTTTATGATCGTTTCATTAAAAGAAAACTCGGATAGATTTTTCGTAAAGAATGATAGTTAATACAAAATTATTAAAATGCAAACCAAAATTTTTGTTCATTTAAAAATATTTCTCCACAATCTATGTTTGCACCGAAAACTCATGTTTTCTGCGTTTTTTACGCTCGTATCTTTAAAAAAAAACTCGGATAGATTTTTCGTAGAGAATGATAGTTAATACTAAATTATTAAAATGCAAACGAATATTTCTGTTCATTCAAAAATATTTCTCCACAATCTTTGTTTCCACCGAAAACTCATGTTTCATGCGTTTTTATGCTCGTTTCATTCATAAAAAAGACGGATAGATTTTTGGTAAAGAATGATAGTTAATACTAAATTATTCAAATGCAAACCAAAATTTATGTTCATCTAAAAATATTTCTCCACAATCTATGTTTGCACCGAAAACATGTTTCATGCGTTTTTATGCTCGTTTCAGTCAAAAAAAACACGGATAGATTTTTTGTAAAGAATGTTAGTTAATACTAAATTAATCAAATGCGAACCAAAATTTATGTTCATTTAAAAATATTTCTCCACAATCTATGTTTGCACCGAAAACTCATGTTTTGTGCGGTTTCATGCTCGTTTCATTAAAACAAACTCGGAAAGATTTTTCGTAAAGAATGAAAGTTAAGACTAAATTTTTAAAATGCAAACCAATATTTCTCCACAATCTTTGTTTGCACCGAAAACTCATGTTTTGTCCGTTTTTACGGACGTTTCGTTCAAAAGAACACGGATATATTTTCCATAAAGAATGATAGTTGATACCAAATTATTCAAATGCAAACAAAAATTTGTGTTCATTTTAAAATATTTCTCCACAATCTTTGTTTGCACCGAAAACTCATGTTTCTTGCGTTTTTATGCTCGTTTCTTTAAAAAAAACTCGGATAGATTTTTCGTAAAGAATGATAGTTAATACTAAATTATTAAATTGCAAATCAATATTTCTGTTCATTCAAAAATATTTCTCCACAATCTATGTTTGCACCGAAAACTCATGTTTTGTGCGGTTTCATGCTCGTTTCATTAAAAAAAACTCGGATAGATTTTTCGTAAAGAATGAAAGTTAAGACTAAATTATTAAAATGCAAACCAATATTTCTCCACAATCTTTGTTTGCACCGAAAACTCATGTTTTGTCCGTTTTTACGGACGTTTCGTTCAAAAGAACACGGATATATTTTCCATAAAGAATGATAGTTGATACTAAATTATTCAAATGCAAACAAAAATTTGTGTTCATTTTAAAATATTTCTCCACAATCTTTGTTTGCACCGAAAACTCATGTTTCTTGCGTTTTTATGCTCGTTTCTTTAAAAAAAACTCGGATAGATTTTTCGTAAAGAATGATAGTTAATACTAAATTATTAAATTGCAAATCAATATTTCTGTTCATTCAAAAATATTTCTCCACAATCTATGTTTGCACCGAAAACTCATGTTTTGTGCGTTTTTATGCTCCATCCTTTAAAAAAAAACTCGGATAGATTTTTCGTAAAGAATGATAGTTAATACTAAATTATTCATATGCAAACAAAAATTTGTGTTCATTTAAAATATTTCTCCACAATCTTTGTTTGCACCGAAAACTCATGTTTCTTACGTTTTTTTGCTCGTTTCATTCAAAAAAAACTCGGATAGATGTTTCGTAGAGAATGATAGTTAATACTAAATTATTAAAATGCAAACCAATATTTATGTTCATTCAAAAATATTTCTCCACAATCTTTGTTTCCACCGAAAACTCATGTTTCAGGCGTTTTTATGCTCGTTTCATTCATAAAAAAGACGGATAGATTTTTCGTAAAGAATGATAGTTAATACTAAATTATTCAAATGCAAACGAATATTTCGTTCATTCAAAAATATTTCTCCACAATCTTTGTTTCCACCGAAAACTCATGTTTCATGCGTTTTTATGCTCGTTTCATTCATAAAAAAGACGGATAGATTTTTCGTAAAGAATGATAGTTAATATTAAATTATTCAAATGCAAACCAAAATTTATGTTCATCTAAAAATATTTCTCCACAATCCATGTTTGCACCGAAAACTCATGTTTCATGCGTTTTTATGCTCGTTTCAGTCAAAAAAAAACACGGATAGATTTTTTGTAAAGAATGTTAGTTAATACTAAATTAATCAAATGCAAACCAAAATTTATGTTCATTTAAAAATATTTCTCCACAATCTATGTTTGCACCGAAAACTCATGTTTTGTGCGGTTTCATGCTCGTTTCATTAAAAAAAACTCGGATTGATTTTTCGTAAAGAATGAAAGTTAATACTAAATTATTAAAATGCAAACCAATATTTCTCCACAATCTATGTTTGCACCGAAAACTCATGTTTCTTGCGTTTTTATGCTCGTTTCTTTAAAAAAAACTCGGATAGATTTTTCGTAAAGAATGATAGTTAATACTAAATTATTCAAATGCAAACAAAAATTTGTGTTCATTTAAAATATTTCTCCACAATCTTTGTTTGCACCGAAAACTCATGTTTCTTACGTTTTTTTGCTCGTTTCATTCAAAAAAAACTCGGATAGATGTTTCGTAGAGAATGATAGTTAATACTAAATTATTAAAATGCAAACCAATATTTATGTTCATTCAAAAATATTTCTCCACAATCTTTGTTTCCACCGAAAACTCATGTTTCATGCGTTTTTATGCTCGTTTCATTCATAAAAAAGACGGATAGATTTTTCGTAAAGAATGATAGTTAATACTAAATTATTCAAATGCAAACGAATATTTCTGTTCATTCAAAAATATTTCTCCACAATCTTTGTTTCCACCGAAAACTCATGTTTCATGCGTTTTT
Organism: Juncus inflexus; assembly: GCA_024447665.1. Taxonomy (NCBI): domain Eukaryota; kingdom Viridiplantae; phylum Streptophyta; class Magnoliopsida; order Poales; family Juncaceae; genus Juncus; species Juncus inflexus. The sequence continues at coordinate 7,508,609 of JAJHPC010000020.1, read as the reverse complement.
ATGCTCGTTTCATTCATAAAAAAGACGGATAGATTTTTCGTAAAGAATGATAGTTAATATTAAATTATTCAAATGCAAACCAAAATTTATGTTCATCTAAAAATATTTCTCCACAATCCATGTTTGCACCGAAAACTCATGTTTCATGCGTTTTTATGCTCGTTTCAGTCAAAAAAAAACACGGATAGATTTTTTGTAAAGAATGTTAGTTAATACTAAATTAATCAAATGCAAACCAAAATTTATGTTCATTTAAAAATATTTCTCCACAATCTATGTTTGCACCGAAAACTCATGTTTTGTGCGGTTTCATGCTCGTTTCATTAAAAAAAACTCGGATTGATTTTTCGTAAAGAATGAAAGTTAATACTAAATTATTAAAATGCAAACCAATATTTCTCCACAATCTATGTTTGCACCGAAAACTCATGTTTCTTGCGTTTTTATGCTCGTTTCTTTAAAAAAAACTCGGATAGATTTTTCGTAAAGAATGATAGTTAATACTAAATTATTAAATTGCAAATCAATATTTCTGTTCATTCAAAAATATTTCTCCACAATCTATGTTTGCACCGAAAACTCATGTTTTGTGCGCTTTTATGCTCGTTTCTTTAAGAAAAAACTCGGATAGAATTTTCGTAGAGAATGATAGTTAATACTAAATTATTAAAATGCAAACCAATATTTCTGTTCATTCAAAAATATTTCTCCACAATCTTTGTTTGCACCGAAAACTCTTGTTTCATGCGTTTTTATGCTCGTTTCATTCAAAAAAAACACGGATAGATTTTTCGTAAAGAATGATAGTTAATACTAAATTATTCAAATGCAAACCAAAATTTATATTCACTTAAAAATATTTCTGCACAATCTATGTTTGCACCGAAAACTCATGTTTTGTTCGTTTTTATGATCGTTTCATTAAAAGAAAACTCGGATAGATTTTTCGTAAAGAATGATAGTTAATACAAAATTATTAAAATGCAAACCAAAATTTTTGTTCATTTAAAAATATTTCTCCACAATCTATGTTTGCACCGAAAACTCATGTTTTCTGCGTTTTTACGCTCGTATCTTTAAAAAAAAACTCGGATAGATTTTTCGTAGAGAATGATAGTTAATACTAAATTATTAAAATGCAAACGAATATTTCTGTTCATTCAAAAATATTTCTCCACAATCTTTGTTTCCACCGAAAACTCATGTTTCATGCGTTTTTATGCTCGTTTCATTCATAAAAAAGACGGATAGATTTTTCGTAAAGAATGATAGTTAATACTAAATTATTCAAATGCAAACCAAAATTAATGTTCATCTAAAAATATTTCTCCACAATCTATGTTTGCACCGAAAACATGTTTCATGCGTTTTTATGCTCGTTTCAGTCAAAAAAAACACGGATAGATTTTTTGTAAAGAATGTTAGTTAATACTAAATTAATCAAATGCGAACCAAAATTTATGTTCATTTAAAAATATTTCTCCACAATCTATGTTTGCACCGAAAACTCATGTTTTGTGCGGTTTCATGCTCGTTTCATTAAAAAAAACTCGGATAGATTTTTCGTAAAGAATGAAAGTTAAGACTAAATTATTAAAATGCAAACCAATATTTCTCCACAATCTTTGTTTGCACCGAAAACTCATGTTTTGTCCGTTTTTACGGAATTTTTCCAAACCACCTCTAGTAGAATGGTCAGCCATTATACCACTAACTCAAAGGTTGTGGATTTAATACTTGGCAAAACCAAATTTCCTTGAATATAGATGAGAGATATACGAGCCTTCTCTATAAAATAAAAAAAATAATTTAAGTTTTTTTATAATAATATGTTTTTATTGTTAATTTACTTTGTAAACTTATGTTCAATGCATTTACATAAAAATATTGTTTCACATTTCACAAAGAAAAACAGTTTTCTAAAAGCTGAAATAGAAAATAGAAAACTATTTTTCGTGTTTGAAAAACAAAAAACAGACAGAAATGTTGCCAAACGAATTGCAGTTTTTTTAATTTTCATTTAAGTTTAATGAATAGCCTTCAATATCCAATGGTATTTAATCATCTTAATATATAGATGACATTCATTATTTATTTATTAATTTTATTTTTTATCTCTCATTGAATAATCATTAAATTGTAGGTACAAATTTCTGCAAATTGAATATTGAATGTAAATGATTTAATTGTATCAATTAATCTTGAGTATGCATACTTTTTTTTTTTTTTTTTCGATAACAAAATATCTTCCTCTAGTGGGATCAATAAATCGGTCACATCGATGGTTCCTTTGTAAATATGAAGCTCCTCTTAAGATGGAAAATAGTTAAATGAAAATATAATATGAATATCATGCATAATTAATATATATATAACAAATTAAATTAATCGAAGAAAGATCTAATTACACGAGTCAATGTCATGAATAATAAAAATAATCAGAGAGTAACGGAGATTTGATAAGCTTATGATAAATTTAAACACTTAAAAAAATATAATTCTATAATAAAGTCTAAGTCAAATTTTTTATTTTTTTAGGATATTTGGAGAGGTTTCGAAAAGTCCCCCATCCAAATGCAAAATTTCCAGTTAAAGTAGAGAGTTAGTTTTTTTTTACATCAGCCCTATTTAGTTACAAGTAAGGATCACCTATCTATCCCTAAGTAATTACAATTGCTAATGTAAAAAGAGTACAATTCAAATTTTAAAGTGATAAAAGTAAAGTCTCTTGTCAAATCATAACCAATATAACTTAACAATTCACTTTGAGATAATCTTAAAAGGAATGGCTGTAAACTTTAATAAAGTAGTATTAATTTTTCCACTGTAAACGCCTCTGATAAGTCTAGCATTTCGCAAATACATAATTATAAACAGAAAAATGATATAGCTGAGTTTATTTCATAAAGTGGAAGACAAAAAATTTAATCTCCAACGAAACATGTTCAACACAAATAAGTCTTGCTTGGTTATTACAACCTTATTGAATTCAAAACAAGACAGCCTTTTCTATACTAGAAAAGAAGGCAATAAAGTCTTGTTCAAAAACCTAGAAGGGGCCATAATGCAAAATACAATAAAAATCTAGGAGAAGGAAGAGAGGCGATGAATATATAACTGCTAATTTTATACAAAATACATAACTGCTAATTTTATACAAAATACAGTAGTATAATCATATATATTATTATTCCGACCAAATATAGAGGAGCGGATGCTCTCTAATATCTATTAAGATCCGTCACTGATGCTAACTAAATTTATTCATTAACAAAAATTTATTAATTATCAAAACATAAAACAACACATAATATAATCTGAGTATCTCATGAAGACAAGCTTGCTCTAAGACTTGTGTTGATGACTTGTCTTCAATCATTACATTGCCTCGACATCAATCCTGAAAAGTGGAGAGAAAGGAGCAATTGGCACATACGTGAACATAACCTCCATAATTAAATTATTAATCAAAAAAGTGAGAAAATTGATGATATTTTTTTTATAAGCTGACCCTACGGTCGTATCATTTGCCTCAATGGAATTTGCTTGAGACACTGTTCCGCGGAGAGTTTCAGTCTTACGCTTGTAACATTTGTCAGCCATGTGATTTGTCAGTCCTCACACAAATCAAAAAAATTCTTGCCTTTTGATCCTTTCGCACTGTAAGTACGTGAATTGCATCATATTCAGATTCACAACTTAATAACAATATTTATAAGTTCTCCAATTAACTTCACAAGTGAGAAATTAGGGTGTCGATCCACTAGGAGGTGTGACCTTACATTTTAACCAAATAATCAAATATAATTTCTAGTATTTACATCCAAAGTTTTAAGATGAGTTTGTTTTTTTTAAAAGCAATAAAAGAAAGAAATAAGATTTTTTATTTTTCAAATATTTAATAAAAGGTAGGGACTTGTATAATAATTTGTTCAAGCATGTTATCGAGAGGTGGCAAACGGACGGGTTGGATCGGGTTCGGGTCGGGTCAATTTGAGTTGCGGGTTGTTCGGGTTGCGGGTCGTTCGGGTTTTGGGTCATTTTCCCTGACGCTCCTTTCTCGATGCATCATCTAACCTCGCTCCTTTTTATTAACCCAGAATAGTCCAATATTTGGTATTCGGAATGGTATGCAATTTTTGTTACATTTGTGTTATCAGTATTATGTGGATGAAATTATGAGACAAATTGAGTTATATTGAATAAAAACTGTGCTATTCTTTTGTCTATTCTATTGACGAGATAAATATTATTTTGTATTTGTGAAAAAGTAACATGACAAGTGCATATGAGAATTGTCGTGCTTAGTTAAGTGCATCGCTATTCATATGTGGACCAAATTTTTGTTCTGATTGCCACTTTGTTAATTTAACTAAGTATGCAACATATAATTTACCTGCTGAACTAAAAAAAAAATATATCGACAATAATATACTGACATCGTGTACAATTAAAAAAAATATCAGTTTACTCAACATAATCAAATCAATCATCATTGTGTTATTTACGGATTTAAAAATAATATAATTAATGGTAATTATGAGTTTTTTTTATTAATTTAGTATTTAGTAGTTACGTACATTTTTTCTAATATTTATTTTTCTGAGAATTTATTATCCCTCTTTGTTTGAAAATATATATTAATTTGCTTTTACTTCCCTCGAAATCAAATTTCTTTTTACTTTTACTTCCAATCATTTTTTATAATTTTGTTTCTCTCCAAACAATTCACCTACCATATCACAATTAGAGGTGAAAATGGTTCGGATACGGTTCAGATCGGGGTCATATTATATCCGTATCCTGTAGGAATACTTAAATCGTGTCGTTATTTGATTCACACTCTCAACAAAAAAGAAATATTTATAAGTCCCCTAATTCATGCATAAGTGTATATGTGAAAATTGAGTTTAGAGTGTCGAACACAAGAAAACAAGGCCTTAATTTTTTTACTTTTAATCTCGTGTTTATTAAGTGTAAGTTGTTGTTTTTTTTTTTAAAGATAAAAGAAAAACAAGAGAAAATAATAGAATTAAATTTTGTCCTTAAAAGTTCAAAAAGAAAGGGTAGGGAAATATTGACGATTTGTGTAACATGTGAATCATAAATCACAATAATTAGTTACTTATTAATAAGGTTTTTAAAGCAAGTCTTGACTAGATTCTTTCCAAAAAAATAATCAACAAATCAAGAAAATATTAGATTCACTTAAAAACATCAACTTTCAAGTTGTTCTTATACTTGATTCAAAGCCTTATTTGAATAAAGAAAAACTTTTCCAAGTTATTATTACTCAAACAAATCTCAACAAATCTCACAAATACTTCAAATGAAATTATTTTTCCAAATAAAGCGACTTTAGTTTTCATGAAAAAAATGTCAAGACTTAATCTCAAAATACCATAATAAAACCAAGTTCAACTCAAGATTTCATCAACATATTTCTCACAAAAAGTCATTCCCTACAATAAACTATTCACTCATGTCCACAAAAACCATATTTACATATTCTCGATTTATTCATCCAAAAATAAAGAGGAAAATAAATCAAAACCTAAAGATGCGAATCGTTCTCAATCTCTCCCCTTCTTGGTTGATCTTCACACTTACTCCTTCTAGATTGGGTATTCTCTCTTTAAAATTCTCACTCTCGTTTTCTACTCTCAAGAACTTAGTTTTGAAGCTTTGTGGATATTAATGGTGGAAAAGAAAAGAAATGAGAATGGTGGAAATGGAAGAAGAAATGAGTATGATAATTGATATAAGAATGGATGTATGAATGGGTCCTTTAGAGAGAGAAAGAGGTGCATTTTTATAGATAAATTTGGCTTAAAAAATATTTGGAAATAGGATTGTGGAACTAAAAATTGAGCTTGATCCGGATTATATTTTGGGTGGTAATTTTGGGGTATTTAGCACTCTTTTGCCTTCATTTCCATTCAAATTCTGCTTGGGTGTAAATTTCTGAGTGCATTTATCATTTCCCCTCTATCTCATCGCCTTCCAACAGACTGTATAAGTGGCGATCGCTGATTGGCCGATTAATCCAACGCCCAACCACGTGTCTGTTGGGAAATCCGTAGCCATCTCCGTTACATGCGCAGCGGAACTTACGGATTTAACCCGCCCTAGGATCTACGTTATAGGAATAAAAGTACGAGATTAACCATTAAAATTTATACCTCGGATCTTCCTGATCCGCGAGATGAAGAACGGATGTAGGTCTGAACAATTCTGACTCACAACCGTCTCCTCCCTGAAGCTCGGCTCGCGAAACTCCTTCCTGACGCTCGGCTCGAAGAACTCCTTCGACTCGCGAAACTCTTTCTTGAAGCTCGGCTCGAGAAACTCCTTCTTTTCCTAGGGATGAAGATAGATCGCTAGGAAGTTCTCAATATAGAGAACCTCTACTCGTATCCACGCGAACTTCAGACGTACGGAGTAACCGGACTTGGCTAGACAAGTCCGAAAATACTTTCCGAATATCTCTCAAGACTTTCTCTCTCTTTTCTGTCATGAGGAACAAATCCCATTTTAGTCACTCACATTCCTCGTCATGATTCAGTGCATACCTAATGATAACCCTAATGATCATCCCACTACAGATGACGTAAGATCATATTAAAGTATGTTGTTCCTCATACAGGAATCATGGTAATCTCAGGTCGTAGGAACAAACACACTATTCATATGAGAATCACTAATGACATATACCATGCATATTCTCATAGTGTGGTCAGTCCAGTACGTGTTCTCTAACACGTGCCTATATTCCAGACTTGACATCCCTATATCCATGATCAGCAGAACATGATCATCCAGTCTGCGAATATACTAGTGTGGATATGTAGCTTCTTACTTGAAGTATGTTTATCTCTATAAACATCCCACATATCACTAGGGATGATTTAGAATGTCATTCGTTGGTTCACAGTTCTACTATCAGAATCACGTATTCTGATGACGTGAACCCGAAGTGTCATTCATGGTCGATCTAATATACGTAAATATATTAGTCAGCCATACACTCATTCATATATGAACTGAATAAACATGTTTCTCATAATCTAATCTCTACTCCAACATTTTGGCCTAGGGCATAATTCCTTCAGTCTCCCACTTGCACTAGGCCAATCTTAAGAATCCAATGCTTATTAGGCAACATGACTTTCATATTGTACTAGCGGGAAATATATGCCTATCGGATTATAGAAATTTACATTATAAACTTGTAACGACTACTATTGATCTCTATCATTAGTCGAGAACTTATATCCTTGTAGCTCTATTCTGAGCGACTCTTTGTTCATAATATAGATCGTCAGGCCTTAGGAGCAATCGAAACTACTCTTAGTTCCAATATCAAGTTTTGATCCAAGCATACCTATTGTTTGCTTCTAAAGCAATAATATTGGGTCTTGTTTCAGTTACAATACCTTATTTGGAACTCTTTCCAAATTACTGTATTCGAAATAAACAAATTGCGATAATGATCCATGTTAGGAAAGTGTAATATCTTACCACTACCTACCTCCTCATAGATCTGGATATCCTAGTTCTTCATAACAACTTAGATATTTATTACAGTCATCAAATGGCTGTCATTTGCTCTCTTAATGCTCTAAGCATATTGCACAGTACATTGTATGGCTTGAAAAATCTTATTTATCCCGTCATCAAGAACTCTTTTTTGTATATTGAACATTTCAATAAACAGATGATAAGCGTATGTCTTCATCATATGAACGTCGTAGGCAAGAATCATTTCTTGCATATTGAACTCCTTCAATATATATTGTTAAAAGCATAGAATCCAATTCATGTGCCTTTCATTGTTCATATTAGTGCCACAAACAAGAACACTTTCTTGCATATTGAATATTCAATATATGGTTGAAGGCATAGAATCTCATTCGTATGTCTTATTTCTTGCGTATTGAATTCTTTAAATGTTTTACCAATGTACTTTATCTTACATCCATAAGTCTACATAGACTTCAATTCCCAATTATTAGGATGGTGAAGGTTCTTTGTTGTAACATTAGAAGACTGTCATACTCCCACTGAATTTCTTGAAACCGATGTGGACTTATCTATTTCGATTAAGTCATATTTTCAGTTTACTTTGTCGAATAGATTCATCCTGAGATGCTTGCTTTAGTCCATTCATGAATGAATTTACCTTTCAGAATTTTTGTGATCACAAAACTCTTGTCTGTATCTAAGATACATCCACAGTAAAGTTCCTATAAAGGAATGTGAGTTTTATATCCTTGTTCCATCATTTACAATCGCATTGTGCTATGGTAGTTAGAATTCGTAATAACAACAAGTGAGAAAGTCCTTTTACTATAGCCCATACTATAGCTACTTTCTTTTCTATTTATCGTTATCCATATACTGCATGCAATCGTCATCAAGCCATTGGATACTCCAATCAAGTTCCAAACATGATTGCTTGTATATGCGCTGCATCTCAGTTCTCATGGTCTAACCATTTTGAGAACATTGTCTCTTCACAGTCTCCTCGGTAGAAAGTCGACTCATCCTCTATGAGCATCTTTTATGAGATATCATATCTCTCAGCCTAATGTCTACGAGGTCTGTGAGGAGGACCTTATGTTTCAAGTATAGCTTTATCAACTACTTGATAGCCTCATTAATGGTTCATCACAAGTATGTGGGCCTCGAACCTTTCGAGATGTATTACACTCCTACTGCTTCTTTAGGAGATGAGATCTCTTTTAAAGAAGTCTGAATTATGAGTAGCAAACAATTGGAACTCATAATGGATATAAAACAATATCGAGTTGATATTCCAGAAAAATTGTTGCGTTGACACTGTCAAACCATTTGACACGAGTCGTACTTCAATCTTTAAAGATATTTTGGGGCTATCCCAAACCCATATCACATATGGTGTCCATTTGAACCTTATGATATTCAGTGTTTAGTATATTCAAGAGTATAAACCTATAAGAGTCTCGGAGACACAGACTGAATCTTATCCAATAAGTTTCATTTTCTTCTTTATGTGCACATCGTGAGATGCTGCATATAGAATTAATTGTGAAACCTTTTCCACAATTTCTAAGATAATTGTCAAACTATTAACTCAAATACTTGGCACTTTGATTTGATCGAAATGCTCTTCGAATTTCAATCTTAAATTCTTTGAACACTTCAAATACTTTGTGTTTGATTTAGTAAAAATTTTACTTAAAACACTTTTAATATGAAATTTTGATATTCCTTATTTCTAGCTAGCTTGTTTTTGTCTCTCATGCATCTATATGCATGAGACTAACCTATCAACTTCGTGATGGTTGCCCATTCTTGTCATCCTGTTCGATAAATAGAATTCGCACGTCTCAATTGATCCTGGATCCAGTGAGTCAAACTTTCCACATAGGGTGGAGTTTTAGAAATGCGATTCTTATTTTGTGACTTAGATGACATTGCTAGAAGTATGAAATCAATGTACTTATTATTTAGCATATAAAGGTCATTTTCTAATTGAACATTTCAAATAAACAAATCTAGGAAATTTTTATTATTCCAAATAATAAATTTTACAACCATTTTAACGCTAATTTAGAAATAACATTTATTTCATTATAAGTCCACAATGGCTAAGTCAATAAAATCCTGAAGCTAATGTAGCAACTCTTACTTCATTCCCCACTTGTAGGTTGACTTCTCCTCTAGCTAATCTTCTACTTCTGAGTAATATCCTGCACATTCAAAATGTGAGAATTACATTGGATATCCAATATCCAAGTAGAAATTCAGGAAGAGGAATACCTAAAATGGCAGCCATTGATTCTTCTTCTTGACATATCTTACATCCTGCTCGCCAGTGATCACGCATAGAACATGCAATCACTTCTTCCGATTCCTCGGGTTTAGGCAACTCCTTGCCTTTACTCTTGATCCAGCTCTCCCATGCGGCTTGTCTATTCAACTCCCTTTCCCTTTCAATCCTTAGTGCATCAATGACAACTTTTGCCTCTATGTCCTTCTCTGTCTGTTTAAGCATCTTATGCAATTCCGTGATCGTCATCTTCATCCGACGCATATGATATTCAGTAATGAACAAATCAAAGCTTGGAGGAAGTGGTATCTTGAACGACTCTAGAAGCGGTCGAAGGCAGTGGATTTGGGATTGGTGTCTCAAGGACATACAACTTTCTTTCACTCTTGAGAACAATTCTCAGAGTCCAGAACCATTCAGGGAAGTTTGTGCCATCGAGCTTATCCTTCTCAAGGATAGATCGCAAGTCCGTAAATTTCGAACTCATTCTACAAGTTTAATAAGCAATGTAAAGTTTATTACTTAAAATTAGAATTATTCTAATTTTGTTTCATATATTATACTCGCACTATTTTTCTTCAAATGAAACACATTTAGTATATTGATTCGGAAACGTCAATTAAATGAGGTTTCATAGTGGGCCAAGATCCGTATTTCATTGAGCACTAAGTGCGCTTTGGCGCAACCCTTATTGCTCAACTATTTAGGTAGGAACATTTCCAATTGTATCATATACAACTCTTGTCTTTTATGGAATGAGCATCATATGCCCGGTGTATTATCCCATCTTGTGCGTTGAGCCCAAGTCCGACTTGCTTGCTCAGTGAAGTTTAACCATGTATGATTATCGGCGAAATGGAATCCATCAGACTCATCTTTGACATGACCCATGCTGGACGCCATTTCCCGCGTACCTTCGTTTACAAAGACAATCTCCCATAAGCTCAGCTTTGGCATGACCCACATGGAAGACTGTCTCAGTACCGAGGGCTTCATTGACATGGGGGGCACTTTCTTACTTAACATTCTGAAGGATTTTATTTTAGATTTATAAATATAAACATCACAGAAACTAAGTTAAATATGGTACAAGCCTAATCCTCACGAGCAATCATGAGGTTCCTAATTCTAGATCTATCTCTAGATTACAGAAGTAATCTTCAACGAACCCTTCGTTGTGTGTGCAGAGATCCAATGCCATCTTCCGAAGATTGCGCCAAGATCTCTTGCCTTGAAGTCTTGAAATAATATCTATCCTAACAACTATCATATTGCTAGAAAAGGTAATTTACAAATTTGGACAACTCACAGGTTGCCATAATTACAACTTTGGACAACTCACTGGTTGCCATAGAAATTAAATAACATTACAAGAATTCACACACAAGATTATATCACAGAACAATCACAGATCTAAGGCTCATACCATATTTGTATATTTAAATTTCATGTATAACAAAAATTAGGATTTCCACAAAATTCAACCTTGTTCCGTTGGGAACGGAACTATTCCGTTCTCAACGGAACCTGTGCACAAAATCTCCCACAGAAATTCTGCCTATTTCGTTCTGAACGGAACTATTCCGTTCTGAACGGAACTATTCCGTTCGGAATGGAATAACGCTGAAAAAATTATGTTTCCTTTTATTTTAGTTCCGTTTCCAAAACAGATTCCGAAAAACTATTTTTCCGAAACTCTAGAAAATCATAATATCCAATATTATATTCCTAGAAACTATTTCCGTGATGTTTTGAAATAATATTTTCAAAACCCTAAAATTTATTTTACTAGAATTTCATAAATTTTAAATATAATCGATGATTATTTCCTTAACAAACGCTCTGATACAACTGTTGGAAAACTCGTAGCCATGTACGTTACATGCACAGGGGAACCTACGGATTTAACCCGTCCTAGGATCTACGTTAAGGGAATAAAAGTACGAGATTAACCATTAAAATTTATACCTCGGATCTTCCTGATCCGCGAAATGAAGAACGGATGTAGGTCTGAACAATTCTTGACTCGCAACCGTCTCCTCCCTGAAGCTCGGCTCGCGAAACTCCTTCCTGACGCTCGGCTTGAAGAACTCCTTCTTGAAGCTCAGCTCGAAGAACTCCTTCTTGAAGCTCGGCTCGAGAAACTCTTTCTTGAAGCTCGGCTCGAGAAACTCTTTCTTCTCCTAGGGATGAAGATAGATCGCTCGCAAGTTCTCAAGATAGAGAACCTCTACTCGTATCCACGCGAACTTCAGACGTACAGAATAACCGGACTTGGCTAGAAAAGTCCGGAAATACTTTCCGAATATCTCCCAAGACTTTCTCTCTCTTTTCTGTGTAATAGACGGCCTCTAAGGCTTCGAAGTTGTATATTCAGTAGAGAGACTCTGCCCTTCTATTTATACTAGAGAGAGAGGGGAACGATTGCTCAGTTACCATAACTAAAACCCTAATCTGCGCCTATTCCGTTGCCATCGGAATAGATATTTCCATAACGAAATACTTGGCAGCTAAGGTTATCATAGTTTTCATGTCTATTCCGTTGGGAACGGAACTATTCCGTTGCCAACCGAATGGTACTATTTTGTTCAATCAATTATCCAATAATTAATTATTTCGTTCACCAATTTATACATCATATGTATAACTATTTTTGAGGCATATTCATCCCGTACGAATCGAGTTCATTGTGTGATCGTGTAGGTTCCATTTAACGCTGGCAACGATCTTGTAAAGATCGTAAGTCATGAGTAACCTCTAGACTGATGTCATGACTACCCATGTTAAATGAAATGATCAGCGATCATAAACCTATCTGAATAGACATTTGCTTATTCTTTTTGTTCTATGATATATGTCTTGATCACAAGGCATGGAAGTATGTCATCCTTGAGTTTGATCAAAGTCTCTTTCCAGATCGAGAATTAGACTAAATAAATACCAAATGATATTAACAACACATGTTAATCCATTTTGAGCGTGACTATGCATTTCCTTCAGTCATAGTTCATCAGGGGGCCCAGAGATATGTCTCTCTTAACGAGATGAAAAAATCCCATCTTGGTCACTCACGTTCCTCGTCATGATTCAGTGCACACCTAATGATGACCCTAATGATCATCACATTACGGATGACGTAAGATCATATTAAAGTATGCAGTTCCTCATACAGGAATCCATGGTGACCTCAGGTCGTAGGAACAAGCACACTATTCATATGAGAATCACTAATGACATATACCATGCATATCTCATAGTATGGTCAGTCCAGTACGTGTTCTATAACACGTGCCTATATTCCAGACTTGACATCCCTATGTCCACGATCAGCAGAACATGACCATCCAGTCTGCGAATATACTAGTGTGAATATGTAGCTTCTTACTTGAAGTATGTTTATCTTTATAAACATCCCACATATCACTAGGGACGGTTTAGAATGTCATTCGTTGGTTCACAGTTCTACTATCAGAATCACGTATTCTGATGACGTGAACCTGATGTGTCATTCATGGTCGATCTAATATATGTAAATATATTAGTCACCCATACACTCATTCATATATGAACAGAATAAACATATTTCTCATAATCTAATCTCTAGTCCAACACTTTCGCTTAGGGCATAAGTCCTTCAGTGTCAGCCTCTTATTGGGGAGTAGTAAATCCTCGTCCTGACTATTCTCTCATACATCAGAAGATGCGTGATACACACCTCCATTTGTGCGCACTGGACGGTCCAGTTTTTATTAAATCACTCCTTATGGATCAAATGGAGAGCTCGAGTTAGTCAGAAAACGGAGAGGAAATATGCCGGCTTTGAATAGACGTGTTTTGTTTTACGCGTTTTGCCACATGTCGCGCGCTGATTGGGAAGTTTACGAACCTCGCACTTAGCTTCGTCCGGAGTGCAAGAAGACACGTGCTGGACGGCCCATTACCTTCTCTTACGCGCGTTAAAACAGAAACGGAGGCGTCCGTTTAACGCAGAACCGGAGAGAATTGATAACACTATTACGTAGATTTGATTGGATTAATAATATTCTCGTACTGACCCTATACGTGCCTCGTACCCTAACGGTATCTGCCACGTGTCATTATCTGATTGGTCAAAATCGAGACCTCTTTCCCTTGATTTCTGTGCTGGACAAATTCTGATGAATATTATGGGACACGTGTCATGTTCTGATTGGTTAAAAGGAAATTTGACCTGGTCAAAGTTTGACTTTGACCAAGGTTGACCATATCTTGTATCGTATTTTCTGGAGTTCTAAAAAGTCATTTTTCGTGAGGTCTGTACCGTTGGATTCGTATCGTCGCCCTCTTCGATTTGGTACCCGATTTGACCTCTTTTGGGAGAGTTGTCAACTCGGCGATTTTCCGGGTTTGACTTTTCATTTTTTGTGGATTTTGTAGATTTTGTCTTGGATGGTCGGCGGATAAGGGTTATAAGAATTTTGGAGAAACGTGTGTAGGTTTTATTGCGGAGATTTGTCGAGAATTCAGCCATCTTTGGCACAGGATTTGCAAATCGGTCCTTTATTTGGAGTTGACTTTTTGTCAAGTCATCCAAATATCATTTTCTCGGGTCCTTTTACCTGAAAAAATTACACAAAAGTATATTAAAAGTTTCAAGAGTAGTTTTTTTTATTAATTTTAAACTTTTTTTATACATTTTATCTGATTTAATGGTGAATTTTATGTGAAAAGTTCAGGAATTGCTGTAGATTGGAAGTATTAAAGGATTTTATGCAAAACCACCCTCACCACACTTAAACTTTTGCAAATTTAAGCATAAATGAAGAAGTTTTGTAAAAAGAAAAAGTTAAAATAATAAAAGAAAAATATGAACTAACAAGACAAGTTGCCTCTCGCCAAGCGCTCCCGTTTAACGTCTCGAGCCTGACGTGCTTTTGCTCATTCTTCCTATTCCTTTGCGCCATTTGGCGCTAATTCTTACTCGTCAAACCACCGGGCATCGTGATTCTCATAAAACGCCTTCAAGCGGTGGCCATTAACTTTGAACGCAACCCCTCCTTCCCTAGTGATTTCAAACACTCCAAAAGGCAAAATGTTGGTTATGGTAAAAGGGCCTGTCCATCGACTCTTCAACTTTCTGGGATGTAACCTCAACCGGGAGTTGAACAACAAAACTTTATCGCCTACCTTGTATTCCCTTTTGCGAATAAGTTTGTCATGAGCGATGGTCAGTTTTTCTTTGTAAATTCTTAAATTGTCATAAGCTTCAAGATGAAGTTCTTCCAATTCTTGACTTTTTTGATTGCTCAAAAAGCTTTGTGTTCAATTTCTACCGGTAGGTGACAACCCTTTCTATACACGAGTTTGAAAGGAGTCATCCCTATCGGTGTCTTGTATGCAGTACGATAGGCCAATAATGCATCCCCAAGCCTTTGACTCCAATCCTTGCGAGAGGGATTAACTACTTTCTCAAGGATTGTTTTAATTTCACGATTAGAGATTTCAGCTTGACCATTAGTTTGGGGATGTTATGCAGTCGACATACGATGTTGAACATGGTAATTTGTAAAAAGTGATTCGAGGTATTTGTTGTTGAAATGAGAGCCCCTATCACTAATGATAGCTTTAGGTACTCCAAAGCGCTGAAAGATGTTCTTTTTAAGGAACTCGATCACTGTTTTGGAGTTGGCTTCTCTTGTTGGTATTGCCTCAACCCACTTAGACACATAGTTGACACATACAAGAATGTACAAATAACCATTCGATTGAGGGAATGGGCCCATGAAATTTATCCCCCAAACGTCGAAACGCTCAGAAAACAGTAAAGTTTTAAGAGGCATTTCGTCTTTGCGGGTTAGATTACCCGTTATTTGGCAATTCTCACAACTCTTTACAAAGGAATGAGCATCTTTGTAAAGAGTTGGCCAATATAATCTGCTTTGGAGCACCTTATGACTTGTGCGTTGGGCTCCAAAATGGCCCCCACATTCTAAAGAGTGACAAAAAGATAATACCGACTTGAAGTCACAATCGGGCACGCACTTGCACACCATTTGATCGGAGCAGATCTTATAGAGGAGTGGATCTTCCCAAAAATAGTAGCGCGAGTCGTTCTTGAGTTTATCCTTCTGAGTGCGAGAGAGCGTGTTTGACATTTTTCCCGTCTCCAAAAGGTTAACGATGTCTGCATACCAAGGTGTGCTCACCTGGATTGCATAAAGATGCTCGTCAGGAAACAACTCGTTGATCAGAAGAATGTCACCCTCATTCGTCGGAAGTCGACTGAGGTGATCGGCAACGAGGTTTTATAGCACCTTTCTTGTCTCGGATTTACACATTGAACTCTTGATGAAGGAGAAGCCATCGTAAGAGGCGCGGTTTGCACTCCTTTTTCTTCATCAAATACTTCAGTGCTTCATGATCTGAAAACACAACCACTTTTGTTCCGACCAAATATTATTGGAACTTTTCCAAGGCATATACAATAGCTAATGATTCCTTTTCAGTGGTCGTGTAATTATGTTGTGCATCATCAAGTGTCCTAGAAGCGTAATAAATAGCGTGAGGATCCTTACCAATCTGTTGACCCAAGACGGCGCTAACGCTCAATCCACTCGCGTCGCACATGATCTCGAATGGGAGGTTCCAGTCGGGTGGCTTGATTATTGGGGAGGTGCATAACTTCTCCTTCAGGATGTCAAAGGCGACCTTGCACGTGTCATCAAAGTCAAATTTGGCGTCTTTTTGGAGAAGGCGGCACATCGGTTGCGCAATCTTGGAGAAGTCGCGTATGAAGCGCCTGTAAAAGCCTACGTGGCCCAAGAATGAGCGCACATCCTTCGCATTTCGAGGGTAAGATAACGTCTCGATTACGTCAACCTTCACCTTGTCACCTCCAAACCCTTCTCTGAAACAAGATGACCTAAGACAATTCTTTGGCTCACCATGAAGTGACACTTTTCAAAATTCAAGACAAGGTTAGATTCGACACACTTCCCCATTATTAGCCCCAAATTGGTTAAACACTCATCAAATGAGTTGTCATAAATGAAGAAGTCGTCCATAAAAACGTCTATAAATTTTGAAATGTAGTAAGAGAAAATGGAGATCATGTACCTTTGAAATGTACCTGGAGCATTACACAACCCGAATGGCATCCTTCGATACGCGAAAGTACCAAAAGGGCAAGTGAATGTTGTTTTATGTTGGTCGGCGGGATCAATTGTGATTTGGAAATACCCTGAGTACCCGTCGAGAAAACAATAATAGGGTCGGCCTGCCAGTCGCTCAAGCATTTGGTCGATGAAAGGAAGACGGAAGTGGTCCTTCTTTGTCGCTTGCATGGAGTTTGCGATAGTCATGCAAACTCGCCAACCATTGTGGATTCGTGTAGGCACCTTTTGTAGGATTAGTGCCCTAGGCCAAATGTGTTTGTGCTAGGAAATGGATTATGTATTAAGACATTATTATTTATTCAATAAAGGTTGTTTCTTATATATATGTGTGTATGGGCTGTGAATGTAATTTTCTTATATCAACCAAGAATGACATTTCGGGTTCACGTCATCAGAATACGTGATTCTGATAGTAGAACTGTGAACTAACGAATAACATTCTAAACTGTCCCTAATGATATGTAGGATGTTTATAGAGATAAACATACTTCAGGTAAGAAGCTAAATATCCACACTAGTATATTCGCAGACTGGATGATCATGTTCTGCTGATCATGGACATAGGGATGTCGTGCCTAGAATATAGGTACGTGTTAGAGAACACATACGGACTGACCACACTATGAGAATATGCATGGTATATATAATTAGTGATTCTCATATGAATAGTGTGCTTGTTCCTACGTCCTGAGGTCACCATGGATTCCTATATGAGGAACTGCATACTTTAATATGATCTTACGTCATCCGTAACGGGATGACCATTAGGGTCATCATTAGGTATGCACTGAATCATGACGAGGAATGTGAGTGACCACGATGGGATTTGTTCCTCTCGTTAAGAGGGAGATATCTCTGGGCCCCTTGATGAACTAGGACTGAAGGAAATGCATGGCCATGCTCAAAATGGATTAACATGTGTTGTTAATATCATTTTGGATTTACTCAGTCTAATTCTCGATCAGGAAAGAGACTTTGATCAAACTCAAGGATAACATACTTCCATGCCTTGTGATCAAGACATATATCGTAGAACAAAAGGAAGAAGCAAATGTCTATTCAGATAGGTTTATGATCGCTGATCATTTCATTTAACATGGGTAGTCATGACATCAGTCTAGAGGTTACTCATGACTTACGATCTTTAGAAGATCATTTCTAGCGTTAAATGGAACCTACACGGTCACACAATGAACTCCATTCGTACGGGATGAATATGTCTCAAAACAGTTACACATATGATGTATAAATAGGTGAACGAAATATTTAATTATTGGATAATTGAATGAACAAAAACAGTACCATTCCGTTGGCAACGGAACAGTTCCGTTCCCAACGGAACAGTTCCGTTCCCAATGGAATAGATATGATAACTGCAATAACCTTGGCTGCCAAGCATTCCGTTATGGAATACTTATTCCGTTGGCAACGGAATAGGCACATATTAGGGTTTTAATTATGGTAAATGAGCAATTGTTCACCTCTCTTTCTAGTATAAATAGAAGGGTAGTCCCTCTCTATTTGCACGACTATTCTAGCCTCCAGGCTCCTGTCTAATACACAGAAAAGAGAGAGAAAGTTTTGAGAGATATTCAGAAAGTATTTCCGGACTTGTCTAGCCAAGTCTGGTTATTCCGTTCGAGTGTAGTTCGCGTGGATACGAGTAGAGGTTCTCTACATTGAGAACTTGTGAGCGATCTATCTTCATCCCTAAGAGAAGAAGGAGTCTCTCGATCTGAGCTTTAAGCAAGAGTTTAGCGAGTCGAGCTTCAAGAAGGAGTTCTTCAAGTTGAGCAACACGAAGGAGCTTGGCGAACCGAGCATCAGGAAGGAGACAGTTGCGAATCAGAAGACTTTGGACCTACATCCGTTCTTCATCTCGCGGATCAGGAAGATCCGAGGTAGAAATTTTAAATAGCCAATCTCGTACTTTTATTCCCTTAACGTAGATCCTAGGGCGGGTTAAATCCATTGGTTCCGCTGCGCATGTAACGTACATGGCTATGGATTTCCCAACACCTTTCGCCTTCTGAGTTCTCCACAATTGTAATCCCCGTCTATTTGGGTACTACGTGAATAGGAGACACCCATTCAGAGTCGGCCACGGCATATATTATGCCTGCATCAAGGAGCTTAAACAACTCCTTCTTAACCACCTCCATCATCACAGGGTTCAATCGCCTTTGAGCTTCCCTTGAGGGATTCGCTCATTCCTCAAGGGTGATTTTGTGCATACAAGTCACCGGACTGATGCCTGGCATGTCGGCCAATGTCCACCCTATTGCCTTCCTGTGTTTCACCTAGACGTCCACCAAGCACCATTCCTGATCGGATCTGAGGTTGGAGGCGATAATGACAGGTAAGGTTTCGTCTGGCCCGAGGTATGTGTATTTGAGATGGTTTGGGAAGAGGTTTGAGCTCGAGTTTGGGTGCCTTCTCAATGGATGGCGGCATTCGTTCTCCCGAGATTTTGAGCTCTGTCGTCATTGGTACTGAAAAAGAGAAAACTTCTTTCTATCATGTATTGTTCAGAGTTAGACAAATTCATATTTCTAACTTCTTGTATTAATATGTCACTTTCATTACCTAACCGATTTTCTTCCTTTTGGGTTCCTAATGTGTTCACATTTTCTAATTCATCCCAAAACTCATCAAAAGAAGTATTTAAAGAATTTAAAGAATGAGAAGACTCCTCTATCAAATGTTCGTCGACGAGCTCGTCAATCTCATCTATAATGGAAATGCTCGATACGTTGTGATCATCTGGAAATTTGATGGCGTCGAAGATGTTGAAGGATATCTTCTCGTTATCGAATTCCATCGATAAAGTTTCCAAATGGTAGTCGATTCAAGTTTTTGCTGTCCTGAGAAATGGTCTTCCCAAGAGAATGGAAGAAGAATCCGCTGTGCTTCCCATTTCGATAATGTAAAAGTTGGCTGGGAAAACTTGCCCGTTCACCCTGACCAACACATCTTCCACCACTCCCAGAGGTTGGATTATAGATCGGTCTGCAAGGGTCACCACGACTCGAGTATTTTTCAGACTACCCAGGTCAAGGGTCTCGTAAACGGACCTGGGCATTACATTAATCGCAGCCCCTAAGTCAAGCATGCACCTTGCAAACTGGTGGTGCCCAATTTTGCACGGAATGGCGAAGATTCCAGGATCCTTTTTTTTGGGGGAAGTCTGGTGTCTAGGCTTAAAACAGCCGAGAGGTTCACCTTCTCATCCCCTTTTAATCTTCTCTTGTTAGTGCACAAGTCTTTCAAGAACTTGGCAACATTGCGGAATTTTTCGATGGCGTCAACGATGGGGATGTTTACCTCCACTTTTTTGAAAATTGCCAACATGTCTTTTTCGGCCTCTGCCTTTTTGTTCACCGCCAAACGGGATTGAAATGGTGCCTTTGGCACGTAAGCTCTCTCTTCCTTTTTTTCCTTTTCTTCCTCTTTTTCTTTTCCTTGTACATTTACATCCGTATTCACACTCTTATTCTCATTCATAATTATATTTTCATCCTCTAACCCTAATTCTTCGTCTTTCTCTCCTTGTTTGTCACGCCTTTTCACAACAATCTCTTTTTCCTCTCTAGAAAACTCAACCTTTTTCCCGCTTCTCAAATGAATAGCGAGAACAGGTTTGGTTTCAGGTCCACTTCCTTGAGATGGTAGTTTGTTATCAACCTACCAGTTCAAGATGTTCACCTCATCCGCCATTTTTGTCATTTCTGTCTCCATATTTTGAACTTGTCGACTCGTTGTTGCTTGACCTTGGCTAAGTGAACTCATCTCATTCTCCATCGACCCCAATTTGGTTGTAATGGTTGAAAACCCATTCATCATGAAAGCCATCATTTTGTCGAATTTCTCGTCGAGAGAGGAAGGTTGAGTGCTTGATGAAGAAGGTTGTTGTTGTTGTGCGTTGGGGTGAGTGTAGAGTCCTTGCCTTTGGGGTTGAGGGATTGGTTGTTGATTCTCCTCCGTTCTCCAACGAAGGTTGGGGTGTTTTCTTCCAGGATCGTAAGAGTATTGAGGTTTTTGGTACCCATAACCCCCTTGGTTTCCCCCATAACTTCCCATTGCATTCACATCTTGTTGAAGAGTTTAGCGTTCATCGGTTAAATGCGATGTACTCCCACAAAACTCACACTTCTTGGGTTCAATTTTTCCCCCAACCGCATTAAGCATTTGACAGAATCTCGTCTCGAAATTTGTGGTAATTTGTGACTCCATTGCCTTGAGATCCACTGCATTGGTAGTATTCACTTGACCACCACGTCCACTACGCCCTCTCATGCCTTCTGCATCCATCACAATGAGTTCTCGCACTTGGGAGGGTGTTAGGTGGTTGATGTTTCCTCCTGCTGAGCATTGGAGAAGACGGGCGTCGAGGTCGTTCATGCCTTCAAGGAATTAGGCAATGAGAGAGGTTTCCTCCAAATTGTGGTTAGGGCAAGATGCGCATAAATGGATGAAGCGCTCGTAATACTCTTGTAAATTTTCTTTACCCTTCTGCTTAATCCCCGTGATTTCGGATCGCAACTTGGCGGTGAGTGAATTGGGTTAGTAGCGCTTGAGAAAACGTTGTGCCACTTCCTCAAAAGTCCTGAATGGCCCACCTTGGAGGTGATTGAGCCAGTCTCTTGGATCATCTCCTAAAGTATGAGAAAAGAGAGTAAGTTTAATTTTATCCAAGTCATTTGTTTTACCAAAGAGAGCCGTGCATTTCCTATCTAATTCACCGAAATGTATATAAGAATTATCATTTCTATGTCCTTCAAAAATAGGTAACACATTTAGTATAGCGGGCTTCAATTTAAAGTTCTACACGGTGGGTATCACAATATTTCCTAGATTTTGTTGAAGATTATGTGCTAATAGTTCGCCTAATATTTTCTTTTCAGCCATTTTCACTTTATTTATATCTTTGAGAGGTTGTTTTTCAACTTTTATAATTTGAGATGATGAAGATGATGATGAATCTAAGTTATTATATGGATAGAAAAGTCCAGATGATGAAGGTCCGATGTTGGGATTGATCGGAAGATCTTGAGCTTGTTCTTGTGGCTCTTCCACTAGTGGTAGCTCCGTCTTTGGATCTTGAGGCCCTAACAAAGGAGAAGCCTCCACGCTCGGATTTCATTTTGAAGAGGATGAAGAACTCGTCACACCTCTTGCCCTATTCTTCTTGATCTCCAGAAGCGTCTTATTAATCTCTGGATTTAAAGGTAGTTGAGGTTCGCCTTGCGACCTGGTCCTTCTCATATACCTTTAAAACAAACAAAAAAAAACATTAGAAAAAAAGTGAGATCAGTTAGTCAAAAATTTAATGCAAGCCGCTTCCCCGGCAACGGCACCATTTGTAGGAATGCTTAAATCATGTCGTTATTTGATTCACGCCTCTCAACAAAAAAAAATATTTATAAGTCCCCTAATTCATGCAAAATGTTTATGTGGAAATTGAGTTTAGGGTGTCGAGCACAAGTAAGCAGGGCCTTAAATTTTTTTACTTTTAATCTTGTGTTTATTAATTGTAAGTTGTTGATTAAGATGTTGTTGTTATTGTTTTTTTTTTAAAAGACAAAAGAAAAACAAGAGAAAATAATAGAATTAAATTTTGTTCTTAAAAGTTCAAAAAGAAAGAGTAGGGAAATATTGATGATTTGTGTAACATGTGAATCATAAATCACATAATTAGTTATTTATTAATAAGCTTTTAAAAGCAAGCCTTGACTAGATTCTTTCCAAAAAAATAATCAACAAATCAAGAAAATATTAGATTCACTTAAAAACTTCCACTTTCAAGTTGTTCTTATACTTGATTCAAAGCCTTATTTGAATAAAGAAAAACTTTTCCAAGTTATTATTACTCAAACAAATCTCAACAAATCTCACAAATACTTGAAATCAAATTATTTTTCCAAATAAAGCGAATTTAGTTTTCATGAAAAAAAATGTCAAGACTTAATCTCAAAATACCATAATAAAACCAAGTTCAACTCAAGATTTCATCAACATATTTCTCACAAAAAGTCCATCCCTACTATAAACTACTCACTCATGTCCACAAAAACCATATTTACATATTCTTGATTTATTCATCCAAAAATAAAGAGGAAAATAAATCAAACCCTAAAGATGCGAATCGTTCTCGATCTCTCCCCTTCTTGGTTGATCTTCACACTTGCTCCTTCTAGATTTGGTGTTCTCTTTTTAAAATTCTCACTCTCTTTTTCTACTCTCAAGAACTTAGATTTGAAGCTTTGTGGATATTAATGGTGGAAAAGAAAAGAAATGAGAATGGTGAAAATGGAAGAAGAAATGAGTATGATAATTGATATGAGAATGGATGTATGAATGGGTCCCTTTAGAGAGAGAAAGAGGTGCATTTTTAAAGATAGATTTGGCTTAGAAAATATTTGTAAATAAGATTGTGGGACTAAAAATTGAGCTTGATCCGGATTCTATTTTGTGTGGTAATTTTGGGGGTATTTAGCACTACTTGGGTGTAAATTTCTGAGTGCATTTATCCTTTCCCCTCTATCTCATCCCCTTCCAACAGACTGTACACGTGGCGATCGCTGATTGGCCGATTAATCCAATGCCCAGCCACGTGTCTATTAGGAAACCCGTAGCCATGTATGCTACATGCGCAGTGGAACCTGTAGATTAACCCGCCATAAGATCTACGTTAAGGGAATAAAAGTACGAGATTAACCATTAAAATGTATACCTTGGATCTTCTTCATCCGCGAGATGAAGAATGGATGTAGGTCTGAACAATCCTGACTCGCAACCGTCTCCTCCCTGAAGCTCGGCTCGCGAAACTCCTTCCTGACACTCGGCTCTAAGAACTCCTTCTTGAAGCTCGGCTCGAAGAACTCCTTCTCGAACCTTGGCTCGTGAAACTCTTTCCTGAATCTCGGCTCGAGAAACTCCTTCTTCTCCTAGGGATGAAGATAGATCGCTCGCATGTTCTCAAGATAGAGAACCTCTACTTGTATCCACGCGAACTTCAGACGTACAAAATAACCAGACTTGGCTAGACAAGTCCGTAAATACTTTCCGAATATCTCTTAAGACTTTCTCTCTCTTTTCTATGTAATAGACGGCCTCTAAGGCTTCTAAGTTGTATATTCAATAGAGAGACTATGCCCTTCTATTTATGCTAGAGAGAGGCGAACGATTGCTCAGTTACCATAACTAAAACCCTAATCTGCGCCTATTCCGTTGCCAACGGAATAGGTATTTCCATAACGAAATACTTGGCAGCTAAGGTTATCATAGTTTCCATGTCTATTCCGTTAGGAACGGAACTATTCCATTGCCAACGGAATGGTACTGTTTTGTTCAATCAATTATCCAATAATTGATTATTTCGTTCACGAATTTATACATCATATATATAACTGTTTTTGAGGTATATTCATCCCGTATGAATGCAATTCATTGTGTGACCGTGTAGTTTCCATTTAACACTGGCAAAGATCTTCTAAAGATCGTAAGTCATGAGTAACCTCTAGACTGATGTCATGACTACCCATGTTAAATGAAATGATCAGCGATCATAAACCTATCTGAATAGACATTTGCTTATTCCTTTTGTTCTACGATATATGTCTTGATCACAAGGCATGGAAGTATGTCATCCTTGAGTTTGATCAAAGTCTCTTTCCTTATCGAGAATTAGACCGAATAAATATAAAATGATATTAACATCACATGTTAATCCATTTTGAGCATGGTCATTCATTTCCTTCAGTCCTAGTTCATCAGGGGGCCCAGAGATATCTCTCTCTTAACGAGAGGAACAAATCCCATCTTGGTCACTCACATTTCTCGTCATGATTCAGTGCATATCTAATGATGACCCTAATGATCATCCCGTTACGGATGACGTAAGATCATATTAAGGTATGCAGTTCCTCATACAGGAATCCATGGTGACCTCAGGTCATTGGAACAGGCACACTATTCATATGAGAATCACTAATGACATATATCATGCATATTCTCATAGTGTGGTCAGTCGAGTACGTGTTCTCCAACACGTGCCTATATTACAGACTTGACATCCCTATGTCTATGATCAGCAGAACATGATCATCCAGTCTGCGAATATACTAGTGTGGATATGTAGCTTCTTACTCTTTTGCCTTCATTTCCATTCAAATCCTACTTGGATGTAAATTTCTGAGTGCATTTATCATTTCCCCTCTATCTCATCCCCTTCCAACGAACTGTACACGTGGCGATCACTGATTGGCCGATTAATCCAACGCCCAGCCACGTGTCAGCCTCTGATTAGGGAGTAGCAGATCCTCGTACTGACTATTCTCTCATACATCAGAAGATGCGTGATACACACCTCCATTTGTGTGCACTGGACGGTCCAGTTTTTATTAAATCACTCCTTATGGATCAAACGGAGAGCTCGAGTTAGTCAGAAAACGGAGTGGAAATATGCCGGCTTTGAATAGACATGTTTTGTTTTACGCATTTTGACATGTGTCGCGCACTGATTGGGAAGTTTACGAACCTCGCACTGAGCTTCGTCCGGAGTGCAGAAGACATGTGAAGACCTTTCTCCATTTTAACGAATTGGATGGCCCATTACCTTCTCTTATGCGCGTTAAAACAGAAATGGAGGCGTCCGTTTAACGCAGAACCAGAGAGAATTGATAACACCGTTACGTAGACGCGTTTTCTGAGAGAAGAGAGAGCCACGCGTCACGATTTGATTGGATGAATAATATTCTCGTACTGACCCTGTACGTACCTCGTACTGACTCGTCAGGATATCCCCCAATTAATGGTTGCCACGTGTACATGCTGAATCCGGAGATAACTACTCCAGCCACGTGTCACTCTTTGGTTTGGAGATTACTAAAGGTATCTGCCATGTGTCATGATCTGATTGGTCAAATTTGAAACCTCTTTCCCATGATTTCTGTGCTGAATGAATATTATGGGACACGTGTCACGCTCTGATTGGTTAAAAGGAAATTTGACCTGGTCAAAGTTTGACTTTGACCAAGGTTGACCAGATCTTGTATCGTATTTTCTAGGAGTTCTAGAAAGTCATTTTTCGCGAGGTTTGTACTGTTGGATTCGTATCGTCGCGCTCTTCGATTTGGTACCTGGTTTGAGCTCTTTTGGCAAAGTTAACTTTTGGTCAACTTGGTGATTTCCCGATTTTGACTTTTCGTCTTTTCGTGGATTTTTTAGATTTTGGTTTGGATGGTCGGCGGATAAGGGTTATAAGAGTTTTAAAGAAACGTGTGTAGGTTTTTTTTACGGAGATTTGTCGAGAATTCGGCCATCTTTGTCCCAGGATTTGCAAATCGGTCCTTTATTTGGAGTTGACTTTTTGCCAAGTCATCTAAATATTATTTCCTCAGTCTTTTTACCTGAAAAAATCACACAAAAGTGTATTAAGAGTTTCAACAGTAGTTTTTTTATTAATTTTAAACATTTTTTATACATTTTATGTGATTTAATGGTGAATTTTATGTGATAAAAACCCTAAAAATATGTATAAAAATACACATTACATATCCGTACTTATTTTTTCAAATCCAGATATGAATACGGATCCGAATACGGATTTGGTTCGGATATTACCAAATACGAATGCGAATACGGATATTTATCGAATATCCAAATGTAGATGAATTTTGTCTTCTTTCACTATTAACAACAAAAAAATAATGAAATAATAATAAAATAATAAGAACATTCAGAATAGTAATAAATAAATTGATGAATTTGAATAAATATCCTTTTTCATATTAAAAAATGACAAAACAACTAAAATATTTTAAAAAATATCATATATATATGTATTTCATATCCGGATACGGATTCTCTTATGCTTGAAGGTCTTCTTAATAGACCCATGTGATGCTTCCTTGTACTGATTTAGCTGACCTTTTTCAATCACACCGCTATACTTCTTGGATTGCTTTTCCTGCAACCTAGCACTCCTTCTCTCTTGCACAATGGATTTTCCCATATTCAGCCTTGATTTTGGGATCTCCTTGTGTGTGTCCTCCTCCTCTTCTGATTCAGACTCTGAATCCTCCTCTAATTGAATGTCGAGTCATTATCAGAGTTTGAGTTAAACACATCTACCATAGAATATTGTACTGCTTGTGCCTCAACACTCAAATTGGTTTGCAGATTTGTGTTACACCCTCATAGACGACTCTTTTGTATGAGATCTCAATTAACTTAAAATATTTTTGGAGATCATGACAAAACTACTACCTATTTATGCAAGCGAATTGGGACGGTGACGAAATTTTATAGAGACCAGATGATGTCATGACTCCCAAGATTTTGAAAGAATAGTGTATAGCCATAGTAATTCGGTGATTTTTTTTTTTTTTGAAAACATGTATTTATATGTATTTGGTACTCTCAAAATTTTGTACAGTGCTACCTAGTGGGAGGAGATTTTTTTTGGTCCCCCAACAAGTTCAATCAAATTTCGCTGAATTGGGGAATGCTATTTTGAGAGCATCATGCAAGTTGCTCGTCGACAATTTCTTTGTAACCTCATTTTTCTTCTATTTATGTGCTTAGACAATTTCTTTGTAACAGGTCAATTATTGGTTTGGTTGTAATTTATTTTCTTTACTTCCTTGCATGTTTTGATGCTTGCTTAAAAGTTGTATAAATATTTTGTAACTTCAAGTTTTTATTATTTAATGGTATCTCAGAAAGCAAATCGGCTACTGAAGCTTAAAAAAGATTAATGGGCTATCTTCTATTTTTTTTTTAAGGAATTAAGAGGTCAAAGAGACCCCTTACATTCATTAAAATGAGACGTTTTTAATTACAAGAATTAGGACTGCTCTGAGTAGCATCCCATCACCCAAACTTAAATTACAATAACAGAAAAATAATTTAGCGCAAAGAAAACAATTACAACAAATTGGACAGAGTCATAAGCCATAAATTAACACTAGCCCTAATTGGCTATCTTCTATTTTAAGGGATATGATATATTATTCTCTTGTATTTCTTGTGTACTTCTATTACATTTTTAGTTTAATTCACAAATATATATTTTTGTGTTGTTTTAATTTTTATGTATTATGGACGTAATATTGCTTGATGGTATAATAATGCCGTCTGCATAACACTCTTTTCATAAAAAAAAACATTACATATTTTCACAAAATAGTATGCAAGATAAATACAACAAAATATATATTTATACAAAAGTAAATTGCATTTTTAGAAAAAAGCACCTAATTATATATAAATAGTATAGACGCGAAGAATATGTATATATGATGAGAAATGCAAGAATATAGACTTTATTAATATGAAAAAAATGTAGATTTTGTTGAAGCTATCTTGAGCTTGTGATTATTTTAAGTAACCATATGAATCAAAATTAAGTTGAATGAATAGAATAAGTAAATAATATATCTTCAACTCAATTTGGACGCGGTTTGTCTTGAAACACAATTATTGGACAATCCAATATTATTAAGATACCACTTTTAATATATTAATAAATGTTATGACTTTTAGAAGAAAAATGGATGCAATTTCACCAATTCGAAAAAAGTGTCATCTGATTTTGTTTCCATAACTATTTTTAACTTTTTCTTGAAGGAAACATAACTATTCTTAAATTACTGTTGACATTTGTAAATTTATTTCTTGCTCATATTTATTAATATTTAATATTATGAGGATTGTTTTTTAACCCCCTTTTCAACTCCGAGTACTTATGCCAAAATCTTGGGTTCCTCTTACTGAAGTTTTAATGCAAAGGTACCTCTTCATCTCAAAATTTATTTACCAATAGAATGTTTTTATAACTAATAGGTTAATTAATAACAATATAATAGATGATAAATTTTAATTGGTCTTCTTTGGTTAGGTTTTGATTTGTTCATCTTCTCTTCTCCTTAAAAAAAATTTGGTCATCTTTTAGATCGTGAAAAGAAAAACAAGTATTATTCGCAAAAAAGTAGAAGAAAAGAAGGGCAAATCGATGGCCACTTTTTGGCGATGGAACAGTGGACAACGGCTGAGTGATAATCTTACTGGTATGGACACCTCTCTTTTATTTGATTTGCATTTTTCACAACTAGTTAAGTTGAGTTTTTCTCCATGTACATGCATAATAGTTAGTCTTTCCGAAATAAGAAGGAGAATCATGCTCTTGCAAAAAAAAAAAAAAAAAAAGTGTGTTCACAAAGGAATAAGGTTTTTGTTTTCCTTACAAATTGGATAGTGATAAGAGTTTCAACTTTCAAGTGATTTTTCACCAATTTAATCATTTTTTATCTCTTTATGTTTTATATACTTCGTTTCTATTTCTCTTTACACGTTTTTTTTCCCTTACATTTTTGTTTTCCACGTGATGACCAAGATGGAAGTATCCACATGCATGATTCACCTAAAGAACATTAATATATGTTTTGTTTCTCAATATATACAATTTTGTTGTAAATACAGATGTGGACGAGATAGTAAGAATGAGGATCAACATAATACAAGAAGAGCAAACCAACTCTTTAGCTGCACAAGCTCAGATGCGGCTCGACCTAATGACAAAGATCGAAGAATTTTACACAGCATATGGCAAGGTTTTGAAAAATGCGATCAAACTATATCTAATCAAAATGATAAGGTGGCTCCATATACATGGAATTTATTGAAGAGCTCCATTGAGAGGCTAGAGACTCAAAGAAATGACCTTCAAGAGACGGAAAATGAAAATAAAGCAACTCTTCTTTCTAAATACCAAATTCAAGTCGAGAAGTTGAAACATGTGGAGGATCAATTGGCTGAGGTGGTGGAGAAATTAGGAAACGCTAGAAGTGTGAATGAAGAACAGATGATGGAATTAGAATGCTTGGAAATCAAAATTATGAGGTTACATGAAGAAGAAGTGCAACAAAAGAAAGAAGAGATGAAAGAGATAGAGGGTTTTAACAATGAGTTAAAATTGGAGCTTGAGTTGTTTCGAGAGAAGGTGAAGTCCCAAGAGGAAGAACTCAAGAAGAAGAGAGAGGAGATAGAGATAATCAAACCTAGATTAAATGCATTAGTGGCAATTAACCATGAGTTAGATAACGAGCTTAAGGATTCAAATAAAAGGTTGATGGAGGAAGAAAGGAGAAAGGTTGAGGGAGAGAATATAATCCGGAAGCTTAAGAAGGAGATTGTGTTTTTTGTTTGTTTACCCAAACGAATTCTTAAACTGAAAAAGTTAATAAATAATTAGCAACATAACACACAAGATGAATCTAAAACTAAGTTCAAAAAAACAATCAACAAAATAACACATCAAATAAAAATGACAATTATAGACCTGGAAGGGCAAAAATGAAAAGGATTGTTGAATTCAAAGAATGCAAAAATCTCAGGAAAATCTTATAAAATAAGTACTAATATCATTTTCAAAAGAGTTCCTTTAAAGCTAGCTAGCTCTGAATCCATCAAGTCTCTCATTTCAAGCTTTTGAGTTTTCCGGTGCATAAATTTCACTTCCAAAGATCCAGAACTGAAAGATATCTCAGTCAAGATATTGATATAAACTCTCTCAAAGATCCCCAGCTCAGTAATTTTCACTAATGGAACACATATCTTAAAATCCCACATCCTTGGTTCATCTTTGAAACACACCCAAGCATAAAAACCTAGAGCTCCACTTAAACTGAATGAAGTGTGGAAAATTAAGGTGGATAAGAGGAGGATTATAGGGAACGAGGTGAGAACATGGTTCCCAGCCAATCAAATGACTTACCTAATTGTATCCGGATAGAGATAACTTTTTCCGAAAACAGATATTTTGCGGATACAGATAATTTTTTCGAATACGGATATTTTGCGGATATGATAATAGATCGGTCGGATATTATCCTATACGTTTTCATCCCTAATCACAATTCATCAAGCCAAAGATTCATAATAACAAAAAAGAAGAAAAAGCAAGAATTGAAATCATGGAAATCAACCCCTATATCAAGAACTGGGAATTGAAATCATGGAATCCTCCTTATATTCAGTTCCTCCTTCCTTACTCTCCCTTGCCCTAATATAATTTGAGTCCTCTCCATGGAAACATACAAAAGCAAAACCCTAGCATCATGGTCCTCTCCCACAAGGCCTCTTCCTCTCTGACTCTCGCTATCCCTCTCCGTCTCTCCCTCTTTGACGACCTCTCTTCCTCTCCGTCTCTTAACTAGGTATGTAATAATGAGTATAAGTTGATTTTTTCTTAGACTAAAATCTGATTTATTTTATATGATGAATTGCTCATAAAACACTAACTTATTATGTTTTATTTGCACAAATTCTATACAATCAAAAGTCATGGGAATCTAGTCGTAAATTATTTGGTTATATAGTTATTTTATTTTAGAGTAAAAGGTTTTATGAACGGTTGTGATTTCATGGAAGGATGCGACTTCATGAAAGGGTGCATGTGATGTATCTTGATCATGAACGGTTGCGATTTCATGAAAGAATGCGATTTCATGAAAGGGTGCATGTGATGTATCTTGATCATGAAAGGTTGTGATTTCATGAAAGGATGCGACTTCATGAAAGGGTACATGTGATGTATCTTGATCATGAAAGGTTGCGACATGATTGAAAGGGTGCCTTGGGTATGTCATGAAGGGATGCATGCGATGTATTATGACCTTCGGATGGGTGACTAAATTTTATGAAAATGTGCGAAACTACATATATGATACACTAAATAAATTTCGAAAAGATGTATTCAACACATCAAGTTTTTTAAAGAAATTTTGACCCCGCAAGGGCTCTGCCCCTTGACCCCGCCCGCTGACCGGGCAGCGGGATCCCCGCGCTCACGCATCGATTAATTGAAGACCCTGAATTTCATATTCATAACGCCTTATACATATTTCGTAAAATGGTTTAAAGTACAACATAATGCATATAACATGGCCTATTAGATATGTGATGAATGGTTGTGATTTGTGTGTGATGATGTGATATGTGTAATATTTGTATGTATGTAAAAACGGGCATGGTTCCATTCTTGGTTGATCTGATGTAATTTATTTTGATGGTTAATTGTGACGGGAATGGTTCCGTTCATTTTATATATAATATAACTACCACGATCATACACATCATGGAGATGAAGGAGTCCACCATCCACCTCATACGCATCATGGAGATTAAAGAGTTCACTGTCCACCTCATACACATCATGGAGATGAAGGAGTTCACCGTCCACCTCATACACATCATGGAGATGAAGGAGTTCATCAATGCCTTGTGGTTGAATGTATCTTAGGAAATGATCTTAATGATTGGCTCATTTAGATCATCAAGGCCATGTTATATCATATCATATTTATTTTCTCTGTGCATGTGATGTTCTGTGATGAAATACATGATAAAATAAAACAACCAAAACAAAAGATTAAACATAACAATCCCTCATATAATATTGAATCATAGAAATGCCTCCCATGTATCTATACTTATCATCCCTTCGATCATGCAAAATTTGGGTATGCCAAAGCATAGTGAATTAGCATAATCTTAGGAGTGATGAAAGCGAGAAATGGTGATTCTCGATATTTAGACATGGTTAGATTCAACGGAACTATTAAGTCAGACTTTGGTTCGGGGCATATGTAGGATGCATACGCCAAGCAGATGATGCTCATTCTATGGATTAAACGAAAGTTGTATGAGATACAATTGGAAACGTTCCTACCTAAATAATTAGGTTCTAGGCGATGAGCCAAAGCTCACTTGGAACTTGATGAAATATGGATCTTGGCCCACTATGCAATTTAAAGTTAAAATTTCCGAATCAATACATTTGAGGGTTATTGATTTGAATAAAATAGTGGGAGTTAAAATTATATTAAAATATCTCAAATCACATATTAATATAAACCTGCATTTTAATTCTATGTAAAAAATGCAACAAACAACACATCAACTTTAACATTGCGATCCGTCCTTGAGAAGTACAAGCTCAATGGGAAAAAATTCCTCGACTGGCATCGAAATTTGAGAATTGTTCAGAAGAACTCTGTTCTTGAAAGGCCCATTCCTGACCAGCCCGCTAATGATGGTAATCAAGAAGTAATAAACACTTATTCCAATTATACAAGCGAATCTAATGATGTGACCTGTCTCATGTTAGCCACCATGGATGCCGATCTTCAAAAGCAGTTTGAAAATTTAGAGGCATTTCCAATGTTGGCACAGCTCAAGAAAATGTTCCAAGAGCAAGCTAGAAATGAGAGGTATAATGCACATTGTGCATTAGCAAGTTGTAAGATGGTTCCCAACTCCTCGGTGAGTGCTCATATTCTGAAAATGAAGGGATACCTTGATCACCTTGAGAAACTAGGGGCAAAGGTTGGTGATGAGATGGCTACCGATTTGATCCTTAGGTCTCTTCCTCCGAATTTCAAGCCATTTATAATGAACTATAATATGCATAACACGGACAAGAGTCTCACGGAGTTGCACGGCATGCTGAAGAACTTCAAGGGGGCCATGAAGACAAATGTTGTCAACGATGTTCTCTTGGCTCAGAAAGGCAAGGGTCAAAAGAGAAAAATCAAGGGCAAAGTCAAAGGAAAAGGTAAGGATAAGGTGTTGTCCGAACCTAAGAGCAAGAAACCCAAGGAGAGTGTTTGTTTCTTCTGCAACAAACCAGACCATTGAAAAAGAAATTGTCAAGAAATACTTGGAGGGAAGAAGAAGAAGAGTAGTGAGACTACTACTTCAGGTATTAATGTTATTGAAATTAATTTATCTACTTCCTCATCTTGTGTATTAGATACCGGATGCGGTACTCACATTTGTAATAATGTGCAGGGGCTACAAAGGAGTAGAAGATTAGCGAAATGTGAAGTGGACTTGCGGGTGGGAAATGGAGCAAGAGTTGCTGCATTAGCCGTGGGCATTTATTTATTATCTTCATCTTCTGGACTTGTAATAATTTTAAATAATTGCTACTATGTACCTGCTGTGAACAGAAATATTGTATCTGTGTCGAGATTGGTTTTGGATGGTTTTAAGTTTGTTATTGAGAATAATAACTTTACCATAAGTAAAGAACATATTTTCTATGAGAATGGTCAATTAGAAAATGGTCTTTATGTTTTAAATCTTGATCATGAACATTACAAGTCTATCTATAGCGTTAATACAAAAAGATTTGAATCTAATGATTTGAATCCGACATATTTCTGGCATTGTCGTTTAGGACACATAAATGAGAAACGTATTTCTAAACTCCACCAATATGGACTTTTAGACTCATTTGATTTAGAATCATTTGAGACGTGCGAATCTTGTTTATTAGGTAAGATGACAAAGGCTCCTTTCACAAAGAGAGGTGAGAGGGCAAGTGAGTTATTGGATCTCATACAAACAGATGTATGCGGACCAATGAGCACACCAGCTAGAGGTGATTTTCGATACTTCATTACTTTTACTGATGACTTAAGTAGATATGGATATGTTTGCTTAATGAAACATAAATCCGAATCTTTTGAATTGTTCAAAATTTTCAAAAGTGAAGTAGAAAACCAGCTAGGTAAGAAAATAAAAGCACTTCGATCAGATCGAGGTGGCGAATATTTAAGCCTAGAGTTTGACGATCATCTTAAAGATTGTGGAATAGTTTCACAACTTACTCCTCCTGGAACACCTCAATGGAATAGTGTCTCGGAAAGTAGAAACCGAACTTTATTAGATATGGTTCGGTCTATGATGAGACTGCTGCGTTCATACCAAACATAATTCCATCAAAAGCTGTTCAAAAGACTCCATATGAGATATGGACTGGGAGGAGTCCCACATTGTCTTTTCTAAAGATTTGGGGTTGTGAAGCTTATGTGAAGCGTCAAATTTCTGACAAGTTAACATCGAAATCTGATAAATGCTTATTTGTGGGATATCCTAAAGAAACTAAAGGATATTACTTTTATAACCCATCCGAGAACAAAGTGTTTGTTGCTCGAAATGGTATCTTTTTGGAAAGAGAATTTATTTCTAAAGAAACTAGTGGGAATAAAGTACACCTTGAAGAAATTCAAGATCCACTAATTAGCAATGAACAACCATTGGAAGATCCACAAGTCTCTTCAAGAGCTGACGAGTCCAGTCTTGAAACACAAGATACTCCTCGTAGATCTGGTAGAGTTCGTCATGAGCCCGAGAGATATGGATTTCTCGTGACTGATGATAAAAATGTGGCGCTCATAGAAGATGACCCCACATCTTACCAAGAAGCTATAAAGGATCCTGATTCTCATAAATGGTTAGAAGCCATAAAAACTGAGATGTAGTCCATGTATGATAATCAAGTTTGGAACCTAATTGATTCACCTGAAGGTTCTAAGACCATTGGGTATAAATGGGTTTTCAAAACAAAAACTGACACGGACGGAAATGTGCATACCTATAAAGCGAGACTTGTTGCGAAAGGTTTCCGACAAACTCATGGTATAGACTATGACGAAATTTTCTCACCAGTTGTCATGTTTAAATCGATTAGAATTCTGATTGCAATAGCCGCATATTATGACTATGAGATATGGCAAATAGATGTCAAAATAGCTTTTCTTAATGGAAATTTACTCGAGGATGTGTATATTACACAACCCGAGGGTTTTGTTGATCCTAAGAATTCTGGTAAGGTTTGCAAATTGCAGCAATCCATTTACGGATTAAAGAAAGCATCTCGGAGTTGGAATCTTCGTTTTGATAAAGTAATCAAAGGTTTTGGTTTTATCAAAAATGAAGATGAACCTTGTGTTTACAAGAGAGTTAGTGGGAGTGCAATAGTTTTTCTAGTACTTTATGTAGATGATATATTACTCATTGGAAATGACATTCCAACTTTAACAAATGTTAAGATATTTTTAGGATAGTCTTTTGCAATGAAGGACCTAGGAGATGCCGCTTATATACTCGGCATTAAGATCTATAGAGATAGACCTAAAAGGCTCATAGGTCTAAGTCATTGTACCTATATCGACAAAGTGTTGACAAGATTTCGAATAGAAGATTCGAAAAGAGATTTCATACCAATGTCACATGGCATAAAATTGAGTACGACTCAACATCCTGCTAATCAGGAAGAACGAAATCGCATGAATAAAATTCCGTATGCTTCGGCTATTGGATCAATCATGTATGTCATGCTTTGTACTAGACCAGATGTATCATATGCATTAAGTGCAACTAGCAGATATCAATCTGATCCCGGTGAAAGTCACCGGACAGTAGTCAAGAATATTCTGAAGTACTTGAGAAGAACTAAAAATTCATTCTTAGTTCATGGACGATTTGAAAGTGAGCTAGTTGTAACAAGTTACACGGACTCAAACTTTCAAACCGACAATTATGATTTTAGATCGCAATCTGGTTATGTGTTTTGTTTGAATGGAGGTGCAATAAGTTTGAAAAGTTCCAAACAGGATACTGTAGCGGATTCTACGACAGAAGCGTAGTACATAGCAGCTTCGGAAGCAGCTAAGGAAGCAGTTTGGATGAAGAAGTTCATTGAAGAACTCGGTGTGGTTCCTAGTATCGCAAATCCTGTGGATCTTTATTATGACAGCAATGGGGCAATCATGAAGGCAAAGGAACCAAGATCGCATTAGAAAACCAAACACATATTTCGACATTTCCATTTGATCAGGGAGATCATTGCGAGAGGAGATATTAAAATATGCAGAGTTGATAGTGATGATAATGTTGCCGATCCGTTGACTAAACCGCTTTCTCAAGCAAAGCATGAGGGTCGTGCTAGGTTGATGGATATTAGATACTTGTTAGATTCGGCCTAGTGCAAGTTGGAGACCATATACTGGATTGACACACTGTGAGAATACTACATAGTTCGTGTCATTAGTTATTCTCAGTAAAGAATGTATCTGTAATCCTTAGACTTGAGATTATCTCAGTTTCCTACATGAAAAATTTTATATTTTAATATAGTCTAACATCGTCTTTAACCGGGCGGTCATAAAGATTATAATTAGGTATATAATGAATTATGCGGAGGAAAGAGTTTAATTAAGATAAGATTTGTTCCTCTCATAAATTGAGAGAGATATCTTTAGGCCTCTTGATGATTTGATTGAAGAAACGCACGGCCGTACTCGAGTGAATTAATAAGGAGTTATTAATGTCATTTGATGTTCAATCAAATTCGGTGTCAAAAAATATTTATCGACTAACGTAAGGTTGACACATACCATGCCTTATGGACGATATAGATATCGTGTAACAAAGGGATACAATGCATGAACATAAATTAGGTTTGGTCGAATAATCTATATTTGCTTAATTTGGGTAATCATGATGTCTTGCTAGAGGTCGCTCATGATTTATAATCCGTTGTGATTATTGTCAACATTAAGTAAACCTACAGGGTCACACATAAAGAACAACTATTGAGATGTACACAGAAAAATCATAACTTATGTGATAAGTTGTATGGAGAGCTACATAGTCAAGTGACACATCCAATCCTACATCTTATATGATAAGGTGTGTTGCATATATGGTTGCATAGTTACCATGCACATAGGATATGAAACTTATGAACTATAAAGGCACAAGAGTCACCCCAAAATAAGATTAAGGTATATCATTTTCGTCCAACTTTTGTGAGACAAAGAGGAGAGAAAAATCCGAAAATTATTCTCTTGTTATTTCTGTGAGAGAAATGAAGAACGAATACTAGCATATATCATTCTTTATCCGTTCAAAGGGGTTGTTCGTGTGGATACCGATAGAGGATGAAGCGAAGTGCGGCGTCTTTGTGATTCGGGTTGAAACCGTGATTTTGTTTGGAGAATCGGTTTGTTTGGAAGATCGTTTTGTTTGGAGAATCGGTTTGCTTCGAGAATCGGTTCATTTGGAGATCGCTTGGGGATCGGTTTGTGTGACCGGTTAGGCGAAACATACAAAGGATCGGTTTGGAAACCGGTTTAGAATCGGGTAAAGAAAGGCTTCAACCAAATTCGCTTTCGATCATCACGGATTAATCCGAAGGTAAAAACTTATGAACTTTTCTTTGATTTAATTGTAATTCACGGATCCTTCTTTTGGGTTTCGAATTCGATTTTGTTTCGTTATTATTTTTCCGCTGCGTTATGAATGGTTGAAACCCAACATAAAAGGCCTCGGAGCTGTCTGAAATCAAACAGCTCAACACTGCTTTTTTTCGAAACCCCTTTCCTTCTACTCTCTCTCTCTCTCTCTCACCGATTTCTCCAAAGCTCGAGTTGATCCTCCATTAATGGAGTTATCCGCCTATACTGTCTCTCTAATCCACCTCCTTTCTTCCAATAGCTCCTCTATCAACATCGATCTACTTTTTTGGTCCTTTATAAAGACCCTTCTACATCTTTCACGCCAGATACCAAATAGGAACAAACCCATGATCTGCCTGAAATTCGGATCTCTGTCTGTGCTGAGAATACAACTCGACATGGCTGAGATGGAGTGGATCATATCTGAACTCAGATTTAGTTCATCTGCACTAATGCCTCTGAACAAAGCAACACTCTTCAAGAGATGCTTGATTGTTTCCTATTCTTTAAAACACAAGTGACATCAATTCACTATAATTTGTTCCCTTCTTCTAAAATTATCTTGTGTTGCTACCTTATTCTGCTTTTGTTGCCACTGGAATATCTGCATCCTTAGAGGCACCTTAATGCTCCAAATGTTCTTTAGTGCATTATAAGACAGCACACCTAGTATGGTAGTCTTGTAAGCACTCTTTACAGAAAATAACGTATTTTCTCATCATTTCCATCTTACTTCATCTGGGTTATCAGATAATTGTACCTCTCTCAAAATATATGAGAGTTGTTGCAGTTCTTGAAGAGGAACCAAAGCACAAACTCTTTAAAAGTATCCTCAATGGCATGCAAACTCTTAAAGTCTATCAATGTACCAGTGTTAATCTCTGTAAAAGAGAAAAATGCTGGAAACCTCTCATGAAGCCACCCCACTTTCCAGTTACTGAACCAGAAGTTGACTTTATTGCCTTCTCCTTCATTGAACAGAGAACTGTAAAAGAAAAAAGGTAACTATCTCTTTATTTCTCTCTAAAAGTAAGAAATTTTTTGCAGTTATTTTGTATAATTTTTCTTCTTCAATATTTGATACTAAATTATTCCATTTAATTTTTCTTCTTCAATATTTGATACTAAATTATTTCAGTCTAATCCCTCTCTTTTTTTTTTAAATATTTCCAGGCCCATTTAAGTAAAATTGCCTTGTTAAAGGATCAAGATCCAAAATCCCCAAACTTCCACCTTCTTTAGGCCTACAAACTAACTCCCAAACTACCCAATAAATCCCTTTCTCACGAGTACCTTTCCAGAAAAAGTCTCTCCTAATCTTGTCCATTCCAGAATGACCCATTGTGAAATTTTGAAGATTGAGATATCATATGTTGGCAATGATGAAAGTACTGAGTTAATCAGTACCAATCTACCCCCTCCCCCCCCACTTCTTTCAAGTGATGGGCCCCTTCTAACCAGAAAGTCCTTTCTGAAACTTGTCTATTAGTACTCTATAATCCTCATTTGTTGGGGGTTTATAGTGTCAAGGACAACGTAAATAGTTGAATGGTAATTGAGTGGTTGGACATTCCATTTCGTTTGAAATGCCTGATAAATCCAAATCTGGGTTATTATAAATGACTGTATATCTGATTTAGAATAATTGATTTTCAGGAGTTGTTTGAGAAGGTATTAAAAGGAACTTGTTAAGTTCTAGTTTCTCCATGAATAAGGTGTCATCAACATAGAATAATGCAAGTTTAATTTCGGTTAAGGATCTCTCAATGAATTGTTGAGACCCAAGAAATTCTAAATCTATGGCTAAACAGCCCACTGCTAGTATGAATAATTGGGGTGACAATGGGCCCCCCTGCCTGACTCCTCCCTTGAGGAATATATTTCTTCCTGGACTTCAATTAAGAAGTACTTGGCCTTCCCTTTTAAAACATAATGTGACGTCCAATCTATCAACTTATCTCCAAAACATGTTGCTCTTAAGACCTGGATTATAAAATCTCAGCTGATGGTATCAAATATCATATGAATGTCAACCTTAAATAGAAGAAGGGGTTTCTTGGACATATTTGCAATATGTAATACTTATCTAGCATAGACATAGCATTCAGCTATTTCTCCATCCTCAATGGAACCTAACTGATTAGGTAATATCATTTTATTTATTACTGATTTAATTCTTTTTGCTAGAGCTTTTGAAACTATTTTTTTTCAAACAACTTACAAGGCAAATTGGCCAAAAATCTTTTGCTTATGTTGTACCCTCTTTCTTTGGAATCAGGTTTATATAAGAGAGGTCAAATTCTCCCAAACCATTTTTAATATTATTATTATTATTATTATTATTATTATTATTATTATTATTTTTATTATTATTATTATTACTACTACTATTATCTATTATATATAAGATTTCCTCTTTTAAATAAGTCCAATATTTTTTTAAAATTCCCCATTGAATCCATCAAGACATGAGGATTTATTATTTTTCCACTTTTTAACTACTTTATCCAATTCTTCCATTTTAATCTCTTCATTTAATTTAGTTAAATCGATTGCATGATTTTTAAATAAATTTGACATATCCCATTTTGGTCCAGAGACTTAAATAGATTTTCAGATTTTTTTTCCTTTTGTTTTATGAGCTCTTTATTGTTTTCTGTATTAATTAACTGTGGGATCAATAATTTGGATTTTTTAACTAAGCATATTTATGAAAGAAACTGGTATTCTTGTCCCCCTCCTTCAACCACTTAAACTTTGCCATTTGTTTCCTATAGCTTTCATCTTTTTGTATTAAATCACTTAATTGCTTTTATCAAATATTTTTGTCCACATTTCAAGAGTTCAGATTTCTCTGTTTTCGTCATGATTTTCTACCCACTGAATTATTTCCTTGCATTTTTCTGTATATTTTTTTGTTTCTATACTTGTTTTTGTTCCAATTTGTGAGTTTTTTTCCCAACTCTTTTAATTTATTAAGAAAGTCTTGAATAGTGGATGCCTTATGACTGGTTAAGTGCTATTGTAATAATGTCATGGGTTTCTTTAATGTGAAGCCATGTATTTTCAAATATGAAGCCTTTGTGCTTTGAAAATGAACTAGTTGAGGTTAATTGAACTGGGTTATGGTCTGAGAGTGTTTTGGTTAAGAATATTTGTTGGTATTTGGGGAAAAGCTGGATCCATGACAGATCCATAAGAAATCTATCTAATCCGGCTTTGGTTGTTGAAGAGGTCCAAGTGATTTTGTGACCTGTTAATGGTGGATTGATGAGATTAAGAACCTGGATGAAATCCTGGAATTTCCTGAATTCAATCTAGCTTCTATTACTACACTTGGACTTTTCAGAAACTTCTACAACCATGTTAAAATCCCCATTGATCATCTAAGGAACATTATTGCTAGGTTGTATTGCTTTTAATTCCTCTAAAAATTCAGTATTATCCTTGCATTTGATATGTGCATTGTCCCATTTGCATTGTAGTTAGGCGGTAACTCAAAATCTATTAAGAACATAACTATTTAATGAAAAATAGTTGGTGTTTTAAGCTAGAATAATACCACCTCATTTACCCTTTTCATCTAGTGTTAAGTAAGTATCCTTCTCATAAAATACCAAAAAGCTCTTTGTTTAATGCCTTTGAATATTCCTTTAGTTTAGACTCCTTAATGCAAATAACATCAGGCCTTTCACTGTACATAAAGTCTTTGACCTCTGATCTCTTTTTTCTCTTATTTAAACCCCTCACATTCTAAGAAATTTTTTTAATTTTTTTTTATTCATTTAAATTATATTAATTTGTACTTTCTTTATTTTACTGCAGGTAACTATAGTAACGTCTTGAGAAGAGATTTCTGTTCTTCTGACAATTGCACTCTAATCTTTAGCATTAGACCGTTAACAGTCTCTGGTGTCAACTTGTGGACATTGTGGAGCACTGATGAATCAGTGAATCCAATTGTTTCAAGGCAAAAAATAAAATAAGAAAAATAATGTATTTAATAATATACATAAAATAAAAATAAAGCATAATTTTTAAATAATAAAAAGTAAAAAGTAAAAAAATAATAAAAATATAAATAAAATCATATTATATATAAATTTCGCTACAGTAAAGATTAATAAAGTTTATCCCTAATTAACATAATTAATATCTCATTAACCCTAATTAAGGCATAATTTATCCAAATGAAGCCCTAAATAGTATTATAATGCATCTCTCATTAACCATAATTAAGTCATAATATATCAAATTAAGCCCTCGTTAGTATAATTTATATCCCAGTAATCCAATTATGGCATAAACTATCAAGATTTTTTTTGAGATTATAAACTATCAAGATTAAGGCCTAATTAGCCATAATCCACATAATTAAACAAATTCAGAAAGAAAAGAGGGAATATATCTCTGGTTGAGGGACGGAGAGCACAAAAGAGGAAGGAGAGGCTTCAGGTTGCCTCTGTCAGAATCTTGAGTGAACGAACGAGATCGGAGAGAGGGAAGCTCGATTGTGTTGGTGCGTAGCCTCTCTGCGGCGATTTTGATTCAAGATGTCAGCGGATTAAAGAGAGAGCTCGATCCTGTTGAGAGGCAGGTCGTTCAGGTTTGAACAGACGGGTTGGATCGGGTTTGAACAGACGGGAGAGAGAAAGAGGGAATGGGTTTGAACACACAAGAGAGGGAAGTTGGATTTGCACGGTATCTGACAGCACATCTAACGGCTTAAAAAGTAATTCCACCAAAACTTGGTGAAATCGATTTCACCCTATACAAACTCTCTCTCTGTATATATATAGAACTACTAAAAAACTTGCATAAACAACACTTAAATTTTACTTGTGACTTTTTTGCTATTAGATTTGCTCAGGATCGGAGCGCAATTTATGGGAGGGCCAGAGAAGGTCTTCTCGACTCTTCCCCTGGTGACTCTCGATCTCCTCCTAACCCTAACCCTAACCCTAAAATTCTCCATTCTCTTCCCCAAATCTCTTATCCACATCTCTTCTCCTCCACTTTTATTAACGTTTTCTTGAATTCTCTCTCTCAATTCTTCCTGTTTTCTTTCACTTACCTTATTTATCTCTAATGGATCCTCCACTTCTACTAATATTTTCTTGAGTTATTTCTCTCAGTTCTCCCTGTTCTCTCTTCCAATTCCCTGATTTCTCTCTCACGGCTCCCTGATTACTCTCCTGTCTTTGTTTTATGACAACACAGCTTGGTTCCTCCCAATTGTACTGGCGTGAATTTGATGTTTTCTCTTCTCTCATCCCTAAATTGACAACTTGACTTGTTCACTTCTTCTTGGATTTATACAAAGAAACTAGCTTGGCATTATCATGGATGTGAAGGGGTGTATGGGGACCCTTCTAATTTTCACAATCTATTTATCTGACACCACTTAAGAATCCTTTTATTTGGACACCATCTACAACAAGATCTTTCAGTTTACACTCGGCCAAACCTACTACAGACGCCCTTGGAGATGTAGCAGACTCATTGTCAACATCCTTGGGCTCTTACGATAACACACGAATACCCTGGTTGTTTATCTTTCTTGACGATTCAATACAATAGATCATATCATGATCTCAATTTGTGTGACGATCTAGATCAGTTCTGGAGCATTTAGGTCCCCATTTGATGCATAATGTTGGTATTTGATATTTTTATGTATGACTGCTAAGAGCAGGGGTTGACAAGGTGAAATTTTTGTTTAGTTTCATACAGATAGGACAGTCATTAT
Source organism: Juncus inflexus (assembly GCA_024447665.1). NCBI lineage: Eukaryota > Viridiplantae > Streptophyta > Magnoliopsida > Poales > Juncaceae > Juncus > Juncus inflexus. Next base: position 7,464,800 of record JAJHPC010000020.1, on the reverse strand, counting down.
TTTGTTATGATCTGAAATCTGTAATTGCTATCACTCGTGTACTCTTTGTTTGCAATATAAGCCTACGGGCCAGTTATTGTCGAAAAAAACATATTTGCTCAGGATTCGTGTAAAATTAAAGGGCCAACAGCCATTCCCTTCCCGTTTCTTTTTCATCTCCTCTCCCTCTCTTTCTCCACGCACAAGCTATCTCCCTCTCTTTCTCTACACCGAGCTCTCTTCTCCCTCTCTCTCTCCACGCATGAGCTCTCTTTTCCCTCTCGCTCTCTCTCTCCACGCAACTCCACCCCACTCTTCTCTCCCTCTCTTTCTAATTCATTTTTCTTCTTATAGCTCCATACAAATTTTTTCCTTTGATTTGAAGCTTTTTACATGTATTGCTATTATTTATCAACTGTTTCTACATATTTTGTGAAAATTATGTGCATTGATGAAAAAATGTAAAAAGAGTGACTAATGAAACAAACATCAAAGTTTCTACGTCAGCAAAAAAATCATGGACTCAATCCATATTTCAAAATCTTGTAAGAGTAACAATAACAATTCACGGAAATATCACTAATGAAATTTTCTCTAATAAAATATACTAAATTTCACAAATCTCACTTGCACTGTCCCCAAGAAAGATCGATCGGCTTCGGCTCTATGCTATCTTGAGTGTATATTCTAATTAGAATTTTATACGGTGCAAAAAACACATGACATTCTTCATGGTTCATGATGAAAATAACCCAATCAATGAAGTCGAAATTGAAAAATTACTTGACTATCATGCTTACGTGTCAAAATGAAGGCCAGGTCAGACTTGATTAACATGCTTCATGCTTCATGAAACTTTTGTTGGCTAGAAAATAGTGGATGCAACAATATATATTTCTTTTATTTCTATTTCCTTCTTTTAACAATTAGCATACCAAAGAAAATAGTTTGTTTTGTTTACTAATTTATCATTTCTGTGAAATAAAGAAAGGCAACAAACATTCTTCCACCTGTTAATTGCTCCGTTAATTGTCAATTAATTGCACAAATCTTAATGCAATCCAAATATTCACCATCCATTACAATTCAGAATTTATGTTCCGACTCATAATCTTCATCTCTCGGGTTATTATTCGTTTCAAAGCTTCATTATATTTGACAACAAATTCTCCAAGATTTGTTGTAAGATCAACAAAATCATTAAAAAGAGAATTAACGCTTTCACTCTCCCCATGGTATTCATTCCGGCAAGAAACGTGTCACGATTATAGATGGGTACCCATGATTCTTGATACGTCATTAATCATACACATTTTATACCCTATAAATATATGATATTGCACCATTATAAGTGTTAATATTCTATTTATATGGATAATAATCACAACTTGAATGTTGATACTGTTAATGACATGTTTATGTGAAGTTAGGTACAATTTGGATGGAACATAGCTTGGAGAAAATATGTTGGATCACAAGATGGAGATAATAATCAAGACTCGGACCTGCCAACACAGGCTTAGTATTTCGGCCATAACTCACAACCTGGCCCTTCTCTATATACATACTATATACCGTTGGAAAGAAGAGAACGAAGCCCACAATTCATTCTATATCACGAGAGCCCAATTCAGAAGTCCAAATGACCCAAATTGACCATCTTCTGGACAGATCTTTCATGCACTTTGCATGCACTCTTCGTGCCTTTGCCATGCTTCCTTCACACTCTTTGCATGGATCTTCATTCGTCCCTCATGATCACCTTTTGAGAGGGTTATATAACCAGGTGCAAGGCATCCATTCTAATAACTTTTGAACTTCATCATTCTCTCTCTTGGAGTTGGGCAAGTCAAGCAAGCTTCACTCTTCCATCCGCGCTTCATTAATGGGTTCTATCATTATTTTATTTTCTTTATTTTCCATGTATTTCGAGTAAGCCCTTCGAGGCATAGTTAGTGTTTATGTTTTTGTGTTGTAACTTTTGAGACCATTAATAATGAATTTCATTTGAACGGTTATTATTCTGTTTTCACTTACTTATTATCCTTCATGCTCAATGAATTGTTTTAAGTTTATTTCGGTCAATTCTATGTTCAATAGTAATTAACAAGGGCCACAAAATTCCTATGCTTGCTTTGCACAATAGCCTCCATTAGAATTTGAATAATAGCCAAGTGCAAATAACTCACAACGATCTAAACAGTTCTGAACAAGCTCATTGTTTAGGAGGTTTTGATTTGTTTAAATAACCAATGATTTCTATTGAATTGGTTATGATATTCAAGTAGGTTAGTGTTTTTATTTACGAGCTCATCTAAACTAAAACCCTATCTTTTTGTTTGAGTTATTTATCGGTTAGAGCTCATCTTACTACACTTAAGAGATTAATTCCAAATTCATTATTATAGTCAAGGATAAAGTTACACACAAATTCACTACAAAAAACTATGCCTCATTTCACAAAACCACCACATCTCTTGATTTTTACTCTAAGTTTTCTCTTTACTTGTTACTTTCATCTTGTTGCAATCAACCAATCAACAACCCCCCCAATTGTTTGTCTTGTTTTAGTTCTTGTGTTTGATTTTGTTTACGGTCTTGGTTTCTCTTTCTTTTAGTTTTCTATTTTTGTTGAGTCTATTTTCATTAGAGAAGTAATCTTTTTACCTGGTTTAGTCTAAATAGCTCTCTGTGGTTCGACCCCTACTTCCACTGTCTACTTTATTGTAGTTAAGTCTAGGGTTACAAATTTTTTTTGGTAAGCGTAAAACGACTGCAAAAATACCTCTTATCAAAATGGCGCTGTTGCCGGGGAGCTAGCAACGCGACTAGTTTAGGTCAATATTCACACTTCTCTTGTGTAGTACGGTAGTCTGCATTTGTGTCAGAGTAAACCAAATTCGTTTTACTTTTTGTCAATCACATTTTTTTTTTTTTTACTTTTTGTCAGAGTCACACTTTCGTTACCTTTGTATCTTTCACTTTTTGTCAGAGTCAGCCATACTATTTATTTTCACTTTGAGTCTGCATTACTTGCATTCACTAATTCTCTCTCTTACACTTGATTCCAATTCATGAAAGCTACTCGTAGTTCTCATCTTCCACTTGCACCATTAGATCCGGAGATTGAGAGAACACACCTGGAGCGAAGAAGAGCAATTCCGGAAGCACCGAAAGCAGCTGAAGAAACTGAAAAGGTGGAGAACTTGGACAGCGAAAGCGAACCTCCTACTCCACCAGCTCCTCCTCACGCTACAAGAGGTAACACTACGGTTATGACTAATTTTGAGGATAGGACACTTAGGGACTTGTCTACCTTTGATTTTTCTACCAACCAGTATGGTATTGTATTACCACCGGTCCCAAATTTTAAGATCCATACGGGTCTTCTTCAATTATTACCGACATTCAATGGGAGTGCCGGAGAGGATCCGCACTCTCACATGCGGGAGTTCAACCATATCACCGCAACAATGATGCCGGCGGAGATTGAAGATGAAGGTCCTTACAAGCTGCGACTGTTTTCATACAGTCTTCGAGGACCAGCAAAGGACTGGTACTACCATCTAGCACATTTTCCAACAACTTGGGTAGAACTTCAAAAGTTGTTTCTAGACAAGTATTTTCCTGTCTCTCTTACCGCTTCTATTAGGAAGCAGATTTGTAGTATTCAACAAGAAGTATTGGAAACCCTGTACGAGTACTATGATCGCTTCCAGAAGTTGTGTGCAAAATGTCCCAACCATCAAGTCCCAGAAAATCTCTTGATTCAACACTTGTATGATGGGATGCTTCAAGAGATTAGGGTTAATGTAGATTCTGCTAGGGGGGGTGCTTTCATAGATAAAACCGTTAGGCAAGCACGAATCTTGATAGAAACCATGGCAAAAAATGTCCAATCTAGTAGAACCAGATCTCGACTTAGGGGAGTTAGTGAGATTAGAGACTGTGATTTGGAGAATCGAGTGAATGGTATGGATGCCAAATTAGATAGCTTGGCTAATATGATGGCGTCATTCATGGGAACCAAAATGGAAGTAAAAGCATGCGGTGCCTGTACTCAGACAGGACACACCACTGATGCGTGCCCAACACTCCATGATGAGGAGAAAGTCACGTCCACAGCTTGCGGCATCTTCAAGCTAAACCAACACGGAAATTCAAATGGGGGTCAAAACCGTAATTATGATCCCTATTCCAAAACGTACAACCCTGGATGGCGTGATCACCCAAACTTCAGATGGCGTGACCCAGGAAACCAACAACAACCTCCTCAAATCCATCATCAAAATTCTTCTTCTTCTTCACCTCCAATTGACCCTGCTTTGAAAAGTCTTTCTGGCATTGTGACCTCCTTGGCCACATCAACTACTTCTTTTCAAAAGGATACAAAAAGTGCCCTAACACATCTGGGCACCCAAATTGCTAAAATATCCTCTGAATTAAACCAGTTAAAAACTCAGGGGTCCTCACGACTTCCTTCTCAAACTCTCAACCCCCGTGAGAATGCATGTGCTATCACCTTAAGAAGTGGGAAAGAAATAGAAGGGAGTAAGGGAAACATGCAAGGTGAAGGAGAGATTGAAGTAATTAAGCCGGAATCCGAGAAGATGAAAGAAAAGCCCAAGGAAATACCACCTTATAAACCTAGAGCCCCTTTTCCTAGCCGTCTAGCGGTTAACACCAAAAAGGATGAGGCAGAGAGAGATATCCTAGAGGTTTTCAAGAAAGTGGAAGTAAACATTCCACTACTCGATTACATTCGTAGATTCCCTCGCTATGCGAAATTTCTCAAGGACTTGTGTACGAATAAGAGAAAGCTACATGGTCATGAGAGAGTAACAATGAGTGAGAATGTCTCTGCGGTTATTCGCAAGAAGCTTCCAGAGAAGCAAAAAGACCCTGGCATGTTTGCCATTCCTTGCAGCATTGGGCACCATGAATTTGCTCGGTGCATGCTTGATCTTAGGCCATCTATCAATGTCATGCCCTTTTCTATCTATTCTTCCCTCGGTTTAGGACCTTTGACAAAGACCGGGGTGATCCTTCAACTAGCCGATCGTTCTACTGCTGTGCCAGAGGGAGTTATAGAGGATGTCCTGGTTAAGGTCAATGGCCTTATCTTCCCCCAGATTTCTATATTCTGCATATGGATGAGTCTGATAGCTCACCGAATTCGACTCCCATTCTTCTAGGAAGACCCTTCCTTAAAACTGCCCGAACCAAGATTGATGTGCACAATGACACTCTTTCTATGGAATTTGACGGAGAGAACATCTCTTTCAACATCTTTGATGCTATCAAGCATCCTTCTGACAAGCATGTCTCTGCTATTTGCACCATCGACCCAGTTGACGAGTGTGTCGACAACTTCTCCTCTTTTGAGTTCATAGATCTGCTCGAGACCATTCTTGATCTCTCTCCAGATGAGCAGGACCTTCTTGAAGGTCTATCTGCCTTGGCCATTGGAGAGGCTTCTTCCTCTTCTCCTCCTCCTCTCTTGATAGACTTGAAACCCTCTCTTGAGCCCACCAAGCCTTCCATTGTGAATCCCCCCTCTCTTGACCTAAAACCTCTACCAGCTCATCTCAAGTATGCATACTTGGGAAAAGGAGACACTCTTCCAGTGATCATCTCTAGTAGCCTCACTGCTACTCAAGAAGAGAAATTAGTTAATGTTTTGAGAGACCACAAGATTGTTATTGGATGGACTCTGGCTGATATTAAGGGAATCAGCCCCTCTACATGTATGCATCGGATATTGTTGGAGGATGGATCTAAACCATCCCGTGAGCCTCAGCGTAGGCTGAATCGTCCAATGATGGAAGTGGTTAAGAAGGAAATAATCAAGCTCCTTGATGCAGGAATCATATACCCTATCTCTGATTCACAATGGGTGTCACCAATCCATGTGGTGCCCAAGAAAATTGGTATTACGATAATTGAGAATCAGGATGGTGAAAAAGTTCCTACGAGAGCACAAAATGGATGGCGAGTATGCATTGATTATCGCAAATTAAACACTGCCACCCGGAAAGACCATTTCCCCCTTCCTTTCATTGACCAGATGCTCGAGCGCCTTGCTGGGCGCCACCATTACTGCTTCTTAGATGGCTTCTCTGGTTACTTTCAAATCGCCATCGCCCCCGAGGATCAAGAAAAGAACACCTTCACGTGCCATTTTGGCACCTTTGCCTATAGGCGGATGCCCTTTGGGTTGTGTAACGCACCCGGTATATTTCAGAGATGTATGATGTCCATCTTCTCTGATTATGTCACCCGAATTATTGAGGTTTTCATGGATGATTTCACCGTCTATGGTGATTCATTCGATGACTGCCTGGGAAACCTAAAGAAGATTCTTCAAAGGTGCGTAGAGACCGATCTCGGTGCCGAATTATGAGAAATGTCATTTCATGGTAGATCAGGGCATAGTCCTAGGCCATGTGGTTTCCTCTCGGGGTCTTGAAGTGGATAAAGCCAAGATCGATGTCATTAGATCCCTTCCGTACCCAACCAGTGTGAAGGACATTCGATCATTTCTTGGTCATGCCGGATTTTATAGGCGTTTCATCAAAGATTTCTCAAAAATCGCTCAACCTCTTTGTCTTCTTCTCCAAAAAGAGGCTTCTTTTGAGTTTAATGAGAAGTGCAAAGTGGCATTCGACCTTCTCAAGGAGAAATTATGTTCTGCCCCCATCATTAAAGCTCCCGATTGGAATCTGCCTTTCGAGATCATGTGCGATGCGAGTGATAGGGCAGTTGGAGCTGTTCTTGGGCAACGGGATGGGCGAGAACCCCATGTTATCTTTTATGCCTCCAGGACCTTAGACGATGCTCAGTGCAACTATACAACTACAGAAAAAGAGCTGCTAGCCATTGTTTTTGCACTAGAAATATTTAGGCCCTATCTCTTAGGGGTGAAGGTGATTATATACTCTGACCATGCCGCGTTGAGGCATCTTTTCAAGAAGAAGGAATCCAAGCCGAGACTTCTTCGTTGGATATTGTTGCTCCAGGAGTTCGACTTGGAGATTAGAGATAAACGAGGAACAGAGAATCTAGTTGCAGATCACCTTAGCCGCCTTCCTATGAGTATTGAGGAGGTCAAAACTCAATGTTTGATTTGGTCAACATTTGACTCAGTCAATGATCAACATTTGACAAGGTCAACAGTCAATGGTCAATATTTTGACCAGGTCATGATCAACTTTTGACCAATTTATTGGTCAACAATCAAGTGGTAAATTAGTGTAGTCAACTGTCAACAATTAACAGTCAATACAATCAATCAATCAACATAGTCCACAGTCAACACAAGGTGGGTCAACAAATCAAGTCAACATGATCAACATGGTCAACACCTGGTCAACTTTGTCAACACACATTTTTCTACACATTAATACATCATAGGCATCTTTTCATGAATTCAATACATCATACGCAACTTTTCATGAAATAATGCATCACATGCACCATTTCAAAAAGGTAATTCATGGTATGCACCCTTTCATGAAGACACACTATTCAAGAGGTCGCAACTCTTGCGATTGCACCTTTTCGGTCGTACCTCTTAGTTCCGCATGTCAATTACACTCGTTGGTCGCACCTCTTGGTCGCAACCATTTGTCGCAACCTATTGGACGTGATATTTGGATCATTTCCATTGATCACACCCTTTAGTCACACCCTTTGGTCACACCCATTCGTCGCAACCTTATGGACGTGACATTTGGATTGCATCCGTTGGTCGCACCCTTTGGTCGCACCCTTTGGTCGCAACTTTTCGTCGCGTCTTTTGAATGTGACATTTGAATCACATCCCTTGGTCACACCCGTTAGTCGCACCTTTTGGTCGCACCCTTTGGTCGCATCCGTTGGTCGCAACCTTTCGTTGCGTCTTTTGAATGTGACATTTGAATCGCATCCCTTGGTCACACCCGTTAGTCGCAGCTTTTGGTCGCACCCTTTGGTCGCATCCGTTGGTCGCAACCTTTCGTCGCGTCTTTTGGATGTGACATTTGAATCGCATTCCTTGGTCACACCCGTTAGTCGCACCTTTTGGTCGCACCCTTTGGTCACATCCGTTGGTCGCAACCTTTCGTCGCGTCTTTTGGATGTGGCATTTGAATCGCATCCCTTGGTCACACCCATTAGTCGCACCCTTTGGTCGCATCTGTTGGTCGCAACCTTTCGTCGCGTCTTTTGGATGTGACATTTGAATCGCATTCCTTGGTCACACCCGTTAGTCGCACCTTTTGGTCGTACCCTTTGGTGTCAATTAGTCGCACCTTTTGGTGTCAATTGGTCGCATTTTTTGGGTGCAACTCTTGGATCATATCCATTAATCGCATCTTTTCTATTAAGAATATTCAACACTTGAATATTCTATATGCAAGCCTTATAATTATAAATCAAAATTATAAATGGTATCTAAATAGTATATATCACATATATACCGACTCAATTTAACCGAAACACGCACGTCGCTCTGATACCACTGTTGGGTCTCGGACGTGCACAACGCAGCGAAAAACAAAAATTTCGTCCAAAACCAATCCGAGGATCCGTGCGTATCGATTAAATCAAAGAAATAAATCTTAAAGATACCTTTCGGATTACGCTTAATCCGTGACGCTCAAACCATGCGTGTTGTCCATGCGTCTCTAAACCGGTTACCGTCCTAACCGATTTTACGTCCATCTAGGCCGTCTAGGTTGAATTGTGCGGAAGTCATCTACCGCACACACAATCGGTCTCCACCAAAACTCTCAACAAACCGTTCTCATCTTCTTAGGCCGAATAGATCACAAGCGCCGAAAGTACGAACGCCTCTACCGGTGTCCACACGAACAAACTTCTTAAAACGGGAAGAAGAACAATATATATGCTAGTAGCTTGTTCTCCTCTTGCATAAGAAAACTCTTTTTCTTCTTCTTATTTTATCTCACAAAAGATGTATATAATTCCTCTCATATAATCGCACCCTTTCATTTTGTCATACAAAAGAAGGCACCATTTCGTAGTTATACAAAAAGGAAAGCACCCTTTCGTAATTTTGTCACACAAATGAGAAAGGATATTTTTCTCTCTTTTGTCTCACAAAAGAGAATGAGAAATAATGAGAGAAAGAATGATGTGGTCTATTGAATTTGGAGTCCTTTATGTCCTTATATAGAGGTGAAGAGTCATGTCTCCTCACACTAAAAGATGTGTATGACATCACTCATCATTATCCATATGCCATCATCTAGACTCTTCTAGATTATATGATCTTTTGTGCTCATAGTCTTTATATACATATATATCACATCTTATCACATAAGTTGACAATATATTTTGTGACATTCTTATGCAACTCATCATATAAGTCGCTAGGATTTTCTGCGCCCGTTTCAGTTTGTTCTTTGTGTGTGACCCTGTAGGTTCACTTAATGTTGCCAATAGACTTGACAGTCTATAAATCATGAGCGGACTCTAGCAAGCCATCATGACTACCCAATTTAAGTGAATATCGGTGATCCGATTTACCTAATCAACAATCATGTATTTAGTTCCTTTGTCACGCGATATCTATATCGATCATAAGGCATGTAATACGTCATCCTTATATTAATCGAATAATATTTCTTGATCCCAAATTAAACTAAACAAGAACAAATGACATTAATAACTCTTATTAATTCATTTGAGTATGGCCAGACATTTCTTCAGTGCAACTCATCAAGAGGCCTAAAGATATCTCTCTCATTTATGAGAGGAACAAATCCCGTCTTGGTTACACTCATCCCTCTACATGATTCATTGTATACCTAATCATAACCGTTATGATCACCCGGTTAAAGGCAGTGTTAGATTATATTAAAGTATAAAATTACTCATGTTGGGAACCGAGACAATCTCAGGTCAAAGGACTATAAATACTTTATGTTACAAGAATCGCTAATGACGTAAAACATGTAGCATTCTTATGGCGGGTCAGTCCAATATATGGTCTCTAACATATACCTCTGTTAATGACTTGATAACTATTTATCCATGATCAGTAAAACATAATCACCAGTCAACTAATATACTGGTGTACATTTATAGCTTGTATATAAATATATATTTATATGTATCCGTAAGTATATTTGTCTCCACAAATATCCTATAAATGACCAGGGACGATTTAGAATAGCATTCATAACACTTTATAGTTTTACTATCAAAGTCACGCACTTTGATGACATAAAACTGAATTGCATATTCATGGTCTATTTTAATTATATTAAAATAACCTATACGCACATATTATATGAAATATCTTAGAATAAATATTATGTTAGTTATTACAATCTATCGTCTAGGTCAAAAATACTTTGGCCTAGGGCATGACACCATCAAATTTAATCCTAAACCTAAACCTAACCATATACATAAACCTAACCATAAACATAAACTCAACCCTAATACTAATCATATAATCCTAAACATAACCCTTAATATGCATGCCACAGTTCTCGCTTTGGTCACTAAGACATAATTAACCATAAAACAAATATATAATTTTTGAAACTAAATAAAAACAATCATGCTTGTCCGGAAATATACCGTATGCCGCAGTTCTCGCTTTGGTCACTAAATTCTCGTATATTTCTCTAGCATATCTCCAAAATTGATTCTCACATGCTAAGAAGTCCATCTCAAATGTTTCATCCCATCTTATATGTTTCTACAATAAAATAAAATGACTTAAATAAGACATAATTATATTTGAATGAAATAAGTTATACCAAAAATTCAGCCAAATGTAACTTTTTTGCGTCCTCTGACCAATCTGAATACCTAACCCTTTCCAAGTGTGTAGATATAGTGCTTCGAGTATGTAATTGGACATTTGACACTCCGTGCATGGGCACAGTACACATTTCACATTGTTCATATTTCTTTCAATATTCTCGGGTTTCGAGAATGCAAATTCGACAAAACCGACGACACCTTGAAAAAATATATCCTTACGCCTTTTATTCGTAACCGGATCATACATCCAACTCGGATAGTCTACCATTCTTGATTTATATATTCCAAAGATTTGGTAGCGATACAAATAGTTAGAAGTACCCTTTTTTATATTTTAAAATTAATATGGTCGGATGTTCTAACTATTTTCGAGAAAAGATGGGAATTCAATTAGTTGGAGATATGTGCAATTATTTGAGAAGAGATCGGAATTCAATTAATTGAAGAAATGACATGCAGAATTATATTTACTTAATAACCTAAACCCTAGATAAAACCTTGACCATAACACTAAACTTAATCCTAAACCTAACCCTAACCATATACATAAACCTAACCATAAACATAAACTTAACCCTATTACTAATCATGTAATCCTAAACATAACCCTTAACCTAAACCGGAACCCTAGACGTATTACGCCAAATTAAAACCCCAATTAGAAACCAACAACTAAGCCATAATTAACCATAAAACAAATTAACCATAAAAAAATCAAATAAAACAAATTTTTTAATTAAATAAAATAAATTAACAATAATACGAAAAACACATTTGTAAATTTAAATAAAAGAAATCAAAAAATGTAACCTAAATCAACCATATGTTCAAATACATATAATTTTTAAAATTAAATAAATAAAAAAATATTACCTACTTAATCCTAATTTTTGAAGACAAACCCTACCTAAATCCTAATTCATTGAAATACAATATTAAAAACCCTAATTAAACCTAAAGCACAACTAAAAATCATATAATTATTATCTACGCAATATAAGAAATTTGGAGAGAGAGTTCTTCACCAAGAAATCCGAGATTTGACCGCGCCGTAAATTTTCAAACCTAATCAACACAATTAAACAATTAATAAATTAAATACATACAAGAAATATACAAATTAACAAAGATTATTCCCAACCAACCGAATTAACACAAATTAGCACCAAAATAAGAAATACACAAACTAACCATAACCCTAAATTAATACAAATAAACCTACAAATTTGCTGTAAACACCAAATAACTATAATTATAACCCTAATCAACCGAATCAACCTTGAATTTATAATTAATTTAAACAAATAAGCTCTAATTTTACCCTCAAATTCCAAATTAGATACCTAATATGAACAAAGCGTGGCAAGGAAGACGGTGGATCTTGAGAAGGGATATGGCGGATCGGGTTTAGGATTGGTGTTAGTGCTGGGCTGGAAAGAGCTCCGCCGAGAAAGAGAGGTCGGGTTAGGGTTATGGGAACGTGAGAAGGAAGCTCATTTGGTGAGAAGCAAAGTGAGAAGAAGCTTAGTCGGGTGAGGATTAGGGATATGGCTGGAGGAGAGGGTTAGGGTTAGGGTTATGTCGGGTTAAGGTTAGGGAGGCCGGCGGGAGAGTAGTACGACGGGAGTGGAGTCCGGCGGTTGGAGTCCTTCCCTTTTCTTCCTTCCCTTCTTCCTTCTTCCTTCTTCCTTCGTTCCTCTTTTTCTTTGAGCCGTGGGTTTCCAGAGAGAAGAAAGAAAAGAAGAAATAAAAGGGGGGTCGGCGCGTTCACCAGTAACCACAGTACCCGCGGCCAATATTATTAAAACCGGACCGGACACCGACCCCGCTGAATCTCGGATCCCTGGTTCACCGGTCGGACCGGCGGGTCACCCGGTTAAACCGCTGATGTTAACCGGTCATTAATCTTAAATTCTAGTATATATATTATGCTTGTCTGATTTGAAAATTTAAATCTATTAACATAAAAAAATATGAAACTATGAAAATTTTAGTGTTGCTATTAATATTTTGAACTAAAAATATGAACTATACACAAAACTCACTTTTCTAGTTAAACACAAATTAAAAAGATACAAATCCATACTTGAATGAATAATTCAATTTTAGAAACAAACTATCTCATTGATCTCCAATAGAGCAATGAAGATTTGGAGAGAAAAAATAAACTTGAGAATAGATGGATTCGAACAAAATAGAAGGGAATAAATCAAAATTTCTGATTCTTTCCACTAAATGGGGATGAGAAAAGGGAAAAAGATTGAAAAAAAAGCAAGAAATCGGAAGAGGAAAGATGAAAGATGAAAGAAATGGCAAGAATCAAAAACAGGGAATTAGACTTAGAAAATAAAAACCCAAAGAAAAACCCGATTTTTTTGGGTTAATCGGTTCACGATTTTATATAAAAACCGGCCGGTTCATGCGGGTTTGTCCAGTTCATTTGCATTTCCGGTCTTTATATGGGACTGAACCGGATTTTGGTCCGGGTCCGATTTTTTCCGGTGTACTGGCAGGTCCGGTTCGGTTTTTATAACACTGCCCATGGCTATTGGGTAAACCTTGGGTACTTTATTCAATAGTCATGCTTTTACTAAATAACCACAGTACTTTGGCTATTGATATAGTTAATAGCTAAGGTATGTACCAATAGGAACGGCCCGTGATTGTTGAGTATATCTCATAGCGGATAAATGATTTTGCTGTAGTGTAAGTTATGTGCTAATATATTGTTTCCAACAAAGACGACTGTTCTTTTGTTGTGCAGGTTAATTGGGTCCCAAAACTACACCTGATTATAGGGAGACGTTTTAAGTAATTTATCTATTTGTTTGCTTAGGGCTCGTTTGACACCGTTTCTGTTCTTTAAAAACTGAAAAAATGGTTTTCTGTTTTTAAAAACCTATTTTTTGTTTTTAAGATTTGAAACAACTTTATATGTAAATTTATTCAATATCACTTTTTAAAGCCAACTAATACATAAAAACATTTCCTTTCCAGAAAATTCAAAATTTTGAAATGAAAAAGGAAAAAACACTTAAAAATATTCATAGAAACACTTAAAATACTCAAAAAAAACCTAAAATATTTATTCTAATATTTCAAATTTATTGTTTCCCGATGTGTCTGTTCCACAAAAATCGTGCCAAGCAGTCTCAAAATTCACTCATATGACTGTTCACTTGAACTAATCACTTCATGTTCTCCAAATATATTGGCACTACCGTCTCCACATTATGAATAACACAACATGCAAGTGCGAAATGTTTATGCTTATACAAGTAAGAAGAAATGTCACTGAGAATGGAAAAATGAGCTTAAAGAATACCAAAACATCTCTCAATAGCATTTCGTAAGGAAGAATGCACGTAATTAAACAATTCTTGAGATCCATGCAGTTGGCCACCTCTATAATCACGTAACTATTACCGTTCTCCAAGATTTTGAGGTTACAAACATATCAATCTTAAAAGCTTGAAAGCAGGGTGAACAGTGGTGAATGATATTACTAGATTTTGAGGTTACAACATATCAATCTTAAAAGCTTGAAAGCAGGGGTGAACAATGGTGAATGATATTACTAGTTTCTTAAAAGCCAAAACACAAAATAAAGATTTCCATGAACAGATGTGCATTGGATATCCCTTGTAGTTCACAACCAGAAATGACTAAAGTTTAAGGGCCTCACTACTGGCAGAATAATGCAAGCAACCACCGGCACCAGAAAGATGCCAACCTACATAATAATCTATTTCATTGTGACATGAATTGAGCTTCGACCAAACCTAATGTTAGTAATGGATCTGACTCAACATTTCCTCTCTCTCAATCAAAGATGGCACATCCTCCTGTGGGAAAAGAAAGCATTAAAAACATGTTTAGCTCGAAAGGACAACATAAGGCAATCAACCAAGGCATAGTTTATTAAACCTTTTTGAAGAACCCAAGTGTATTTGCCATATTAATCTTCTTAGTTACATATTCAACATATTTGCTCGGGGTCCCTTTAGGCTTAATCTGAAATATATATACAAGAGCAGCAAAGAGAATATGAAAAAAAAAAAAGAGAACTAAAAATAGAGCAACTAAAATGAAAAAACAAACTTGGGCAGTACCTCACCAACAAATTGAGAGGCCAGATATTTAGATTTATTCTTCTTCTCATTTTTGGGAATCTAACATTTGAAATAATGGCACTTGGTAAACACAGACATGAAGAAAAGTAAAGACAACAAAACCAAAATTAAAAACAAAAAAATGTCCTTGGTTTAGTTACCGGTTGAGAGCTGACGTAGAGGCAAAAGTAGTCAAACTACAAAAAAGATCGACATGGAAAAAATAAAGGAGACTGAGTGCTATGGTGAAGATCAAGTTTATTGAAAAAATAAAGGCAGACAAGGAACTATACTTTAACAGTTAACAGACAAGAAAGAAATAACCTACAAGAACCTTAACGGGCCCCACCGGGTAAGTGCCACTAAGATCAAGTTCAATAAGAGTAAGGCTCATTGGAAAAAACATCCTCTTCTTGATGTTGATTTCACGCAACACTTGCGGAAATTTTCGCTGCAAAAAGCACTTGAAAAGATATTAGCATCTAAAAAGGAAACATAATAAAAAAAAGCAAATTCAGGTTAGAAACTGATATCAAACCTTCATGAATATAACATGCCAATAGAGGAGAGAAAGCAACTCCACTTTTTCATCGTTCAACTTTCTCCAATGGCGCCAGCGCACACATTCCTTTGCACGAACATAAAATCAGCAACCCAATGATATATATTAAAGCAATATTCAAGAAAAAACTACTTACTCGCACACATTCACAGAGAATTCTCTCATCTATAAACGGCATTGATGCAGCTCGTATCTCTTTTGCTTTCTCCAATCCTTCCTTTTCAGTATCGTTCCACTACATGAGAATTTCATTACTTATCCATTACGTTCAATTAACAGAAATATCATTTTAGGTTTCACTAGAATTATCTTACGTTTATGGCATCAAATAGCTTGCATAAGAACTTATGATATCCCATGTCACTCTCAAGCGAGCTTCCAATCATGTGGTATTCTTTGAACCTGTCACAACCCTTCATCCAGAAAATATGATGAAGATCATTAAGGGACCATATATATTCACTATCAAAATTCAATCCATCAAATAAATCTGAACGTACTGATATATCATTCCTCACACAAAGACGTTGATAGTCATCATAGTCACCAACAAGCCAATGATTAAAGTACCAATTCTTGGCTTGAAACTCAGGGATCAACATTGCTCGTTGTCTCATGAAATCCGAACTGAAATTGATTGATTTTGCAAGTTCGTGATCCCCTTTCCGCTCCTACAGATCAAAGAAATTTATGTCGAATAGTTTAAACTAGTTATGAAAACAGGGTCAAAAAGATAAATAAATTTCACATATCCAATGCAAGGGTCCTATGTATGCCGGTTACTTAGGGAAAATTAAGCCATTAATTCTGACATAACTGCTACAGCGGTAGGTTTGCTAAAGGGCAAATTAAAAAAGAAAAAAAAACGAGTGAAATAAGAAAATAGGTAGACAGTAGTGAAAGAGGATATATACCAGAAACAATTTCACTTCCTTGAGATAAATTCCTTCCCGATGAGCCTCGCAACACTTGATATAAGAATTTGATTCCCCACTATTCACGCATGATAGAGAAGATTTTTTATCTCCAGATAAATCCCCTACTGAATCCTCGGTATTACAAGTGGAGCCCACGAAATAATTTTTTTTTATAACTGGGCCTTATTTTTATTCTGACAGATGGGTCAAGCTGGAAATTCTTGCGTGCCACAAAACTGCCGTGACTTGTGGATTTTTTTTTTTTTTTTGGACTGTATTACAAGTGGAGCCCACGAAATAATTTTTTTTTATAACTGGGCCTTATTTTTATTTTTCAATGAAGTAAGTGGTAAGTAAAATCCATATAAAAAGAGTCGGAGACAGGGTCAGAGCCAGAAATCTATATTAGTAGGGGTCAAAATAAAATAAACATAGTTTTAGATAGAAAAATATAATTTACTATTATAATTTAATAATATCACATAATAGAACAAAAGTTATAATACCGTCAACTTACAGTCAACATAAACAAAAATACATCATCTAAAAATATTATTTCCGACATAATTTAATGCGTAGAGGAACTCATCATTGTTATATTAGATCAAAATCATCAATTATTTTATCCGTGGAGAAAAATTCCGCGTAGAGGAACTCATCATTGTTATATTAGATCAAAATCATCAATTATTTTATCCGTGGAGAAAAATTCCGGTTATTTCTTTCTCAATATACACAATCAAATAGTTCATTAAAAAATCATCCTCCATTTTATTACGGAGTCTCGTTTTCACGATTTTCATTTCTGAAAAAGCACGTTCTGCCGATGCCGTTAAAATCGGAAGTATTAAAATGAGACATATAAGTCTATCGACCAAATAAAATCTCTTCAATTTTCCAGTTTTAAATAACGTTTGACATAAATCTAAAATAGTAGATAAATCTCGCAACTCGGATTATTAGACACATCAATTTGGTAATATTGCAATTGTTATTTTAAAAGAGTTCTTCTTTCATACTCAGTAAAATCCATTAGATAAAATTTCTCGGCTAACTCGCATATGGCATTAATATCGAATGACTTGTACGAGTTTTTCGGATCCAATGTGGTACTCAAAATAAGAAGATGTGTTACTTGTTCACCAAATCTATTATTTAGCTCTTGTATTTGGTGGTCTATTGTCCCGATAAATATATCAACCCAATAATGATGCTCAACTGTGACTTTATCCTTCAAGCGACGACAACCAATTATATCCGAATACGTAGCATTTAAATCCGGAATTGGTACGTTTTGGTATTGACATTTTCTAAGAGATCTTTCCATCCATTGTATCTCAATTTTAGAAGCAATAATTTTGTACTTGTAACCAAATTTAAAGCATTTAAAATATCTTGATTCTTTTGTTGAAAAGCTTTACACAATATTTCAGTAAATCCCATTATTTCTTTTAAAATATGAAGAATAAAAATAAATTCAAATGACTTGAGTATTTTAAGAGAGGACCTTGCATTTGCACGAGAAGAATAATTGCCATCACCAGCTATGCTTTCAAGAACACGACATGTCGGACCAAATAAGCTCATCAAACTACAAGTTGATTTTAAATGAGAACTCTACCTTGTATCATCGGGTCTTTGTAAAGTACCGAGTTGATTAGATCCTCTTCCCGTTTCTAACACCTCAATTTCAGTTAGATGTGAAATTTCTAACACTTGTTCTTCTTGCAATTCATCATTCCGTTTCGAGGAAGAAACAACAACATTTATAATAAATGACATATTTTGATAAAAAGTATGAATATTGGGAACTTCTCTTGACGCAAAAATAAGAGCTAACTGTAATTGATGAGCGAAACAATGGACATAATATACATAGAGACATTCATTTAGAATTAAAGCTTGCAATCCGTTCCACTCACTCCGCATATTACTTGCTCCATCATATCCTTGACCTCAAATATTTTCAAAGGCAAGATTGTGATGAGATAAAACATTCAAACTTTTTTCCTTTAGAGTTCTTGCGGTTGTGTCTTTAACATGGACCAAATCCAAAAAACATTCTCGAATATACCCACATCTATTTACAAATCTTAAAACAATTCCCATTTGCTCTTTTTTTGACTCATCTCTAGATTCATCAATAATCAAACAAAATTTTGCATTACCAATTTCATTATGAAAAAATAATTGAACATTTTTAGCGAAACACTCTAAAATTTATTTTTGAGTTGTTGGTGATGTATAAGTGGCATTTTTTGGAGCATTTTCTAGCACCGTTTTATTTACTTCCTCATTATTTGATGCCAAAAATTCCACCATTTCAAGAAAATTTCCTCTATTTTTAGAACCCGTTTTTTCATTGTACCCCCTAAAATCACAATCTTGAAAAGTTAGCCAATAAATAACATCTATTGATGTTTTAAGACGCAATCTACCATCTAATTTGGTTCTCTATTACTTGTTGAATATTTTTTTACTTGTTTTAAAATTTTTTCAAAACATTCAACTGAATTTGGTGTCCCGAGTTATTATCTCATCCAATATACAATAAAAATGCACAATCTTTCCCGTTAATTTTTTTCATGCATCAAATCCTTGTATCGTAAAAGTATCTGACCGGCGCCTTCCCATTGGGTTTTTTGAAAAAAGAAAACAAGGAAAACAAAAGCTTTATGCCAAGAAGGTGGATATTCTAACCATAGAAATTTTTTATACCATTGAGATTGAAATCGATGTTGGTGATTTTCCGGTCTAGAAAATTGAAAATCACAATCGGTAGGTTGATATTGACCGAGTATAATATATGCTCGTCGAGTTTTATCTTGTTGATCAACTAGATGTTCCCAAATTGGACCCCGTATACTAGGATCGTGTTCTACAGTAATTGTTCCAATCTTGGTATTGACCTTAACTTCTGTAATTTGTGAATTATGGGAAGATTGTTGTTGAAAAGACATTGGGGATTGTTGACTAACTATAGTAGGTTCATTAATTGTATTAGAAGAAGAAGAGATGCTTGAATAAAATATAATTTTATTTGACTAAAATGCTCTTCCACTCTGTCTTTTCATTCCTTTTTCCTGATCTTCCCTGTTCTCATCGCCTCTTCACGAAGCTTGCTGCTCTCGCCCTCCCAACCCTTTACAAAGCTCTGGCGTCCATTTCCACTACCTCGTACTCGTGTTTTATCTTGTGAAAGACCACTTTAATCAAAATTCTTTTTCTTTCCGGTGATATTAAATCCTCACGTAATGTGTTTGATGAATTGTCGGCTCAAACTATAGTCTCATGGGATGCCTTAATGAATGCTTATGAAAGAATAGCTGAATAGGGGATCTTCACTCCGACAAAAGGCTTTTCCTTATGATTCCAACGAGAAATATCACTACATGGAATAGTTTAATCAAAATGTTTGTTAAAGTAGAAGATTTGATTGTGCTCAAGGGTGTTCGACAAATGCCTACAGAGATTTTATTTCCTGAAATTCTCTAATTGCAGGGTACAGTAGAGATAGAAATATAATCATGCTTTAAATCTATTTCGCGAGATGGAATACAACAGAGTGGAACCTACACAACTAACAATCATTTCAGCTTTTGGTGCACGTGCAGATGGGAGAGATTTCTCATCTTTGTGTGTTCAGGGGTACAATATTGTGTAGTTACAATTTCTAAGATAAAAGAATGTTTGTTGCATTTTAATGGAAGCAATTTTGTATAAGAATGTTTCATGTTTCCATGCATATATATATTGTGATGAGATCAACATGTTAGTATAATTCCATTGTGCAGTTTCAAGATCAGTATGTTTATGAAAGCAATTTCTATTTTTGTATATATTATTTCTTATGGAGAATTTTTATATTTTTATACTACAACAAAATCAGCTATTAGGCACGGTGTCTTTTTTGAAATGATCTGTAGTACAGAAATGCTACTAAAAAAACTTACATAATATGCAAACTAATTTTCAAATACACTATAAAATCTTGTCCATACAGATTATATGTCATGAAAATTTTCTTATACATACAATTCTCCACTATCCAACAACCCAACATGTATAATTACAACCGTCCTTACTTGCTAACCAAGCAACAAGTGAACAAGCTCACTTGTAACTATCAGCTTGCGCAAAAAGAAAGAGAAAAAAAGACCTAATGCACTTGCAAGATACAACTAAAACATAAAATATACTATCCTCCTCTTTAGGAGTTCGACTTGCCTTTCAGGAATCTGGTACCGACAGATACAAAATAGATGCATATCTAGAAGTACCTATTAACAAAAGAGAAACGAAAATTGTTGTCATAAATTTAGGACTTAATTAGAAAGTATGATTCACGAAAATACAAAGAAAATTGCCAATATATTATAAATTGGATAGAACATAAAGAAGAAGTAATTGTTCCAACAGATTTGGAAAGATGGATAAAACAAGTTGCAACAACAAGACTAAATGAGTTAGTTCTTTTAGAAGAAAAGTATTGGAAGCAAAGGTCAAAATTTAAGTGGTTAAAACAAGGCGATAAAAATAGTAAATTCTTTCACCAGCATGCCACAAAACGAAAAAATAAATCTCTCATTCCTTTTTTAGTTGAACCTAATACCGATACAAAACTCTATTCTTAACAAGAAAAAACTGACCTTTTATTCGACTTTTATAAAAACTTAATTGGGAAAGAATCTCAATCTTCCTCTAGTGAAGCCACTATTGATATTTCTCAGATTTATAGACATGAATGTACTGATTTCAGCCAATTAAAGAAATATTTTACATTGAAAGAGTTATATAGTGTAGTTAAATATTGGAAAAATAATAAATCCCCAGGACCCGACGGGTTTAACGGAAAATTTTATAAAAAATATTGGGCTTAATTGCAACATAAAATTCTGGAGTTACTTACCAACAATCAGGTCAGATCAGGTTTGGGGGTATTTTCTGTCTCCTTTATTACTCTCCTGCCCAAAAAAGAAGGCGCAAACTCTCCCAAAGATTTCCGTCCCATTAGCTTGATAAGTGGCATCCAAAAGATCGCCTCCAAAGCCCTCGCAAACAGGTTCAAAAAAATCATTAATAATTTAATTTTACCTAATCAATTGAGCTTTTAGGAAAACAGGAACATATTCAAATGTTATATTTATGAAAGAGAGGCTATTCATATTAAGGAAAACACCAAATATCTTTTATTATTATTCAAGGAGGATATTCGTAAGGAGTTTGATTCGATTTCTTGGACTTTTATTATTAAAGTATTACAAGAAAGGGGTTTTGGTCCCAAGTGGGTACAATGGATGGAATCCTACGTACTCAAAAGGGCAGCTAGGGTATTATTAAATGACGTACCGGGTAAGAGTGTACACTTAAGGCGTGGCGTGAGGCAAGGGGATCCGCCTTCTTCACATTTATTCATCTTGGCCATCGATGCCCTTGTGCGAATAGTTGAGAATATGGCCTCCCAAGTTTTTACTAAGCCACCTCTGCAGGGGATACATGTGTGTCTTCTATATGCCGACGATTCCCTCTTCCTAATCAAATTAGATTTAGCATAAGTGAGAAGATTGAAATTTATTCCAAATGGGTTTGGAAATAGTGCTGGATTGACAATCAACTTTGAAAAATCTGAATTTGTAATTATACGAGATTGTACATGGGGTAAAGAGGAAATAGAGCAGGAGCTTGGCTGTGTGTGGGGGGACCCTTCCATTTACATACTTGGATTATCCCCTTCATCACACAAAAACCACAATAGAGTTTTATCAAGGGGTCATAGAGAAATTTCATAAAAAATTACAAGGGTGGAAGGGAGTACTTTTATCTAGAGGGGCAAGATTGGTGCTAATTAATTCAGTTTTATCCTTTTTAATCACATACTACTTCTCCATTTTTCTATTTCCATAAGGAATAATTAATGATATAGATAAAGTAAGGAGAGATTTCTTATGGAAAGGAGAGAGTGAAATTGGTTTTAACTTGGTTGTATGGGGATTAGTATGTAGACCTAAGGATCATGGAGGTTTAGGGATTTTGGATTTACATGTATTCAACAATACTTTGTTACTTAAGTGGTATGGAAGTACCATACAAAACATGGAGGGTTACAATGACAGGACCTAGTAAGCAACCAAGGGATAGAAGGGGCACCTTATAAGAAGAGTAAAATAGGATTCTATTTTTGGACATACATGCAAGAAGTGCTGCTTTTCTTTAATTGTGGTGCTTTATTTACTGTGGGTAATGGCAGACATACTCACATGAGGGAAAATAATTGGGGGCATGGTATTTTGGCCTCCAATTATGGAAACCTGTATTCTTGCCTAGAGGAATCTGGAGAGTTTATGGCTCAAATATAGGAGATACCAGAGAGGCGAAGAATATTCAGAAACCTTGCAAGTCAGAGTGTGACGCGGGAATTCAGAGAATTGATCAATTGGTGTCTCGAATTAACCTCTCGCAGGATGAAGACAACGTATAACGGCGATGGAGTGGAAATGGTATGTTCACCACCAGTGATGTATATAAGAGAATGGCCTTGGGTGTATTTACTTCCACAGCCCTGCAATAGATTTGGAGAGTTGAAGTCTCATTGCGAATGAGAGTATACATATGGATTTTTAAACAAAAAAAAATACTTACACTTGATTATTTACAGAGGAGAGTATACAACTTTGCTAACTGTTACTTCTTGTGCAACAAAGCTTGTGAACCGTGTGAGCATTTAATTTCAAAGTGTCGCTACTCTCAAAAACTCTGGCATTTCTTGAATAACTCAGTTACAACATCAATCCTTCCTCAGTATACTTCAGAAATACTCGAGTTTCCGTTCAGTATCGGAGGTAGTAAAACAAGCAAGCAAAGTTCAGGCATATATATATTTTGTGTTTGGAGAGAAAGGTGTCGTGGAGCACTCGAAGTTTAAGATTCAGTTGGTGGAAGAGATAGAGGGTGAGAACTGGGATATACCCAAAGTAGTGGAAAGAGGTGAAGAAGGTGAAGAGGTCGAGGAGAGACAGTGATAGAGATAGGTTTTGAGTTTGTAATAAAGAGAGAAAGGGGATAAGCGGCACTTACAGTGGGGAGGTTGCTGCATTTCTCTGTAATTGCTGGCAATTATATTTTCGTAGAGTTATGGTTTTGTTACTTTGGGTTGGGCCGATCAAAATTTTTGATAAAATCTTAACCTTTCATTTTTTCACATTTATTGATATTTTATTATGACATATATGTGATTATTAAAACATAATCATATAATTGGTCGAATTGATATTTTATTACAACATATGTGTAACGTCCGAAATTTTTTAATTTTTGGGCTAAGGATATTTTAGTAATTTCACATAATTATTTTTGGGAATATTTGGATGATACATGATGATAGTGATACATATTTTGATGATACATGACTACAATGATATAATATTCCGATTCTTGTGAAAATTGATCCACAATATATTCAAAAAATATACGATTGAAATTTCAATTTTCACTTTTTATAACTAATGTTGTCACTGTTGTCCAAATAATCTTGTTGTCAAGAAAACCCTCCTCTAATACATATATCGAGTTTTAAAATTTAAATATTATTATTTTTATAAAATAATATAATATTTCTCCTCAAATTTGAAAATGATGATATATTATATTTTTTCTTTCTTCCTGTACTTTACGTTAAACTCATAGTGATGAATATATGTGATCGAGATTTGGTAAATATATCTTTTTGAGTCATAAATTTTTTTTTACCGATTTTCTATAAAAACACACATAGTACGAAAAATTATGGTACTTTTGCGGGTGTGCGCTATTTATGGTAATGCGCTAACCCTAATTATTATCACACCGCCAAAATAAAGATGCGATAACCCGCCGACACACAACATGTGTGCTAGAGGTATCATATGATAAGGTCACAAAAAAAAATGCAATCGAAAACAACATCACTCTTATATATATATATATATATATATATATATATATATATATATATATATATATAAGCCAAAATAAAATATCAAACATCACATACATATATATATGAAACAACTACATCACGGAGACAAGAAAACCCTGATCAGACGTGGAAGCCCTTATGTACATCAATGAAACCCTAATATACAAACCCTACAAGAATATACATAAACTAGAAATACCAACATCTTTTACTCGGTGATGATAACAACCGTCGTACTCACCGTTCACATACGAGCTCCAATAGTTCCTTCTGCCCCGTTCTGAAACCCTAGACCCAAACATATATAAAAGAGTGGTTAGTCACATAAGCGAGTAAGTGAGTAAATTTTGGGCCTAGCTTATTAAGACAAGCCACAAGTGCATTTATAACCCTAATTCTTACTGAAATAATATTACTAATTTCAAATATTAAAATAATATCACATGTAGTAATAATTATAGGATTAAATAGTTAAATGAATTATTAGGGTAAAAGAAATGCATAAAACTATTCCTCATATGTACCATCACCGAAAACCCAAATTTAGAAGTTTATTCCTTTCACACATCCCTTATTTACGTATATATATAAACCCATATAATATTCCCAAGTGAGGGTACACGTAGCGGTCAACTGAAGTGCCAGATAGAGCGGAGAGCAAATCCAACTCTTCTGGAGAATCACATAGCTCGGGAATCACGTATTCCCACGCAAGAGCCTTGACGACCATGGATATATCCTCGCATCTTGAACCAAACTAAATTTGGAATTTTCACTACATCTAGTAGCTCGCTTCCCCTCAAGTCAGATGTCACGAATCACTAATCACAATTCATACAAATCACACACGAGTCACGCCAAAACAATTTGTCAAACGAAAGGTGACATCTCCAAGTTTCCCATAATATTAGAATAGAAAAATAATTTAATTAATAATAACTTAATTATGCATAATGAAAATATATTTTTTTATAATTTCAAATATTACTTTTATGGTTTTATAACGAATCTATAATTCCAACTTAGCACAAAAACTTTTTCCCTATTCCCAATTATTGAAATTCTAACTTTGAAACCCAAATTTTGAAACCCTAATTATGAAACCCCTAATTATGAACCCTAACATTCTTCACATGCACAACATAATGTCATGATGATACCCATAATTTTTAAGTTGAAAAATATCACATAAAGAAGCAATCTAAAGATAAACCATACCATGTGACCCCAAATGCAACACAATTTCGCAAGTCTTAATAAGAGTAAAGGAAAGAATTCACTCACAACCGCACATGACACGTCATTTGACAAGACGGAATCTCGCACAAGCATTCTTAGTCGAAATAAACCTTCGCTCTGAAAAGCGCGCTTTCGGAGACGGAGCTGAATTGCATAAATGAAGATACCAACACGCTCGTCTCAACGTTTAGAACATCGCTATACCCTTCGTTTTTCGAATCATCGAGATTTTATCGATCCTTCCTAGGTTTTACTCTGTCTCTCTTCTCTTCTTATTTGAGTAAAAAAAATGAATGACCATGAGAGAGAGAAACATGAGCCGTGTAAAAGAGATGGAAGAGACCAAATTATAATTGATTTGCTAATTTTAAATATAATCCTCAATTTTTTATAATTACAAACCCTAATAGTATCCCAAACAACTTATGTTACATATTAATAAAAGTATATAAATATAATATATATAAGGATAAGAATGAAATGGGGCCCATCCATGAATAAACCATCTGAATGAACTTGCCTAACCGGCCATCTAGAATAATTAGATATTTTGCGAATTAGTCTCCCAACTTTTCATTATACCAATATAGTCCAACTTCCATAGAAAATATTTTATAAATTAATATTGCTTATATAAAAATAATTTAAATAACTCAAATACTTTTATAGATAAATATTTTGCAAATATGACCCTATATTTTAACTACTTAACAACCTACTAAATAAATAAATTATGACTTTGCCCTCATGAGCATCGCAATGCGTGCTTAATTTCTCTATTTAATTTAATACGAAAATATCAATTTTTGGTAATTATGCTTCTTAAGAAAAATATAGAAAAATATCAAAATCAAATTTTGATATCTTACACCATTCCCCTGTTAAAAGATGTTTAGTCCTCTAAACGTAGAAACTAATCTAATTATGGAAAGAGTTCGGGGTATCATTTTTGCATCTCCTCTTCACGCTCCCATGTAGCCTCTCGTTCAGAATGGTTATTCCATTGCACCTTCACATACCTAATGACCTTATTACACAAAACTTGCTCGCGAGTATCTAAAATGCGTAATGGAATCTACTCGTAGGTCAAATCGAGTTCAAAATGGAGAGTCGTGAAGTCGAGGACATGACTTTTACCTCGCAAATATTTACGAAGTTGTGAGACATGAAATACATCATGGACCTCGGATAAATTGGGGCAAAGCTAAACGATAAGCGCACGCTCCAATTCGCTCGAGGATCTCAAACGGTCCAATATACTTCGGACTTAGCTTACCTTTTATCCCAAAGCGCATGATACCCCGCGTAGGCGAAACGCGCAACAATACATGATCACAAGGCTGAAACGCCACTTGTCTTCTGCCTGAATCCGCATATTGCTTTTGCCCATCCTGAGTTGTTTGCAAGCGTTCTTTGATCAACCACAAGCGATCCGCACTCTCCTGAATAAGATCCGGACCCATTGGTCGCTCCGAACGACCGGATCCCAAAACAAAGGTGTACGACATCGCCTACCATATAATGCCACAAACGGAGCAACTCCGATGCTAGCAATGCCAAAAAAGAAGAAAAAGCAAGAATTAAAATCATGGAAATCAACCCCTATATCAAAACTGGGAATTGAAATCATGGAATCCTCCTTATATTCAGTTCCTCCTCCCTTACTCTCCCTCACCCTAATCTAATTTGAGTCTTCTCCATGGAAAGATACAAAAGCAAAACCCTAGCATCATGGTCCTCTCCCACTAGGCCTCTTCCTCTCCGACTCTCGCTCTCCCTCTCCCTCTCCGTCTCTCCCTCTTTGACGACCTCTCTTCCTCTCTGTCTCTTAACTAGGTATGTAATAATGAGTATAATTTTGGTTGATTTTTTTTAGACTAAAATCTGATTTATTTTATATGATGAATTGCTCATAAAACACTGACTTATTATGTTTTATTTGCACAAATTCTATACAATCAAAAGTCATGGGAATCTAATCGTAAATTTTTCGGTTATATAGAACTTTTATTTTAGAGTAAAAGGTTTATATCTAAATTATTTGGTTATACTAGAAGGAGGATCAAAGCCAATCAATTAACTGTAGTTTGGCATATGAAATTTAATGCCAATTTCATAATTAATGGTAGTTACAATATTAAGAGCTACTGTTATTATTTGTATAAAATATGTGAGGGTCGTTTGTTTTAGTTTGTTTTAGAGTAAATATATTTTCTCTAATAAGAAATGTCAAAAAATGAAAATAATAGTCCAGAGACAAAATGTGGTTATTTTATGCATGAGTTTCTCATATTGTTAGAATCTCTAGGATTTGTCTAACTAATAATATGAAATCATATTTAACCATGAATATTTTCTTTGTTATGGTAGTTTTTTGAGACGCACTTTGAATATGGATGACAATGGTGATATAGATATCACTCCTAAATCGAAGAAAACAAGATCTAAAGTTTGGACACTTTCAACCAAATTGAAGACAATGACAAAAGAAGAAAAGCAATATGCAAATATTGCAAAAGGGAATACACTACTGAAGGGAGAATTGGGACCTCTAATTTGCTTTGCCATATGAGAACATTGGACCAACGCCCGATTGGTATTGATGTGGATCAAGGTGAGGGAAGTAGTAGTAAAAATAAAATGGATCAAGAAGTTTTTCGCGAGAAATTAGCCAAAGCAATTATTCGGCATGGTTACCCATTTTCAATTGTTGAGAACCAAGGAATTCGAGATGTTTTTAATTTTTTGTGCGAAGATGCTAGATCGTTGTGTAAAAATACGGCGAAAGCTGATTGTTTACAATTGCATAGAAGGTCAAAAGAGAGGCTTACGAACTCTCTTGAAAAAGTCGTTGGACGAATTTGTTTAACTAGCGGCATGTGGACCTCAGATAGTACTGAGGGTTATCATTGCCTCAATGCACACTATATTGATTATGATTGGAAATTACGTAGTAGAATATTAAATTTTATTCATGTTCCACCACCACATAATGCAAATTTGTTATTTAGAATTACTCATAGTTTACTTAAGGTGTGGGACAGTGATAAATCAATTTTAACCATAACATTAGATAATGATACTACCATGGATCGTATGCAAACCAACTTGTACGCAAAATTTGTGGTTGTGTGATGGTGAATTAGATGTTAGGTGCACGTTTTGAATCTTGTTGTTCAGGATGATGTGTATTTTATAAACGAATCTATTCGCAAAATAAGGGAGGGTGTGAAGTACGTCAATGGTTCGGAGGCTAGAAAAATAAAGTTTATTGAGTGTGTGAAACAAAGTGGGAATGCAAGTTCAATGGGATTGTGGCTTGATGTAGGTACTAGGTGGAATTCAACGTTCTTAATGATTGATAGAGCTATTATGTATAAATTAGCTTTTGCTCACTTAGATAGAATTGCTAAAAACTATCTTTTTTATCCCACAAATGATGAGTGGTATCTAGAGTTGAGAAAATTCATAACATTTTATGTTTTATGAAATCACAACTTTATTTTCCGTTAGCGATTTTCCCACCTCTAATTTGTATTTTAAAAATGTGTGGAAGATTAATTTGCGATTGTTGGAAATGCTTGAAAGTCCTAATGAGGATTTTCGAGAAATGGGCGAGCAAATGAAAATAAAGTTTGACAAGTATTGGAATGAGTATAGCCCGGTTCTTTCGTTTGGTATAATATTTGATCCATGTTACAAATTAGAGTTTGTCAAGTATGCTTATTATGCAAAACTAGGTGACGAAAGTAAGTGGATGAATATTAAAGATCAATTATATAAGTTTTTAAAGAGAATATTAAGGATCAATTATGACAAATGTGATTTATCTTCTTATCAATCTAATGGAGAGAATAATAGTTTCTGAAAAATTCGTAGAGACAATGATGACGATATTAGTGTAACTTTTATTTGAAAAATTAGTATTTGTTAACTACTTTGTGAACCATATTTTTTTTGAAGGTTACTTTATGAACCATATTTAAATTAATCATATTTTTTAACTACATAGGATTTTGGTACTTTTTGTAGCCAAGAAGTTTATATGAGGTCTCAACTTGATGTGTTTTTAAGTGAACCTAGAGAGAATTGGAATGTGCCTCTTAATGTTCTTGAATATTGGAAAACAAATCAACACGTGATATATTGAGCATTTCTATTACCACCATTGCATCATAGTCATCATTTAGTAAAGGAGGCCGAATTTTGACCAAGTATAGAAGTTCAATAAAATCGGAAAATGCACAAGCATTTATTACTACTCGAAGTTTGTTGTGAATATTTGAAGGTATAACATTACATGACCCAAATATATTTTTCATTTAAATATTACAAAATTTAAATCTTTCAATTTTTTATTGCTAAATTTTATTTATATATTTTTTTTGTTATAATAGATAATTCTAGTGAAATGGATGGTATTGAAGATAATGGTGAAGAAATTAGTTTTGTTGGGTTATCATCCATTGATTAGTAAGTCGGTTTATATTTGAACATTTATCTTAATTTTTGATGTTGTATAAAATATGATTGTCTCATATATATTCTAAAAAAACATTATTATATTTATACAAAAGTTTTAATTTTATATAATTTTATTGTATTTATGTGAGTTCTTATTTTCTTTTTAAGTAGTAGAGAACAGTCAAATGGCGGTTACTGATATGCCTAGTGATATTTTTTTGTTATCATGAACAATAGCATTTTGGATTTATCTTACTAATCATGGAAAGTGATATATTTAATATTTTATGATTAATTTTTTTATGGATTATTTGGCTTGTGATCCGTCAAAAGACTAATATTTTGGCTTTTGTGTTAATATGGCCGATTTATTTTAATATTTTTGTGTCAAGTACTCAAAGTTAGAATTTCATATTTTGTAACTTAGATTATGTTATGGTTTTTAGACTTTGTATTATGTTATGTTATTTTGATCATTTTATGAGGTTATGTTATGATACTTACAATATATATTATATTTTTTTTGGCTTCAAAATATAGAGATCACATCTTAATATACAATAATAGTTCGTAAAAAAAAATGAAAAAAATATTAACGCTATAATTAACCATGTCATGGAAGTGTTGTGACTTTGTTTCCAAGTAAAACTATATTTTAAATTCAATTGTTTTAAGAAACGGGCCATCTGTGATCAAATTATTTGGGTTTCGATTTCGGATCAGCGGGTTTAAGATTCAGGTCATTTGGATTCGTGTCATCGGGTTTAAGTTTCAGGTCATCCGGGTTCGGGTTCTCGGGTTTAGGTTTCTTGTCATTCGGATCACGGGTCTTCGGGTCACTAGGTTTCCGGGTAGTTTGGGTTCGGGTCACGGTCACTCAGGTTTCGGGTCATTCGGCTTGCGGGTCATTCGGTTTGCTGGTTGTTCGGATTTCGGGTCAGTTTGGATTCGAGTCGTTTCAAGTTTTGGATCGAGTCAGATTTTACCAGCTCTAAATTGTTATCATTAACCATGTTAAGATTTGCAAAATAAGTTCAAGTGTTTCAAGCTAAAAACACCCAATTAATGATTTTATTTAGATCCAAACACAAATTAGCCAATTCAATATTCAAATACTAATAAATTTAATCAAGATGTTGTTGTTGTTGTTTTTAAAAGAAAAATACAAGAGAAAATAATAGAAGTAAATTTTGTTTTTAAAAGTTCAAAGAGAGAAAAGTAGGGAAATGTCGACTATTCATATGACATGTTAATATTTCATCAAATTTTATAACAATTATTACTAAGATTTAAAAGCAAGGGTTGATCAATTTATTTCCACAATGATTCCAAACAACTTAACTTGCAATCTTATGAAAAAGTGTCAAAATTTAATCTTTCAAATATAAAAAATAAATGCAACTTTTACTTAAAGTTTTATTAACAAATGTCACATGAAAGTCTTCCCTACTATAAATTTACCACTCATGTCCACAAACATCAAATTTACAATTCCTTGAGTCATATTATTCATCCAAGAAAAGAAAAAAATATTAAGAAATAAAGAGCAAATCAAACCCTAAAGATGACAATTCTTCTCGAATTTTTCATCCTTCATGATTGATCTTTGCACTTCCTCCTTCTAGATTTGGTGTTCTCTTCTTTGAAAATCTCACTCTTTTTTTTTTCTTCTTCATTTTTTTTTACTCTCAAGATATTAAGCTTGAAACTTGGTGGACATTAACGGTGGAAAAGATAAGAATTAGAATGGTGAAAATGAGTGTGAGAATGGATATGAGAATGAATGTATGAATGGTTCTTAGTGTTGAGAAATCAATAGCCATGTACGTTACATGCGCAGTGGAATCTATGGATTTAACCCGTCCTAGGATCTACGTTAAGGGAATAAAAGTACGAGATTAACCATTAAAATTTATACCTCGGATCTTCCTGATTCGCGAGATGAAGAACGGATATAGGTCTGAACTATTTTGACTCACAACCGTCTCCTTTCTGAAGCTCGGCTCGCGAAACTCCTTCCTGATGCTCGGCTCGAAGAACTCCTTCTTGAATCTCGGCTCGCGAAACTCTTTCCTAAAGCTCTGCTCGAGAAACACCTTCTTCTCCTAGGGATGAAGATAGATCGTTCGCAAGTTCTCAAGATAGAGAACCTCTACTCGTATCCACGCGAACTTCAGACGTACGGAATAACCGTACTTGGCTGGACAAGTCCGGAAATACTTTCCGAATATCTCTCAAAACTTTCTCTACCTTTTCTGTGTAATAGACGGCCTCTAAGGTTTCTTGAGTTGCGTATCGAATAGAGAGACTATGCCCTTTTATTTATACTAGAGAGAGAGGCGAACGATTGCTCAGTTCCATAACTAAAACCCTAATCTGCGCCTATTCCGTTGCCAACGAAACTATTCCATTGCCAACGGAATAGGTATTTCCATAATGAAATACTTGGCAGCTAAGGTTATTATAGTTTCTATATATATTCCGTTGGGAACAGAAATGTTCCATTGCCAACGGAATTGCTCTATTTCGTTCAATCAAATTATCCAATAATTGATTATTTCGTTCACCAATTCATACATCATATGTATAACTGCTTTGAGGCATATTCATCCCGTACGGATGGAGTTCATTGTGTGACCATGTAGGTACTATTTAACGCTGGCAATAATCTTCTAAAGATCGTAAGTCATGAGTAACCTCTAGACTGATGTCATGACTACCCATGTTAAATGAAATGATCAGCGATCATAAACCTATCTGAACAACATTTGCTTATTCCTTTTGTTCTACTATATACGTCTTGATCACAAGGCACGGTAATATGTCATCCTTGAGTTTGATCAAAGTCTCTTTCCTGATCGAGAATTATACTGAGTAAATACAAAATGATAGTAACAACACATGTTAATCCATTTCGAGCATGACCATGCATTCCCTTCAGTCCTAGTTCATCAGGGGGCCCAGAAATATCTCCCTCATGACGAGAGGAACAAATCCCATCTTGGTTACTCACATTCCTCATCATGATTCAGTGCATACCTAATGATGACCTTAATAATTATCCCGTTACGGATGACGTAGGATCATATTAAAGTATGTAGTTCCACATACAGGAATCCATAGTGACCTCAGGTCGTAAGAACAAGCACACTATTCATATGAGAATCACTAATGACATATACCATGCATATTCTCATAGTGTGGTCAGTCGAGTACGTGTTCTCTAACACGTACCTATATTCCAGGCTTAACATCTCTATGTCCATGATCAGCAGAACATGATCATCCAGCCTGCGAATATACTAGTGTGGATATGTAGCTTCTTATCTGAAGTATGTCTATCTCTATAAACATCCGACATATCACTAGGGACAGTTTAGAATGTCATTCGTTGGTTCACAGTTCTACTATCAGAATCACGCATTCTGATGATGTGAACCCGAAGTGTCATTCTTGGTTGATATAAGATTTACATTCACAACCCATACACACAGATATATAAGAAACAACCTTTATG
Source organism: Juncus inflexus (assembly GCA_024447665.1). Lineage (NCBI taxonomy): Eukaryota > Viridiplantae > Streptophyta > Magnoliopsida > Poales > Juncaceae > Juncus > Juncus inflexus. Next base: position 7,431,274 of record JAJHPC010000020.1, on the reverse strand, counting down.
GAATAAATAATAATGTCTTAATACATAATCCATTTCCTAGCACAAATACATTTGGCCTAGGTAGGGGTGTTCAAACGGCCGGTTCGGCCCAAACCGAACCGGTTTGGTTGAACATAACATAAACCGAACCTAAAATTCTGCAACCGAACCGAACCGGAATAATTACATGAACCGAAATAAAACCGAACCGATAAAAACCGGAATTTAACCCGGTTTATTCGGTTAAACCGAACCGAAGTTCAACTTGTTCCAAAAAGAGTGAGCCAAGACCAAACTTGATAAAAACCGGAATTTAACCCTGTTTTAAACATAAGTATATAAAAGAAAGATATATTCTTACTAAATTGAGACTACAACAATTAAACTTGAATTAAATGGTGAGCCAAGACCAAACTGTCATATGGTTCTTTTAATCTTTTGAACTTTTGAAAAATCGGTTTATTCGGTCTAGTCGGTTCAAAACCGATATGAAAAATCAAAACCGAACCGAAATCGGAAAACCGAACTGTATCATTTTCTTAACCGAACCGAACCAATTAAACCGAAAAACCGAACCGTTTTAACCGAAAATGACCGGTTCGGTTCGGTAACCGAATTAACCGAACCGTTTGAACACCCCTAGGCCTAGGGCACTTATCCTATAGTCTCCCACTTACACTAGGCCAACTCTAATCATCTTATGCCCATAGACCTAACATGACCCTCATGCTTCGCTTGTGGGAGTGGTTTCATTAATGGATCGGTGACATTGTCGTCCGATGGCACTCTACACATTTTAACATCACGCCTTTGTATGATCTCTCTAATTAGATGGAAGCGTCGCAGTATGTGCTTGGACTTTTGCTGAGATCTCGGTTCCTTTGCTTGTGCGATCGCTCCATTGTTGTCACAATATAGATCCACTAGTTCCGAGATGCTTGGAACTACTCTTAGCTCCTCCAAAAAATTCTTTATCCAAACAAATTCTTTATCCAAACAGCTTCTTTAGCCGCTTCTACAGCGGCTATATACTCTGCTTCCGTTGAAGAATCTGCTACAGTACATTGCTTGGAACTCTTCCATGTCACTGTGCCTCCATTTAGGCAAAATAAATAACCTGATTGTGATCTGAAGTCATCTGAGTCTGTCTGGAAGCTTGTGTCGGTGTAACCCTTTACAACGAGCTCACCTTCCTGACCTCCATAGACTAGAAACCGGTCCTTAGTTCTTCGTAAGTACTTAAGGATTCTTTTAACAGCTATCCAGTGACTTTCACCTGGATTAGACTGAAACCTGCTTGTTGCGCTCAACGAGTATGACACATCTGGTCTAATACATATCATGGCATACATGATACATATTTGTGGGACTAAAAATTGAGCTTGATCCGGATTCTGTTTTGGGTAGTAATTTGGGGGATATTTAACACTCTTTTGCCTTCATATCTATTCAAATTCTGCTTGTGTGCAATTTTCTGGGTGCATTTATCAATTTCCCTCAACTTTATCCAAATTCAACGGACTGTACACGTGGCTTATCCTGATTGGCCTGCACTAAATTCTTGAATCTATCCCAACGAACCAGAGTTTTCCATGTGTCCAGTCAACCATCTGTAAAAACGCGTTTTGACACGTGGCGACGAGTGATAGCGAAGAATAGAATCCTCGTATTGACGCGCTGCAAATTTTGAAACAGAAATGCCACATGTCATTCTTTCATTGGCCAAATAAAAATCTCGTACTGATGCTTGTGACAACAGTAGAAAGCGCGTGACAAATTTTCTCCATTTCAAAACACCGGACGGTCTATTACTTTCTAAAATGTGTGTTATAGAGTAAACGGAGGTATCCAGTTTTCACAACACTAGAGACGAAATTAGCTACTTTGACTAGCGATGCGTTTTCTGGGGCCCACATTTTCTGGAGGTATCCATGTGTCGCTCGCTGAATGGTGGAAGAGAATCTCGTACTGAACCTCGTACTGAGGTCTGTCAGTTGCGTCAGCGATGCTGCCCAATCAATGATCGCCATGTGTCTTCGCTTTATCCAACCCTAACTAACCAGCCACGTGTTGCTTTCTGATTTGCTGATTTTTAATGGAATCTGCCATGTGTTAGCTACTGATTGGTTGAAATGTAAACTTCTTTTTATGCTGAACAAGCTTTGAGGAGAATTATGGGCCACGTGTCTTGCTCTGATTGGTTGAAAAGGGATTTGACCAGGTCAAAGTTTGACTTTGACTAAGGTTGACCAAATCTTAATTCACATTTTCTGGGAGTTCTAGAAGGTCTTTTTTTGTGAGGTTTGTACCTTTGGATTCGTATCGTCATGCTCTTCGATTTGATCCTCAGTTTGACCCCTTTTGGGAAAGTTGACTTTTGGTCAATTGGGCAATTTTCTGGGGTTGACTTTCGCCCTTTTGTGAATTTTTTTAGGTTTTTGCTTGGTCGGTTGGTGGGTAAGGGCTGTAAGAGAATTGGAGAGGCGGGTGTAGGTTTTTCACGCAAATTTGTGAAGAATTCGGCCATCTTTGGCCTAGGATTTGCAAATCGGTCCTTCATTTGGAGTTGACTTTTCACCAAATCATCCAAATATCGTTTTCTTTGTTTCTTTACCTGAAAAATCACGCAAAAGTGTATTAAGAGGTTCAAAAATATTTTTTTACTAATTTTAAACATTTTTCATACATTTTATGTGATTTAAGGGTGAATGTTATATGATAAAATCCCTAAAAAATGTGTACAAAAATACACATTACAGCTAGTGAGTAAACGGGTGGTTAAGGCTAATGCAACCACCTCGCCGAACTTCGTCAACAGATCTGGTGTTCGGTATCGCATTTATTTTTAATTTATATCAATTACTTTGTTAATTAATATTCAAACAACCATCATCTAAAAGGTATAAAAACAATAAAAAAATATAAAACCCTAAAAATACAAATATTCACGTTTCCGCAGATTAGGCCTTTTAAACCCCGCTATAGGCCTCAACCATACAACAATTGGTATCAGAGCGGGAATACAGACCGTTTCAAATTTCAATTTGAAATAATGTGTATTCGATACATGGCGACTCCTCCAATCAACCGTCTTCAAATCGCGTATCCCGACAAGCTTGACGGCAAGAACTGGAACGTCTGGAAAAGATGGATAATGAACGCGTTTGATCTTCACGGACTTCAAAAGGTAGTGAAGAATGATTTTACCGTAGATTTTGTAAAAAATAGTACCACAACTTATACCGAGGAGACTAAAACTAATAAGACACTTGACATAATGGGACAAAATCTCATTCTCACAAATATGTTGAACACTTTTTCTATAATAATCGATGGTTGTGAGAATTCTAATGAAATGTGGAAGGCTCTCCTAAATAGATTTGAGGGAAATAATCAAATGAAAAGAACCAAACTCATGGGACTTGAACAACACTTTGAGAATTTTCGGATGATCGATGGTGAACCGAAATGGATTCACTGCTTTAGGAGAAAAACTAACCGATGATCGAGTTGTAGGAAAATTGATTAGGGCAATGCCATCGAGCTGGGAAGTACTTCGAGTCTCATTGGAAACCATGCTAGCAACAAAAGATATCGGCCCGAAAGAACTCGTCAACTACTTCCTTAACTTCGAAACCCGAGTGAGGCAAATGGAAACCGATTCCCAACCTAAAATGGTGGCCATGTCGGCAACGAGCTCGATTGATGAAGATGATGAAATAGCGTGCTTGGTGAGACAATTCGGTGAATTTAGAGCCAAGGAAAAGCAGTTTAACGACAACCGACGTCGCAACAACCAAAAGACGTACTGCTTCGAGTGCAACAAGAAGGGACATACCATCGACAATTGCTTCACCCTACATCCCGAGCTTGCTTCATGGAACAAGAATGATGATGAAAAATGTGATGGACGTTCAGATGATCGACGTGAGCAACGTGAAAGGTGATCCACAAAAGACAAGAAAAGAAGCACGATGACAAAGGAAAAGGACAAGAAAAAGAAGTCAAAAGGTCATTCCGCCAAGGTGGCCGTATGGGGAGACGAGTCGAGCGATTCATCTAATAGTTCCGGTTCGGACTCCAACTCCAAATCGGACATGGCGAATGTCGCATTCATGGCATATGATGATATGGACGATTCATTGACACGACTTCCTCCAGTTCTTCCTGCGACATGAGTCGCGAGATATATCTAGATCCCACTGTAAATTATGTTTTAGAAGAGATAAAGGTTCCTAGTTCAAATCAAGTTATTGAAAATGTAGAACCTGAAACTCACGATGAACTAGAACAAGAGTTGAAAAGGCTTCGGGAATCTCTTATTAGTATCCAAGAACTTCTCATTGTTTTCGAAACCTCGGTAAGGTCGTACAGGGCAAAAATAAAAGAATTTGAAAAATTAAATTTAATTAATGATAACAACTCAATTGACGAAAATTTAAACAAGAAGATAAATAATTGTATCTGTGAAAAATTATAAATTAAAAACTAAAATTAATCATCTAAAAGTCGAAGTTGTAAGTTTAAAATGTGAAAATAAATCTCCGAAGTATGCTTGTGCCAGAAATGTCTCGAGCAAACTTGATTTAGACAACTTGTTTATAGGGCAAAAACAAAATTATAAAATTGGCTTAGGGTTCAAGAAAGAGGTCGGTACTAAACCCGCTCCTTTAAGACCTAAAAATCACACAATAAAAAGGGAGCTCAATCAACCGAAGAATAGAGGAAGTACATTCATGTACCGAGACTACTCTAAGGACCATAGTCCTAAAAGTCAAATTTCTAAAATGTTTAGTAATAACAATAGGTTTCACCATTTTCTTGATTTTCGGCATTTTCATGAGAATAACCGCGGTGTCACAACCGAAAGACTTTATAAAAGAGGTCCTAATGATTATTTTTATGAAATAGTCGACACACATGTCCCGAGAAAGGTTCAATCTAATGAATCACAATATCAAGCTCCCAAACATTACACTAATGCACATCAAAAATAAAGTTTTTCAAACTCAAACAATTTTGCCAAATCAAACAATTCTTCAAAATCAACTATTTTTAGTGCCAAGTCGACTGAACCAAATCTTAGGAAAGTCGAGTTTTCAAATCAAAGGTATTGAAGAGACTTCGAACCCGACTTGTTCATTTTGCAACTATTGTTGCAAAATAGGCCATATCTCTCTAGAGTATCCTTTGCGTAAACCTGCTAATTCATCAAAATTTGTGTGGTTGCGGAAATATAGAAATGTTGAAAGCAACTCCTCATTAAATAAGGAGAAATCGAAGTCCACCTAGACGCTTCAATTTTCCCCTTATTTAAAATTAGCCTTCTAAGGGGGAGTTATGGTCAAGTTATGTCTTGACAGATCTAACATGTGGGTCGAGAAAGTTTTTGTTTTAGATATAGAAAAATTGGACAACTTGACGGGAATCAATCAAGAAATGTGGACATTCGACGTGACTTGTGTCTTTTTGCAAATCGGTCTTGTGAAGAAATTGATTGAGTTGCAAATCACACAACAAGCATCTTCTTATCTATCCGATACTTGGTCAAGGTTTCCCTATTCATGATCAAATTTTAATTTTTCTTTGCTCATTTATTTTTTCGGTGCTTTATGTCTTCTCCTTGGATTTTTTTTAAGACTATTATTTTCAAACTTTATTTAAAATATTACATGTATGTTTCAATAATATCAAAATAATTTTTTTCAATAGTATCTATCCGATACTTTCAATAATATTATAAAACCCTCTCTGAACAGTTTTTGTGAATCCTTAAAGTAATCTCTAATTTTTTTTAACGTGTTATTGAACTTAGGGGAGCTTTTTTCTCTCTTGTTTGATGATCCCTTTTGACTGTTTCTCGAAAAGGGGGAGAAGATATAAAATGCTGCATTTTATGGAATTATTTTGAAAATCATCAAAAAGGGGAGATTGCTGTTCTCGGTTTGACGATGTTTAAAATAATTTCGTAATTACAAATCTTGTTTGAGAATGTCTTATTAGCTCAGAATGTCACACGTTCAAGTTTTCGAAAATGGAGATTTCATCGGAATGGAAGGATCTCTCTAATCTCGGGAAGACTAGAAGTCGTCACGCTTTTAAAGGATTTCAAGAGAGGATTTAAAGGCGTGGGAGCAAGCTTCTTTAGTCTTCTAGTGTGTTGTGTGGAGTAAGTAATTTAATCTGTACTAAAAAGAGAGTACAATCTGCAATTTATTCAATTTCTGCTAGTTCCATTAGCAACGGATCCAGTCTATTGCCAACGGAAGCAGTCCATTGGCAACGAACCTCCTCATTGCCATTTTCTTCTTCCTGGAATTTTGGCTGAAAAATTGTTGCGTGAGTTCCGTTGTCAATGGAACTAGTTCGTTGGCAATAGAACTGCAGGAATATAGCTGTTTGATTTGAAATCCTCTTTGATTTCCTTCTGTTTTTTCATTCCGTTGGCAACGGAACTGCGCAGGTTTTCATTTTTGAGGGCTGGTATTTCCTCCTTTAAAGGGGGCTGCCCTCCTCAGTTTCGTGGACGAAAATTCAATTGAAAAATCAGAAAAACTCTCTCCTTAATACTAGTTAAATTACTCTAAATCTTAAAGTGAGATTAGTGGAGTTTTGAGCGTGTTGCTCGTGTTTGTTTGCTGAGTTTATTGAGATCGGAGTGTAAGTTGATTGTTCCAACAGCCGTCAAGAGGTTGTTGTAAGGCAACGGTGGTTCGAGATCCTGTAAACGATCTTGTTTGTTATTGAAATCAGAGTCGTAAGGCAAGTTCCGGAGAGTAGGCAACTAGTGAACGCGGTAAGGGCCGCTAGTGAGTAAACGGGTGGTTAAGGCTAACGCAACCACCTCGCCGAATTTCGTCAACAGATCTGGTGTTTGGTATCGCATTTATTTTTAATTTATATCAATTACTTTGTTAATTAGTATTCAAACAACCATCATATAAAAGGTCTAAAAACAACAAAAAAAATATAAAACCCTAAAAATACAAATATTCACGTTTCCGCACATTTTAAACCCCTCTATAGGCCTCAACCACACAACAATTTCTATTGGTATTTTGTACGCGGTCCTATAAACCCATAATGCATCCCCAAGCCTTTGACTCCAATCCTTGCGAAAGGATTGCTATAATTTCTTTATTTGAGATTTTGGTTTGTCTATTAGTTTGGGAATGATAAGCGGTAGACATACGGTGCTGTACATGGTAATTGTTCAACAAGTTTTCCATATATTGGATACAAGCTAGTATTTAGTACATTTCATATCATAGTACTACTTCAATTCTGCCAATTTAGCCCTTCCTACTTCTATTCAGATGTTACTCCGAAGGGTTCACCTCCACTATTTTATCTCAAAAAGGATTTCTCCAAATCGTGAGTGACCGGTTTTTTCTTTTTCTTCCTTTCTCCTAGTCTATTTCATCACTCGTACTTTTAGTTCCCCTTGAACTTGGTGAGCTGCTAGCCAGTTTAATTCTTCTCGTTCTCCTTGGCTCTTATTTGTAGCCGCTCGCCCTCTGGGTTGGTTGTGTGTAAGTCGCAGCCCATGTTTTTGGCCTCTGTTCATGACTCGTATTGTACCTCCTTTAGATAGCGCCAACTCTGACTTTTCTGTCTTTTCAATAATTTTTTTTCAATCACAGATTCTTCTTCGTTTCATCGGATTTTTCTTCTGTTCGCGCCTCCTAAATTTCTCTCCGCATTCCTCCCTCCTGGAGCAAGTCACTAGCCTGATTTTTCTCATTTTTCTTGGCTAAAATTGAGTGACTTGCCTTAGTCCCTTCCTCTTGCTCGTGCGTTGATTGAGGCCCCTTCCGATGCACGGATGCCCCTGTATAACAGAACTACACGGATCTCTCCCCCTTTGTTGGTATGAAGAGGTGGATGGATGGTCGTGGAGTGGAGTGGTTATCACATACAGGTGGATATAAGGGGTGACGAGGGTTGGTTCTTGAGTAGGGGACCAAGGGTCACACTCGCAAGGTAAGCTAGGGATCTCCCGAAACTAGGCCTCGAAACATCTCTAGTGTCACGCGAGAGGCCGTCTGAAATGACCCACCGCTTTCACAGCCTACTAACCCTCCTCATCTGAAGTCCCAACAGGTGGTATATACATGGGATCTTGGTGCTTATGGTCGTAATTGTGTTCATTCCTGTCTATGTAAGTATATAGTCTACACGAAGTAAAAGACCTTGGTATGGTGTACCACCTAAGTTTTTGATTTATTTTTAATTTTTTTTTCATGCAGACTAAAATTTTAAAATAAAATGCGAATAAAATTTAAAAGAAAGAGAACAAAAGGATGCACAATGTATGCAGGAGTACTCTCCCTCCCAAGCTTAAATTGGGCGCCGCTCGGTGCACTTAGCTAGGTAAAGATAAAACTTAAAAAGGAGAGTAGGAAACCGGTACCGTGACTTAGATGATGTCCGCACATGGGGACGGTTTGGTTTTATTGGTCGGTGTCATCATTTTCTTAACCACAACTCCCAGTTTGTTGATGCTGTTAGTAGTATGCCCTAGGCCAATATATTTGGGACCTAGATGTATGGATTGTATTAAACAAACATTGTGTTTATTTAGAGATATTTTATATAATAAATGCGTATTGGTTATTTTATTCTTATTACTAAAATGAACCTTGGATATGATATTCAGCTTTATATCATCAAAGTATGTGACTTTGATAGTAAAACTATAAAGTATTATGAATGATATTATAAACCGTCCCTGATCATTCATAGGATGTTTGTGAGACAAACATACTTTATGATAAGCTATAAATGGACATCAGTATGTTAGTTGACTGATGGCCATGTTTTACTGATCATGAATAAGAGTTATTAAGTCATTAACATAAGTATATGTTAGAGACCATATACTGGATTGACCCACCATGAGACTACTACATGATTCGTGTCATTAGTTATTCTCAGTAAAGAATGTATATGTAATCCTTAGACTTGAGGTTATCTCAGTTTCCTACAAGAGAAAATTTGTACTTTAATATAATCTAACATTGTCTTTAACTAGGCGGTTATAAAGATTATAATTAGGTATATAATGAATTATGCGGAGGCAAGAGTTTAATTAAGATATGATTTGTTCCTCTCATAAATTGAGAGAGATATCTTTAGTCCTCTTGATGATTTGATTGAAGAAACGCACGGCCGTGCTCGAGTGAATTAATAAGGAGTTATTAATGTCATTTCATGTTCAATCAAATTCGGTGTCAAGAAATATTTATCGACCAACGTAAGGTTGACACATACCATGCCTTATGGACGATATAGATATCGCGTAACAAAGGGATACAATACATGAACATAAATTAGGTTTGATTGAATCATCCATACTTGCTTAATTTGGGTAATCATGATGTCTTGCTAGAGGCCGCTCATGATTTATAATCCGTTGTGATTATTGCCAACATTAAGTAAACCTACAGGGTCACACACAAAGAACAACTATTGAGACGTACACAGAAAAATCATAACTTATGTGATAAGTTGTATGAAGAGCTACATAGTCAAGTGACACATCCAATCCTACATCTTATATGACAAGGTGTGTTGCATTTATGGTTACATAGTTACCATGCACATAGGATATGAAACTTATGGACTATATAGGCACAAGAGACACCCCAAAATAATTGAAAAAGGCATATTATTTTCGTCCAACTTTTGTGAGACAAAAGGAGAGAAAAATCCGAATATTATTATCTTATTATTTCTGTGAGAAAAATGAAGAACGAATACTAGCATATATCGTTCTTTATCCGTTCAAAGGGGTTGCTCGTGTGGATACCGGTAGTGGACGAAGCGAAGTGCGGCGTCTTTGTGACTCGGGTTGAAACCGTGGTTTGTTTGGAGAATTGGTTTGTTTGGGGAATCGGTTTGCTTGGAGAATCGGTTCGTTTGGAGATCACTTGGAGATCGGTTTGTGAGATCGGTTAGGCAAAACATACAAAGGATCGGTTTGGAAACCGGTTTGGAAACGGGCAAAGAAAAACGTCAACCAAATTCGCTTTCAATCATCACGGATTAAGCGTAATCCGAAGGTATAAAGTTATGAACTTCTCTTTGATTTAATTGTAATTCACGGATCCTTCTTTTGGGTTTCGAATTTGATTTTGTTTCGTTTTTATTTTTCCGCTGCGTTATGGATCTACCACCCCTTTACTTGTTCGAAGGCCTTAATGATCCGTCTTGACAAGGTTCAGAGCAGTTCCAACATGTGGCGGAGTCTATTGGTTTAGTCTCCTTCAGTGGTTATTGTTTTGGCTAGTTGGGTCCCTTCAGCTGCGTTTGTTTTGGTCCCTCAATCTCCTCTTCGTCCCCACCATCTTCTTCATCTTCTAGTACCTCTCTTCTTGGGGGCAGCCAAATTTTCTTAGTCTTGATTGTCGTTCGCCCCTTGTTAGGTAATGAATTATTTCCATCTACCATCGTCAGGCCACCATCCCTTCTTTCGATTATCTGATTTTTGACAAAGCTCCTATCTCCCAAGAGCACCAATGGGATTTCTTCTTGCTCTTTGACTGGCCTGCCTAGGTAGACCTGTATCATTGACATAATATGGCCATCCCTCACTTCAAATTCATTCTTGCAGCTCACTATATCGTCCGGGTGCTCTACTAGCAGTAATCCCAAATCGCTCGAGAATGGGAGTTTCTGTGCTGCTGCCCAAATGATTCTGTGTTCACCCGAAATCGACGTTCCTTCTCCTTTCTCGCGAGGAAACACTTTTGTGCCCACAACTCCCGGTATGTTACCTTTAGAATTAGGTTATAGATTTTGTTTAATCGATGATTGTTCAGCTTCTCCTGAAAGTTCGAGATACCGTTCCACCGGCTTGCTCGGCTATACCCCGAGATTTCATTGCTCGTCCCTCTCGCGTTCTCTCCCAGAAGTGGGGCGTCTAAGAAATTTCCTAGTGGTAATCTCCTTCATGTATACATTAGTCTAAATGTTACTTCACACTTTTTCTATTGTACTTGAATGTGCACTAGAATTCGATGGTAGTGGACACGTAGGTTCTCTCATCTTCATGAACTCCCCTAGCCCCATGTTGTCTAAGAGTTTGTTTACCTCGTCCGCTACCCTGATTTTTCTCAAAAAGTCAGGATCTACAATAGTCATCGTGGCTAGCCTTATAGTGAGCACGCCCCTCCTCTTGTCCTCTTCTTTCATTAGTTCGTTAAGGTTGCCTCTATCTCTGAAGATTGACAGTGTTGGGTGGTTGGCTAGGCTCCCCCCATTTTCGTGTTCTCGTCGGTGTCGGTAAGCCCCAGGTCATTTTCCTCCGATATGTAGTCTGGTGTTATCCCGCACTCCACTATATGCCTTCTTTTGTTCATGGGTGACATCGCCGGAGATTCCGACCGGTGGGCCTTCGACTTCCCTGGAGGGTTGGCCCTCTTCTTCTTCTCAATCTTGCCTCCAACCTTCTATGAAACCATTACTTTATTTCCCATGTTTATTTTCTACTGGTGAATTCTAAGGGTTTATTTATAGTGAGGGTCACGTCGATTGAAATTCGAGTGTTTTGCGTTTAATATTATTTGTGGGCTCTACTGCCTTAAATATCATCAATCTATAGACACATTACTGATGCACCACCATTGGATTGGTCGTGGTGCTAGTCTTTTCCTGCAGTAAGATGCTAAAAAGTTAAAAAGGAAAAATGGAATTAAAAAGAAAAGAAACTAAAAGATCCATGGTTACCTCCTAAGAAGCGCTTGTTTTAGGTTGCGAGGCTGACCACCTGATTTTTATATCATCAAGAGTTTGTATGTGACCGCCTTTTATATTGGTTCTCCCGTCAGGTAGTGCTCCAGTCTCTGCTCGTTAAGCTTGAACTCTTCTCCCTTCTTTGAACGTATCATTACTACCCCGGATTGGTGTCTTGGACGAGACCACCTCGATCTTAGCTTACGTGGGAAAACTTTCAGTGTGAGTTGAATAATAGTACTCTCTCCCCTCTGAAACTCCCGGGGATTGATTCTCTTATAGTTCTATCGGTTTGCTCACTCCTTGTATAGACGGTCATTATCTTATTCACGAAATGCGTCCCCCTATTGTTGATTAAAGTTCTAGGGACTCCTAATCTCGTGAAGAGCTTTTTGAAGAATTGCACCACCATCCTCGCATCATTTTTAGGAGTCGGGATCGCCTCTACCCATTTTGACACATAGTCCACTTCCACCAAGATGTATCGATTTCCCTTGGATGAAGGGAACGGCCCCATGAAATCAATCCCCCATATGTCAAAAAATTCTACCTTGAGTATGTTGTTGAGTGGCATCTCGTTCCGTCATGATAGATTTCCTAACCTCTGATGGTCATCACAATACTTAACGAAGCAATACGTGTCCTCGAACATGCTTGGCCAATAGAAGCCTGCTTTTAGAATCCTTGCGGTTGTTTTATCGGCCCCTAGGTGCCCTCCATAGTTTGAGGCATGGCAGTGCTTCAGCACACTACCCATTTTTTCTTCTAGTATGCACCTTCCGTAGAGCCCGTTGACGCCTAACTTGTAGAGGTTCGGCTCGTCCCAATAATACTTTCTCACATCGGAGTAGAACTTTTTCTTCTACTGGTAAGTCAGATCGGGCAGTAAGTTGCAGACCGCCAGAAACTTCATGACATTTGCATACCAGAGTCCCTACTTAACACGGCTGTTACCAGATTATCATCAATAAATGAATTTTCTATCCAGTAGTATTCTTCTTCATCAGCCATGTCGAGGTTTTCTCGCCTTCCCAAGAGTCATGAGAGATGATCCGCTACCAAATTCTATGTCCCCTTCTTGTCTCGAATTTTCGGGTCTTACTCCTGCAGCAGTGAGATCCACCTAATCAACCTTGGTTTAGCATCTTTTTTCTCATGAGGTATCTGATGACGGTGTGGTCGATGTACATGATCACCTTGGATCTGACTAGGTAGGATCTGAATTTTTCTATCGTGAATACTATCACTCGAAGTTCCTTCTCCCTTGGCACATAATTGAGATGCGCTTTGTTTAACACCTTGCTTGCGTAGTAAATGGCGTGTGGCCTCTTGTCCTTCCTTTGGCCAAGTACCGCTCCCACTACGCAGTCACTTGCGTCGCACATTAGTTCAAATGGTTGACTGTAATCTAGTGCTGAATTATTGGTGTCGAGACTAGCACTTCCTTCATTTGCTGAACGAATTCGAATACCACATATTTCGCCAGGAGGTTTGTCAGAGGTTTGGACACTTTGGAGAAATCCTTTATGAACCTTTAGTAGAAACCAGCATGCCCCAAGAACGTGCGTACCCCCCTCACATTTACTAGGGGTGATAATTTCTCTATTATTTTGATCTTCGCTTTATCGACCTCGATCCACCTTGCATTGATTACGTGATTTAGTACTACCCCTTCTTGAACCATGAAGTGGTATTTCTCCCAATTTAGTATGAGGTTTGTTTCCTTGCACCTTTGAAGGATGCGAGACAGGTTGTCTAGGCAGGTGTCAAAAGAGCTCTCGTACACTGAGAAATCATCCATAAAAACCTCCATGAATTCTTCTATGTAGTTTGAGAATATCACCATCATTGCCCATTGGAATGTCGCGAGAGCGTTGCAGAGACCGAAGGGCATTCTCCGATAAGCGAATGTGCCATGGGGGCAGGTAAAAGTTGTCTTCTTCTGGTCGTCTGGGTGTATCAGGATCTGAAAGAATCTAGAGTATCTTTCCATGTAGCAGAAGTACTCGTGCTTTGCAAGTCTTTCAAGCATTTGGTCGATGAATGACAGTGAAAATTGTCCTTTCGTGTCTCCTTATTCAGCTTCCAATAGTCGATGCACATCCTCCATCCTGTGACCGACCTAGCCTTGAACATTTCTCCTTGTTTATTCCGTAGAATGGTAGTCCCTCCTTTCTTCAGCACCACATGGACTGGGCTGGCTCATTTACTGCCAGATATCGAGTAGATTACTCCTGCTTCCAACAGTTTTCTTACTTCCTTCTTCACCACTTCCTTTATGTTTGGGTTGAGCCTCCTTTGTGGCTTGACGGAGGTTTTTTGATCGTCCTCTAGGTAGATCCTGTGAATGCAAATCTTAGGGCTTATTCCCTTGATATCTTCCATCATGTACACCATATCTCTGTGATGTGTCCTCAATACATGAAGCAGCTTCTTTTTCTTCTCTGGGTTCAAGTTTCCATTAACTATCATGGGACATGTGTTGTTATCCTCTAGGAATTCGTACCGTAGCCCAAGTGGCAACTCTTTGAGTTCAACCTTCGTGCCTTCCTTCGCACTCACCTCGTCGCTGGGTGGTAGCTGTTCAGTTTCAGATTTCACTTTCAATTCCCCATTTAGCAATCCTCATGCTTCTTCGGTGAATCTCACGATCTGCCAATCTAGTTTGTGCATGGCTAGCCTTCTAGGAAATCATGGGGGCGGCCTGCATGGTGGTGGTGGTTTGTAATCAGGTCCTGGTGGTGGCGAGGGATAGTCGTCGTTAGGTTTGTTAATTATATTCAGGATTTCGGTTGTTATCGCGGGTTCAGTCAGCTTCTCCCTTTGTTGTTGTTTGTCGTGGGCTTTGGATTTGTCACATATTTGGTTAATACCACGGGTTGCCATATTGGAGCTTCAGGTCACGGACATAGGCCATGGATGGTGGCTGATCCATTTCAATTCTCTCCATTATCGGCCCTTGATATGTTCGCCCACTCCTTAGAGTCATCACAACATTCACTTGCTCTCGTAGGTTTTCGGTTCAGCTCGGAAACTTTCCTTCTTGCTGGAATGAACTGTTCGCCTACTACGCAATCTGCATTTCCAGTATCTTACTATGTGAGGCTAGTGCATCAACCCTGCTTGCTAACTTCTACAATTGATTGTTCATTTCTTGGCCATGGGCCCGAAGTTCAACGGAGATTTTAGTTTGTTCCGCCATAAAATTTATTAGCATTGAATAAAGTCCCGGTCTTTGGTTGTTATACCCTTGGTTTTGTGTGATGTTTTGGGGTTGACCTAACTGGTTACTCCAATAAGATAGGTTTGGGTTCCTCCAATTATTTTTGCCATTGTAAGGTGCGTTGTTATACGTGAGTGTATACTGATATGTAGCATTTACTTGTTCACTTTCTTCATGGATTAATACATAGTTATTACGGTCATGTCCTAATTGACTGCATACTACACATGTGGAATTGGAATTGTTTACCTAACTCACGGTCGTCGCTTGTGCTTCTCTTACCTTGGTGAAATCGTCAAACTTGTTGTTGAGCGTATTCAGCTTTGCTTCTAATAGGGTGGAGTTATCTACGGCATGAATTCCTTGTGTTTGTGGTTGTCGCTCATTATTCTAGCTTTGGTAATTTGCCGACATTCTGTCTATGAGTGTCAGTGCTTCCGTCGGAGTCTTAATCATGAGTTACCCTCCAACAGCTGTATTTACATTTTCCTTCGATGTATTGTTCAGCCCGTTGTAGAAGGTATAGACCAGGAGCCAATCTTCGAGTCCATGGTGTGGGCAAGCCATCAACATGTCCTTGAAGTACTCCTATAGAGATTCTGATGGTCTTTGGCTGAAACTCGTGATCTGGCTTCGGTAGTGGGCTGTCTTGCTCGGCAGGAAAAAGCAGCTGAGAAAGTTCTCAGCTAGCTGGTTCCAAGTGCCGATTGAGTTACTCGGTATTGAGTGAAGCCATGATCATGTCTTGTCACATAACGAGAATGAGAATAGTCATAGCTTGATTACGTCTGGGTCGACTCCATTTTGTTTCAGGGTGTTGCAACACTCCTAAAATATCAATAGGTGTAGCTTCGGATCTTCGGAGGGTAGACTTTTGAATTGGTTTTTTTGAACAATGCTGACAAGAGAAAGCTTGAGCTCGAATGAGTTCACTCTATTGGTCGACATCACGATGCTCGATTGTGGAAGAACATTGCCTAGTGAAGCATAGTCATGCAGTGTCCTTCGAATAGGTTATCGCAGCTCATTAGGATTGGGTTATCTCGGTGCATTCGGCTTTTGTGTCTGATCCTGCGATATGTTTTCTCCGGTTTTAATGAATATTGGGTCTTCTGCATAGTGTGAGGTTGTGTTTCCTGCCATCGTTCTCAGCTTTATGATTGGATTCCTTCTGTGTCTAGACATCTGCGGAATGGTTGGTAGATATTTCTTCTTGTGTCGTAGGGCGTAATGTAAGGTCGTATCGGCCAATGTTTCGTCCTGGTTGTCACAGAAAGAAAAATCCCAAATTAAAAGATAAAAGAAAGGTCTTGTCTCACTACTAGAAAGCTAGATTTTTAATATCGATGCCTCCCCGTAACGGCACCAGAAAAGGGTGTTGATTCGTAGGGGTGTATGTGGATAAAAGTAGCGGTTCCCAATTCAAATTTAGAACCTCAGTTTCACTTTGCTTGGTCGCCCTCATGAACTCGCAATGTAATAAAGCTGGGGTGTCCATCTACAAGGAGACCAAAGGTGGAGTACTGGACTAGCTACCGGTTGGTAATCCAAATCTAATCTAATAGTTGGTTGATTGTGCGAGAAGGAGTAAATAAAGGAAAATAAAATAAATAGAATAAAGTAAAGATCTTGCGCTCGCGTTGTCAGTGCTCGTGCAGGGGGGGGTGATCTAGATATTGGTGATTTCGTCTATCTCCTCAGTATTTCCTTATGATGCCTCTCCTTGTCTTTTTATTAGTGCTGATGAGGAGGACCACCCTGGTATCGCGAAGCCGACTCTCAAAGTGAATCATTGTGCTCGCACCCCCGAGATGCCCGACTAGAATATGAGCCCTTTGAGATCTGTGGCGTTCCTTGCTCCCCTCAGACATCCCAGCTACTTTCGTGCCTCGTCGATCCAAGTGTTGATCGCGGGTCTAGCTTTCGATTTGTTCTCTCGGTCCTTCACCCACCCGCCTAGTATCAAGCAGTGTAACGTGCTACACACTTCAAGATAAGAGTTAAACAATTCACAAACAACATCACAGTAAATAATAATAATGGATTGGGGAGAAAGACAACTTATTGAAATAATAAATCGATGAACTACTAACACCACATCCTAGGGGGCAGAGTTAGTTACAGTACATGATACAATAACAAAAATAAAGATACATGAGGATCAGAAATGAACTCTCTCCCTCTCTCTCTCTCTCTAAAACTAAGTCCATAGTCTCGACTGTCACCACGTGCAACTAACAAGACTATTCTCTTTATCTCTCTCTCCCTCTCTCGAAATTGATCTCTCAATTGATCCCCCTTTTGCCATCCCTTCTAAGGATCCTTTATAGGAGAGAGACCTCTAGGTTTTCCAGCCTCTCCAAATAGCATGTAGCATCTCTCAAATATTCTTTCATATCTTTTTGCTATTAATGTTGATTGCTCCTTTCCCGACCTACTTCTTCCCGAGCGCATCTGCCTAGCATTGCCAAATATCCTCTTAACTTGCCAATCAATCAGTCCGTGATTGTATTTCTTTCCCACTTTGGACGCCTTCAAGCCGCTCATCTTAAGTAGCGATTTCTCACGATCTGTGCTGGCGGGTCAAGTGATACTGCATCCGCAGATGGGACCACAGTGCGATGATTGCTCCAATAGCTCCCTAGGTTCCTTGTGCCTCTTTTGCATCCTTTTTGGCCTTTTTGCTATAATTCCTGCAATGACATATGATTATAGCAGTAACTTGGATCTTGGGTTAAAACATAAATAAACTACTAGAAATACTAACTAAAGTGCAGAAAATAAGATACAAGATAGTGGGTAAATGTCTATAAAAATTACCCCTGTCAGACTTCAACTCCTAACTATTAGGACGTGTAAGTCGTTGTAATATAGGAAGACTATTATACTCTCACTGAATGTCTTGAAATCAAGGCCGTCATTTCTATTTCGATAAAGCCAAATTCTATAATTCACTTTGTTAAATAGATTCATCTTGAGATACTTGCTTTTACCCATAAATGGATTTTCAAGCAAGTATTATTTTCAGAATCCTCAGGATCATAAAACTCTTGCCATGTATCGTGGATACATTCACATAATATTCCTATAAAGGAATATGAGTTTTATATCATTGTTCCATCATTCACAATCATATTGTGCTAAGGAAGTTAGAATTCGTAATAGCAACAAGTGAGAAAGTCTTTTACTATAGCCCATACTATAGGAACTTTCTTTGTTATTTTGTACTTTATGCAATGGTTATCAATTCATTGGATACTTCAATCAAGTTCTCAACTTGACTGCTTGTACATGATTGCATCTTAGTTCTCATTGTCAAACCATTTTGAGAATATTGTCTCTTCACAGTCTTTTGGGTAGAATGTCATCTCATCCTCTATGAGAGAAAGGTATAGGTTTGGGAAAAGGGTCAAGGCGCCTAGATATGAGAGATCATATCTCTCGACCTAATGTCTACCAAGTCTGTGAGGAGGATCTTATATTTCAAGTATAGCCTTATCAACTACTTGATAGCCTTATGAAAGGTTCATCACTAGTATGTGGATCTCAAATCGTTCAAGATATATTACACTCCCACTGATTCTTTAGGAGATGAAATCTCTTTTAACGAAGTCTAAACTATGAGTAGCAAATAATTTGAACTCATAATGGATGTAAAACAATATCAAATTAATATTCCACAAATATTTGTAAGATTGTTGTGTTGACACCGTCAAACCTTTTGACACGAGTCGTACTTCCATCTTTAAAGACAACTTGGGATTATCCCAACCCATATCACATACGGTGTCCATTTGAACTGTTACATTATTTTGTGTTTAGTATATACAAGAGTATAAACCTATAAAAATTTCGGAGGATTTATTTGACTTATCATACACTTAATTTTATCCAATAAGCTTCATCATTTCTTTTACGAACACATCATGAGATGTTCCATATAGATTTAATTGTGAATCCCTTTCACAATTTCTAAGATGATCATCAAACTATTGACTCAAATACTTGCCGCACCGGTCTGATCGAAGTGTTCTTATTATTTTGTCAAGGCGATATCGAATTTCATTCTTAAACACTTTGAACACTTCAAAGATTTTTATGTTTCATTAAGTAAACCTTTTACTTAAAATACTTTAAAACGAAATATTAATATCCCTACTTCAAGTAGGCTTGCTTCTTGTCTCTCATGCATCTATATACATGAGTCTCTGTATGTTGTAAACCAATCCATCAACTTTGTGACGGTTGCCCATTCTTGTCATCTTGTTTGACAAATAAGATTCGTATGTCTCAATTGATCCTAGTCCAATGAGTCTATTGTTCCATATTGGGTGGAGTTTAGAAATACGATTCTTAATTTGCAGAATATGTCATGAGTCAATGGGCCAATTATTTAGCTTATAATGGCTATTTTCTAAGTGAACATTTGTAAATCGTGGTAAAATCGTCGTTGAATTTCACACAATTTAACAAAATAATTTATATTTCCCTATTAATCAATTACGAGTATGAGTGGTAATGAGTTTAGGGGTCTAACACAAGGAGGTGTGGCCTCACGAATTAACTAGTTTCAATGATTATTCTTTGGTGTAAAATCTTTTATTTTAAGGTTTATTAGGTTTATTATTAAATTACAAACCAATATTTCTGTTCATTCAAAAATATTTCTCCACAATCTTTGTTTGCACCGAAAACTCAAGTTTTGTCCGTTTTTACGCACGTTTCGTTCAAAAGAACACGTATATATTTTTCATAAAGAATAATAGTTAATACCAAATTAATCAAATGCAAACAAAAATTTGTGTTCATTAAAAATATTTCTCCACAATCTTTGTTTGCACCGAAAACTCATGTTTCATGCATTTTTATGCTCATTTCATTCTAAAAAAACACGGTTAGATTTTCGTAAAAAATGATTGTTAATACTAAATTATTAAAATGCAAACCAAAATTTGTGTTCATTTAAAAATATTTCTCCACAATCTATGTTTGCACCGAAAACTCATGTTTTGTGCGTTTTTATACTCGTTTCTTTAAAAAAAATCTTGGATAAATTTTTCGTAAGGAATGATAGTTAATACTAAATTATTAAAATGCAAACCAATATTTCTGTTCATTCAAAAATATTTCTCCACAATCTTTGTTTGCACCGAAAACTCATGTTTTGTCCGTTTTTACGCACGTTTCGTTCAAAAGAACACGGATATATTTTTCATAAAGAATGATAGTTAATACTAAATTATTCAAATGCAAACAAAAATTTGTATTCATTTTAAAATATTTCTCCACAATCTTTGTTTGCACCGAAAACTCATATTTCATACGTTTTTATGCTCGTTTCATTCAAAAAAAACACGGATAGATTTTTCGTAAAGAATGATAGTTAATACTAAATTATTAAAATGCAAACCAAAATTTATATTCATTTAAAAATATTTCTCCACAATCTATGTTTGCACCGAAAACTCATGTTTTGTGCGTTTTTATGCTCATTTCTTTAAAAAAAAACTCTGATAGATTTTTCGTAAAGAATGATAGTTAATACTAAATTATTAGAATGCAACCCAATATTTATGTTCATTCAAAAATATTTCTCCACAATCTTTGTTTGCACCGAAAACTCATGTTTCATGCGTTTTTATGCTCGTTTCATTCAAAAAAAACGCAGATAGA
This sequence comes from Juncus inflexus, assembly GCA_024447665.1. Taxonomy (NCBI): domain Eukaryota; kingdom Viridiplantae; phylum Streptophyta; class Magnoliopsida; order Poales; family Juncaceae; genus Juncus; species Juncus inflexus. Next base: position 7,410,663 of record JAJHPC010000020.1, on the reverse strand, counting down.
TTTTTCGTAAAGAATGATAGTTAATATTAAATTATTCAAATGGAAACCAAAATTTATATTCATTTAAAAATATTTCTCCACAATGTATATTTGCACCGAAAACTCATGTTTTGTGCGTTTTTATGCTCGTTTCTTTAAAAAAAAACTCGGATAGATTTTTCGTAAAGAATGATAGTTGATACTAAATTATTAAAATGCAAACCAATATTTCTGTTCATTCAAAAATATTTCTCCACAATCTTTGTATGCACCGAAAACTCATGTTTCATGCGTTTTTATGCTCGTTTCATTCAAAAAAAACACGGATAGATTTTTCGTAAAGAATGATAGTTAATACTAAATTATTCAAATGCAAACCAAAATTTATGTTTATTTAAAAATATTTCTCCACAATCTATATTTACACCGAAAACTCATGTTTCATGCGTTTCTACGCTCGTTTCATTAAAAAAAAAACTCGGATAGACTTTTCGTAAAGAATGATAGTTAATACTAAATTATTAAATTACAAACTAATATTTCTGTTCATTAAAAAATATTTCTCCACAATCTTTGTTTGCACCGAAAACTCATGTTTTGTCCGTTTTTACGCACGTTTCGTTCAAAAGAACACGGATATATTTTTCATAAAGAATAATTATTAATACTAAATTAATCAAATGCAAACAAAAATTTGTGTTCATTAAAAATATTTCTCCACAAACTTTGTTTGCACCGAAAACTCATGTTTCAGTCATTTTTATGCTCATTTCATTCAAAAAAAACACGAATAGATTTTTCGTAAAGAATGATAGTTAATACTAAATTAATAAAATGCAAACAAAAATTTATGTTCATTTAAAAATATTTCTCCACAATCTATGTTTGCAACGAAAACTCATGATTTGTGCGTTTTTATGCCCGTTTCTTTAAAAAAAAATACTCGGATAGATTTTTCGTTAAGAATGATAGTTAATACTAAATTATTAAAATGCGAACCAATATTTCTGTACATTCAAAAATATTTCTCCACAATCTTTGTATGCACCGAAAACTCATGTTTCATGCGTGTTTATGCTCGTTTCATTCAAAAAAAATACGGATAGACTTTTCATAAAGAATGATAGTTAATACTAAATTATTCAAATGCAAACCAAAATTTATGTTCATTTAAAAATATTTCTCCAGAATCTATGTTTGCACCGAAAACTCATGTTTCATGCGTTTTTACGCTCGTTTCATTAAAAAAAACTCTGAAAGATTTTTCGTAAAGAATGATAGTTAATACTAAATTATTAAATTGCAAACCAATATTCCTGTTCATTCAAAAATATTTCTCCACAATTTTTGTTTGCACCGAAAACGCATGTTTTGTCCGTTTTTAAGCACGTTTCGTTCAAAAGAACACGGATATATTTTTCATAAAGAATGATAGTTAATACTAAATTATTCAAATGCAAAAAAAAATTTGTGTTCGTTTAAAAATATTTCTCCACAATCTTTGTTTGCACCGAAAACTCATGTTTCATGCGTTTTTATGCTCGTTTCATTCAAAAAAAACACGGATTGATTTTTTGTAAAGAATGATAGTTAATACTAAATTAATCAAATGCAAACCAAAATTTATGTTCATTTAAAAATATTTCTGCACAATCAATGTTTGCACCGAAAACTCATGTTTTGTGCGGATTTATGCTCGTTTCAATAAAAAAAAACACGGATAGATTGTTCATAAAGAATGATAGTTAATACTAAATTATTAAAATGCAAACCAATATTTCTGTTCATATAAAAATATTTCTCCACAATCTTTGTTTGCACCGAAAACTCATGTTTTGTCCGTTTTGACGCACGTTTCGTTCAAAAGAACACGGATATATTTTTCATAAAGACTGATAGTTAAAACTAAATTATTCAAATACAAACAAAAATTTGTGTTCATTTTAAAATATTTCTCCACAATCTTTGTTTGCACCGAAAACTCATGTTTCTTTCGTTTTTATGCTCGTTTCATTAAAAAAAACTCGGAAAGATTTTTCCTAAAGAATGATAGTTAATACTAAATTATTAAAATACAAACCAATATTTCTGTTCATTCAAAAATATTTCTCCACAATCTTTGTTTGCACCGAAAACTCATGTTTCATGTGTTTTTATGCTCGTTTCATTCAAAAAAAACACGGATAGATTGTTCATAAAGAATGATAGTTAATACTAAATTATTCAAATGCAAACCAAAATTTTTGTTCATTTAAAAATATTTCTCCACAATCTATGTTTGCATCGAAAACTCATGTTTGATGCGTTTTTATGCTCGTTTCATTAAAAAAAACTCGGATAGATTTTTCGTAAAGAATGATAGTTAATGCTAAATTATTAATTTACAAACCAATATTTCTGTTCGTTCAAAAATATTTCTCCAAAATCTCTGTTTGCACCGAAAACTCAAGTTTTGTCCGTTTTTACGCACGTTTCGTTCAAAAGAACACGTATATATTTTTCATAAAGAATAATAGTTAATACTAAATTAATCAAATTCAAACAAAAATTTGTGTTCATCAAAAATATTTCTCCACAATCTTTGTTTGCACCGAAAACTCATGTTTCATGCATTTTTATGCTCATTTCATTCTAAAAAAACACGGATAGATTTTTCGTAAAGAATGATAGTTAATACTAAATTATTAAAATGCAAACCAAAATTTATATTCATTTAAAAATATTTCTCCACAATCTATGTTTGCACCGAAAACTCATGTTTCATGCGTTTTTATGCTCGTTTCATTAAAAAAAAACTTGGATAGATTTTTCGGAAGGAATGATAGTTAATACTAAATTATTAAAATGCAAACCAATATTTCTGTTCATTCAAAAATATTTCTCCACAATCTTTGTTTGCAACGAAAACTCATGTTTCATGCGTTTTTATGCTCGTTTCGTTCAAAAGAACACGGATATATTTTTCATAAAGAATGATAGTTAATACCAAATTATTCAAATGCAAACAAAAATTTGTGTTCATTTTAAAATATTTCTCCAAAATCTTTGTTTGCACCGAAAACACATGTTTCTTGCGTTTTTATGCTCGTTTCATTAAAAAAAACTCGAATAGATTTTTCGTAAAGAATGATAATTAATACTAAATTATTAAAATGCAAACCAATATTTCTGTTCATTCAAAAATATTTCTCCACAATCTTTGTTTGCACCGAAAACTCATGTTTCATGCGTTTTTTTGCTCGTTTCATTAAAAAAAAACACGGATAAATTTTCGTAAAGAATGATAGTTAATACTAAATTATTCAAATGCAAACCAAAATTTATGTTTATTTAAAAATATTTCTCCACAATCTATATTTACACCGAAAACTCATGTTACATGCGTTTTTACGCTCGTTTCATTAAAAAAAACTCGGATAGATTTTTCGTAAAGAATGATAGTTAATACTAAATTATTAAATTACAAACTAATATTTCTGTTCATTAAAAAATATTTCTCCACAATCTTTGTTTGCACCGAAAACTCATGTTTTGTCCGTTTTTACGCACGTTTCGTTCAAAAGAACACGGATATATTTTTCATAAAGAATAATTATTAATACTAAATTAATCAAATGCAAACAAAAATTTGTGTTCATTAAAAATATTTCTCCACAAACTTTGTTTGCACCGAAAACTCATGTTTCAGTCATTTTTATGCTCATTTCATTCAAAAAAAACACGAATAGATTTTTCGTAAAGAATGATAGTTAATACTAAATTAATAAAATGCAAACCAAAATTTATGTTCATTTAAAAATATTTCTCCACAATCTATGTTTGCAACGAAAACTCATGATTTGTGCGTTTTTATGCCCGTTTCTTTAAAAAAAAATACTCGGATAGATTTTTCGTAAAGAATGATAGTTAATACTAAATTATTAAAATGCGAACCAATATTTCTGTTCATTCAAAAATATTTCTCCACAATCTTTGTATGCACCGAAAACTCATGTTTCATGCGTGTTTATGCTCGTTTCATTCAAAAAAAATACGGATAGACTTTTCGTAAAGAATGATAGTTAATACTAAATTATTCAAATGCAAACCAAAATTTATGTTCATTTAAAAATATTTCTCCAGAATCTATGTTTGCAGCGAAAACTCATGTTTCATGCGTTTTTACGCTCGTTTCATTAAAAAAAACTCTGATAGATTTTTCGTAAAGAATGATAGTTAATACTAAATTATTAAATTGCAAACCAATATTCCTGTTCATTCAAAAATATTTCTCCACAATTTTTGTTCGCACCGAAAACTCATGTTTTGTCCGTTTTTAAGCACGTTTCGTTCAAAAGAACACGGATATATTTTTCATAAAGAATGATAGTTAATACTAAATTATTCAAATGCAAAAAAAAATTTGTGTTCGTTTAAAAATATTTCTCCACAATCTTTGTTTGCACCGAAAACTCATGTTTCATGCGTTTTTATGCTCGTTTCATTCAAAAAAAACACGGATTGATTTTTTGTAAAGAATGATAGTTAATACTAAATTAATCAAATGCAAACCAAAATTTATGTTCATTTAAAAATATTTCTCCACAATCAATGTTTGCACCGAAAACTCATGTTTTGTGCGGATTTATGCTCGTTTCAATAAAAAAAAACACGGATAGATTGTTCATAAAGAATGATAGTTAATACTAAATTATTAAAATGCAAACCAATATTTCTGTTCATATAAAAATATTTCTCCACAATCTTTGTTTGCACCGAAAACTCATGTTTTGTCCGTTTTGACGCACGTTTCGTTCAAAAGAACACGGATATATTTTTCATAAAGACTGATAGTTAATACTAAATTATTCAAATACAAACAAAAATTTGTGTTCATTTTAAAATATTTCTCCACAATCTTTGTTTGGACCGAAAACTCATGTTTCTTTCGTTTTTATGCTCGTTTCATTCAAAAAAAACACGGATAGATTTTTCGTAAAGAATGATAGTTAATACTAATATATTCAAATGCAAACCAAAATTTATGTTCATTTAAAAATATTTCTCCACAATCTATGTTTGCACCGAAAACTCATGTTTCATGCGTTTTTATGCTCGTTTCATTAAAAAAAACTCGGAAAGATTTTTCCTAAAGAATGATAGTTAATACTAAATTATTAAAATACAAACCAATATTTCTGTTCATTCAAAAATATTTCTCCACAATCTTTGTTTGCACCGAAAACTCATGTTTCATGTGTTTTTATGCTCGTTTCATTCAAAAAAAACACGGATAGATTGTTCATAAAGAATGATAGTTAATACTAAATTATTCAAATGCAAACCAAAATTTTTGTTCATTTAAAAATATTTCTCCACAATCTATGTTTGCACCGAAAACTCATGTTTGATGCGTTTTTATGCTCGTTTCATTAAAAAAAACTCGGATAGATTTTTCGTAAAGAATGATAGTTAATGCTAAATTATTAATTTACAAACCAACATTTCTGTTCGTTCAAAAATATTTCTCCAAAATCTTTGTTTGCACCGAAAACTCATGTTTTGTCCGTTTTTACGCACGTTTCGTTCAAAAGAACACGTATATATTTTTCATAAAGAATAATAGTTAATACTAAATTAATCAAATTCAAACAAAAATTTGTGTTCATCAAAAATATTTCTCCACAATCTTTGTTTGCACCGAAAACTCATGTTTCATGCATTTTTATGCTCATTTCATTCTAAAAAAGCACGGATAGATTTTTCGTAAAGAATGATAGTTAATACTAAATTATTAAAATGCAAACCAAAATTTATATTCATTTAAAAATATTTCTCCACAATCTATGTTTGCACCGAAAACTCATGTTTCATGCGTTTTTATGCTCGTTTCATTAAAAAAAAACTTGGATAGATTTTTCGGAAGGAATGATAGTTAATACTAAATTATTAAAATGCAAACCAATATTTCTGTTCATTCAAAAATATTTCTCCACAATCTTTGTTTGCAACGAAAACTCATGTTTCATGCGTTTTTATGCTCGTTTCGTTCAAAAGAACACGGATATATTTTTCATAAAGAATGATAGTTAATACCAAATTATTCAAATGCAAACAAAAATTTGTGTTCATTTTAAAATATTTCTCCAAAATCTTTGTTTGCACCGAAAACTCATGTTTCTTGCGTTTTTATGCTCGTTTCATTAAAAAAAACTCGAATAGATTTTTCATAAAGAATGATAATTAATACTAAATTATTAAAATGCAAACCAATATTTCTGTTCATTCAAAAATATTTCTCCACAATCTTTGTTTGCACCGAAAACTCATGTTTCATGCGTTTTTTTGCTCGTTTCATTAAAAAAAAACACGGATAAATTTTCGTAAAGAATGATAGTTAATACTAAATTATTCAAATGCAAACCAAAATTTATGTTCATTTAAAAATATTTCTCCACAATCTATGTTTGCACCGAAAACTCTTGTTTCATGCGTTTTTATGCTCGTTTCATTAAAAAAAAACTCGGATAGATTTTTCGTAAAGAATGATAATTAATACTAAATTATTAAATTACAAACCAATATTTCTGTTCATTCAAAAATATTTCTCCACAATCTTTGTTTGCACCGAAAACTCATGTTTAATGCGTTTTTATGCTCGTTTCATTCAAAAAAAACACGGATATATTTTTCAAATGCAAACCAGAATTTATGTTCATTTAAAAATATTTCTCCACAATCTATATTTAGACCGAAACTCATGTTTCATGCGTTTTTACGCTCGTTTCATTAAAAAAAACTCGGATAGATTTTTCGTAAAGAATGATAGTTAATACTAAATTATTAAATTACAAACTAATATTTCTGTTCATTAAAAAATATTTCTCCACAATCTTTGTTTGCACCGAAAACTCATGTTTTGTCCGTTTTTACGCACGTTTCGTTCAAAAGAACACGGATATATTTTTCATAAAGAATAATTATTAATACTAAATTAATCAAATGCAAACAAAAATTTGTGTTCATTAAAAATATTTCTCCACAAACTTTGTTTGCACCGAAAACTCATGTTTCAGTCATTTTTATGCTCATTTCATTCAAAAAAAACACGAATAGATTTTTCGTAAAGAATGATAGTTAATACTAAATTAATAAAATGCGAACCAAAGTTTATGTTCATTTAAATATATTTCTCCACAATCTATGTTTGCAACGAAAACTCATGATTTGTGCGTTTTTATGCCCGTTTCTTTAAAAAAAAATACTCGGATAGATTTTTCGTAAAGAATGATAGTTAATACTAAATTATTAAAATGCGAACCAATATTTCTGTTCATTCAAAAATATTTCTCCACAATCTTTGTATGCACCGAAAACTCATGTTTCATGCGTGTTTATGCTCGTTTCATTCAAAAAAAATACGGATAGACTTTTCGTAAAGAATGATAGTTAATACTAAATTATTCAAATGCAAACCAAAATTTATGTTCATTTAAAAATATTTCTCCAGAATCTATGTTTGCACCGAAAACGCATGTTTCATGCGTTTTTACGCTCGTTTCATTAAAAAAAACTCTGATAGATTTTTCGTAAAGAATGATAGTTAATACTAAATTATTAAATTGCAAACCAATATTCCTGTTCATTCAAAAATATTTCTCCACAATTTTTGTTTGCACCGAAAACTCATGTTTTGTCCGTTTTTAAGCACGTTTCGTTCAAAAGAACACGGATATATTTTTCATAAAGAATGATAGTTAATACTAAATTATTCAAATGCAAAAAAAAATTTGTGTTCGTTTAAAAATATTTCTCCACAATCTTTGTTTGCACCGAAAACTCATGTTTCATGCGTTTTTATGCTCGTTTCATTCAAAAAAAAAAAAGATTGATTTTTTGTAAAGAATGATAGTTAATACTAAATTAATCAAATGCAAACCAAAATTTATGTTCATTTAAAAATATTTCTCCACAATCAATGTTTGCACCGAAAACTCATGTTTTGTGCGGATTTATGCTCGTTTCAATAAAAAAAAACACGGATAGATTGTTCATAAAGAATGATAGTTAATACTAAATTATTAAAATGCAAACCAATATTTCTGTTCATATAAAAATATTTCTCCACAATCTTTGTTTGCACCGAAAACTCATGTTTTGTCCGTTTTGACGCACGTTTTGTTCAAAAGAACACGGATATATTTTTCATAAAGACTGATAGTTAATACTAAATTATTCAAATACAAACAAAAATTTGTGTTCATTTTAAAATATTTCTCCACAATCTTTGTTTGCACCGAAAACTCATGTTTCTTTCGTTTTTATGCTCGTTTCATTCAAAAAAAACACGGATAGATTTTTCGTAAAGAATGATAGTTAATACTAATATATTCAAATGCAAACCAAAATTTATGTTCATTTAAAAATATTTCTCCACAATCTATGTTTGCACCGAAAACTCATGTTTCATGCGTTTTTATGCTCGTTTCATTAAAAAAAACTCGGAAAGATTTTTCCTAAAGAATGATAGTTAATACTAAATTATTAAAATACAAACCAATATTTCTGTTCATTCAAAAATATTTCTCCACAATCTTTGTTTGCACCGAAAACTCATGTTTCATGTGTTTTTATGCTCGTTTCATTCAAAAAAAACACGGATAGATTGTTCATAAAGAATGATAGTTAATACTAAATTATTCAAATGCAAACCAAAATTTTTGTTCATTTAAAAATATTTCTCCACAATCTATGTTTGCACCGAAAACTCATGTTTGATGCGTTTTTATGCTCGTTTCATTAAAAAAAACTCGGATAGATTTTTCGTAAAGAATGATAGTTAATGCTAAATTATTAATTTACAAACCAACATTTCTGTTCGTTCAAAAATATTTCTCCAAAATCTTTGTTTGCACCGAAAACTCATGTTTTGTCCGTTTTTACGCACGTTTCGTTCAAAAGAACACGTATATATTTTTCATAAAGAATAATAGTTAATACTAAATTAATCAAATTCAAACAAAAATTTGTGTTCATCAAAAATATTTCTCCACAATCTTTGTTTGCACCGAAAACTCATGTTTCATGCATTTTTATGCTCATTTCATTCTAAAAAAACACGGATAGATTTTTCGTAAAGAATGATAGTTAATACTAAATTATTAAAATGCAAACCAAAATTTATATTCATTTAAAAATATTTCTCCACAATCTATGTTTGCACCGAAAACTCATGTTTCATGCGTTTTTATGCTCGTTTCATTAAAAAAAAACTTGGATAGATTTTTCGGAAGGAATGATAGTTAATACTAAATTATTAAAATGCAAACCAATATTTCTGTTCATTCAAAAATATTTCTCCACAATCTTTGTTTGCAACGAAAACTCATGTTTCATGCATTTTTATGCTCGTTTCGTTCAAAAGAACACGGATATATTTTTCATAAAGAATGATAGTTAATACCAAATTATTCAAATGCAAACAAAAATTTGTGTTCATTTTAAAATATTTCTCCAAAATCTTTGTTTGCACCGAAAACTCATGTTTCTTGCGTTTTTATGCTCGTTTCATTAAAAAAAACTCGAATAGATTTTTCGTAAAGAATGATAATTAATACTAAATTATTAAAATGCAAACCAATATTTCTGTTCATTCAAAAATATTTCTCCACAATCTTTGTTTGCACCGAAAACTCATGTTTCATGCGTTTTTTTGCTCGTTTCATTAAAAAAAAACACGGATAAATTTTCGTAAAGAATGATAGTTAATACTAAATTATTCAAATGCAAACCAAAATTTATGTTCATTTAAAAATATTTCTCCACAATCTATGTTTGCACCGAAAACTCTTGTTTCATGCGTTTTTATGCTCGTTTCATTAAAAAAAATCCGGATAGATTTTTCGTAAAGAATGATAATTAATACTAAATTATTAAATTACAAACCAATATTTCTGTTCATTCAAAAATATTTCTCCACAATCTTTGTTTGCACCGAAAACTCATGTTTAATGCGTTTTTATGCTCGTTTCATTCAAAAAAAACACGGATATATTTTTCAAATGCAAACCAGAATTTATGTTCATTTAAAAATATTTCTCCACAATCTATATTGAGACCGAAACTCATGTTTCATGCGTTTTTACGCTCGTTTCATTAAAAAAAACTCGGATAGATTTTTCGTAAAGAATGATAGTTAATACTAAATTATTAAATTGCAAACCAATATTTATGTTCATTCAAAACTATTTCTCCACAATCTTTGTTTGCACCGAAAACTCATGTTTTGTCCGTTTTTGCGCACGTTTCGTTTAAAAGAACACGGATATATTTTTCATAAAGAATGATAGTTAATACTAAATTATTCAAATGCAAACAAAAATTTGTGTTCATTTTAAAATATTTCTCCACAATCTTTGTTTGCACCGAAAACTCATGTTTCATGCGTTTTTATGCTCGTTTCATTCAAAAAAAACACGGATAGATTTTTCACAAAGATTGATAGTTAATACTAAACTATTCAAATGCAAACAAAAATTTGTGTTCATTTTAAAATATTTCTCCACAATCTTTGTTTGCACCGAAAACTCATGTTTCTTGCGTTTTTATGCTCGTTTCATTCAAAAAAAACACGGATAGATTTTTCGTAAAGAATGATAGTTAACACTAAATTATTAAAATTCAAACCAAAATTTATGTTCATTTAAAAATATTTCTCCACACTCTATATTTACACCGAAAACTCATGTTTCATGCGTTTTTACGCTCGTTTCATTAAAAAACTCGGATAGATTTTTCGTAAATAATGATAGTTAATACTAAATTGTTAAATTGCAAACCAATATTTATGTTCATTCAAAAATATTTCTCCACAATCTTTGTTTGCACCGAAAACTCATGTTTTGTCCGTTTTTACACACGTTTCGTTCAAAAGAACACGGATATATTTTTCATAAAGAATGATAGTTAATACTAAATTATTCAAGTGCAAACAAAAATTTGTGTTCATTTTAAAATATTTCTCCACAATCTTTGTTTGCACAGAAAACTCATGTTTCATACGTTTTTATGCTCGTTTCATTCAAAAAAAACACGGATAGATTTTTCGTAAAGAATGATAGTTAATACTAAATTATTCAAATGCAAACCGTAATTTATATTCGTTTAAAAATATTTCTCCACAATCTTTGTTTGCACCGAAAACTCATGTTTCATGCGTTTTTATGCTCGTTTCATTCAAAAAAAACACGGATAGATTTTTCGTAAAGAATGATAGTTAATACTAAATTATTCAAATGCAAACCAAAATATATGTTCATTTAAAAATATTTCTCCACAATCTATATTTACACCGAAACTCATGTTTCATGCGTTTTTACGCTTGTTTCATTAAAAAAAACTCGGATAGATTTTTCGTAAAGAATGATAGTTAATACTAAATTATTAAATTGCAAACCAATATTTATGTTCATTCAAAACTATTTCTCCACAATCTTTGTTTGCACCGAAAACTCATGTTTTGTCCGTTTTTGCGCACGTTTCGTTTAAAAGAACACGGATATATTTTTCATAAAGAATGATAGTTAATACTAAATTATTCAAATGCAAACAAAAATTTGTGTTCATTTTAAAATATTTCTCCACAATCTTTGTTTGCACCGAAAACTCATGTTTCATGCGTTTTTATGCTCGTTTCATTCAAAAAAAAAACGGATAGATTTTTCACAAAGATTCATAGTTAATACTAAACTATTCAAATGCAAACAAAAATTTGTGTTCATTTTAAAATATTTCTCCACAATCTTTGTTTGCACCGAAAACTCATGTTTCTTGCGTTTTTATGCTCGTTTCATTCAAAAAAAACACGGATAGATTTTTCGTAAAGAATGATAGTTAACACTAAATTATTAAAATTCAAACCAAAATTTATGTTCATTTAAAAATATTTCTCCACACTCTATATTTACACCGAAAACTCATGTTTCATGCGTTTTTACGCTCGTTTCATTAAAAAACTCGGATAGATTTTTCGTAAATAATGATAGTTAATACTAAATTGTTAAATTGCAAACCAATATTTATGTTCATTCAAAAATATTTCTCCACAATCTTTGTTTGCACCGAAAACTCATGTTTTGTCCGTTTTTACACACGTTTCGTTCAAAAGAACACGGATATATTTTTCATAAAGAATGATAGTTAATACTATATTATTCAAGTGCAAACAAAAATTTGTGTTCATTTTAAAATATTTCTCCACAATCTTTGTTTGCACAGAAAACTCAAGTTTCATACGTTTTTATGCTCGTTTCATTCAAAAAAAACACGGATAGATTTTTCGTAAAGAATGATAGTTAATACTAAATTATTCAAATGCAAACCATAATTTATATTCATTTAAAAATATTTCTCCACAATCTTTGTTTGCACCGAAAACTCATGTTTCATGCGTTTTTATGCTCGTTTCATTCAAAAAAAACACGTATAGATTTTTCGTAAAGAATGATAGTTAATACTAAATTATTCAAATGCAAACCAAAATATATGTTCATTTAAAAATATTTCTCCACAATCTATATTTACACCGAAACTCATGTTTCATGCGTTTTTACGCTCGTTTCATTAAAAAAAACTCGGATAGATTTTTCGTAAAGAATGATAGTTAATACTAAATTATTAAATTGTAAACCAATATTTCTGTTCATTCAAAAAGATTTCTCCACAATCTTTGTTTGCACCGAAAACTCATGTTTTGTCCGTTTTTACGCACGTTTCATTCAAAAGAACACGGATATATTTTTCATAAAGAATAATAGTTAATACTAAATTATTCACATGCAAACAAAAATTTGTGTTCATTTTAAAATATTTCTCCACAATCTTTGTTTGCACCGAAAACTCATGTTTCTTGCGTTTTTATGCTTGTTTCATTAAAAAAAACTCGAATAGATTTTTCGTAAAGAATAATAATTAATACTAAATTATTTAATTGCAAACCAATATTTCCGTTCATTCAAAAATATTTCTCCACAATCTTTGTTTGCACCGAAAACTCATGTTTTGTCCGTTTTTACACACGTTTCATTCAAAAGAACACGGATATATTTTTCATAAAGAATAATAGTTAATAGTAAATTAATCAAATGCAAACAAAAATTTGTGTTCATTAAAAATATTTCTCCACAATCTTTGTTTGCATCAAAAACTCATGTTTCATGCGTTTTTATGCTCGTTTCATTCAAAAAAAACACGGATAGATTTTTCATAAAGAATGATAGTTAATACAAAATTATTCAAATGCAAACCAAAATTTATGTTCATTTAAAAATATTTCACCACAATCTATGTTTATACCGAAAACTCATGTTTCATGCGCTTTTGCGCTCGTTTCATTAAAAAAAACTCAGATAGATTTTTCGTAAAGAATGATAGTTAATTCGAATTATTAAATTGCAAACCAATATTTCTGTTAATACTAAATTATTCAAATGCAAACCAAAATTTATGTTCATTTAAAAATATTTCTCCACAATCTATATTAACACCGAAAACTCATGTTTCATGCGTTTTTACGCTCGTTTCATTAAAAAAAACTCGGATAGATTTTTCGTAAACAATGATAGTTAATACTAAATTATTAAATTACAAACCAATATTTATGTTCATTCAAAAATATTTCTCCACAATCTTTGTTTGCACCGAAAACTCATGTTTTGTCCGTTTTTACGCACGTTTCGTTCAAAAGAACACGGATATATTTTTCACAAAGAATGAAAGTTAATACTAAATTATTCAAATGCAAACAAAAATTTATATTCATTTAAAAATATTTCTCCACAATCTTTGTTTGCACCAAAAACTCATGTTTCATGCGTTTTTTTGCTCGTTTCATTAAAAAAAAACAGGGATAGATTTTTTGTAAAGAATGATAGTTAATACTAAATTAATCAAATGCAAACCAAAATTTACGTTCATTTAAAAATATTTCTCCACAATCTATGTTTGCACCGAAAAATCATGTTTTTTGCGGTCTTATGCTCGTTTCATTAAAAAAAACTCGGATAGATTTGTCGTATAGAATGATGGTTAATACTAAATTATTAAAATTCAAACCAATATTTCTGTTCATTCAAAACTATTTTTCCACAATCTTTGTTTGCACCGAAAACTCATGTTTCATGCGTTTTTATGCTCGTTTCATTAAAAAAAAACACGGATAGATTTTTCGTAAAGAATGATAGTTAATACTAAATTATTCAAATGCAAACCAAAATTTATATTCATTTAAAAATATTTCTCCACAATCTATGTTTATACCTAAAACTCAGGTTTCATGCGTTTTCACGCTCGTTTCATTAAAAAAAACTCGGATAGATTTTTCGTAAAGAATGATAGTTAATACTAAATTATGAAATTGCAAACCAATATTTCTGTTCATTCAAAAATATTTCTCCACAATCTTTGTTTGCACCGAAAACTCATGTTTCATGCGTTTTTATGCTCGTTTCATTCAAAAAAAACACGGATGGATTTTTCGTAAAGAATGATAGTTAATACTAAATTATTCAAATGCAAACCAAAATTTATGTTCATTTAAAAATATTTCTCCACAATCTATATTTACACCGAAAACTCATGTTTCTTGCGTTTTTACGCTCGTTTCATTAAAAAAAACTCGGATAGATTTTTCATAAAGAATGATAGTTAATACTAAATTATTAAATTGCAAACCAATATTTATGTTCATTCAAAAATATTTCTCCACAATCTTTGTTTGCACCGAAAACTCATGTTTTGTCCGTTTTTACGCACGTTTCGTTCAAAAGAACACGGATATATTTTTCACAAAGAATGATAGTTAATACTAAATAAATCAAATGCAAACAAAAATTTGTGTTCGTTTTAAAATATTTCTCCACAATCTTTGTTTGCACCGAAAACTCATGTTTCTTGCGTTTTTATGCTCGTTTCATTCAAAAAAAACGCGGATAGATTTTTCATAAAGAATGATAGCTAATACTAAATTATTCAAATGCAAACCAAAATACATTTAAAAATATTTCTCCACCATCTTTGTTTGCACCGTTTTTATGCTCGTTTCTTTAAAAAAAAACTCGGATAGATTTTTCGTAAAGAATGATAGTTAATACTAAATTATTAAAATGCAAGCCAATATTTATGTTCATTCAAAAATATTTCTCCACAATCTTTGTTTGCACCGAAAACTCATGTTTCATGCGTTTTTATGCTCGTTTCATTCAAAAAAAAACATGGATAGATTTTTCGTAAAGAATGATAGTTAATACTAAATTATTCAAATGCAAACCAAAATTTATATTCATTTAAAAATATTTCTCCACAATCTATGTTTGCACCAAAAACTCATGTTTTGTGCGTTTTTATGCTCGTTTCTTTAAAAAAAAACTCGGATAGATTTTTTGTAAAGAATGATAGTTAATACTAAATTATTAAAATGCAAACCAATATTTCTGTTCATTCAAAAATATTTCTCTACAATCTTTGTTTGCACCGAAAACTCATGTTTCATGCGTTTTTATGCTCGTTTCATTCAAAAAAAAACACGGTCAGATTTGTCGTAAAGAATGATAGTTAATACTAAATTATTCAAATGCAAACCAAAATATATTTTCATTTAAAAATATTTCTCCACAATCTATATTAACACCGAAAACTCATGTTTCATGCATTTTTACGCTCGTTTCGTTAAAAAAAACTCGGATAGATTTTTCGTAAACAATGATAGTTAATACTAAATTATTAAATTGCAAACCAATATTTATGTTCATTCAAAAATATTTCTCCACAATCTTGGTTTGCACCGAAAACTCATGTTTTGTCCGTTTTTACGCACGTTTCGTTCAAAAGAACACGGATATATTTTTCACAAAGAATGATAGTTAATACTAAATTATTCAAATGCAAACAAAAATTTGTGTTCATTTTAAAATATTTCTCCACAATCTTTGTTTGCACCGAAAGCTCATGTTTCTTGCGTTTTTATGCTCGTTTCATTCAAAAAAAATACGGATAGATTTTTCGTAAAGAATGATAGTTAATACTAAATTATTCAAACGCAAACCAAAATACATTTAAAAATATTTCTCCACCATCTATGTTTGCACCGAAAACTCTTGTTTTGTGCGTTTTTATGCTCGTTTCTTTAAAAAAAACTCGGATAGATTTTTCGTAAAGAACGATAGTTAATACTAAATTATTAAAATGCAACCCAATATTTATGTTCATTCAAAAATATTTCTCCACAATCTTTGTTTGCACTGAAAACTCATGTTTCATACGTTTTTATGCTCGTTTCATTCAAAAAAAAACACGGATAGATTTTTCGTAAAGAATGATAGTTAATACTAAATTATTCAAATGCAAACCAAAATTTATATTCATTTAAAAATATTTCTCCACAATCTATGTTTGCACCGAAAACTCATGTTTTGTGCGTTTTTATGCTCGTTTCGTTCAAAAAAAACACGGTTAGATTTGTCGTAAAGAATGATAGTTAATACTAAATTATTCAAATGCAAACCAAAATTTATGTTCATTTAAAAATATTTCTCCACAATCTATAGTAACACCGAAAACTCATGTTTCATGCGTTTTTACGCTCATTTCATTAAAAAAAACTCGGATAGATTTTTCGTAAACAATGATAATTAATACTAAATTATTAAATTGCAAACCAATATTTATGTTCATTCAAAAATATTTCTCCACAATCTTTGTTTGCACCGAAAACTCATGTTTTGCCCGTTTTTACGCACGTTTCGTTCAAAAGAACACGGATATATTTTTCACAAAGAATGAAAGTTAATACTAAATTATTCAAATGCAAACAAAAATTGGTGTTCATTTTAAAATATTTCTCCACAATCTTTGTTTGCACCGAAAACTCATGTTTTGTGCGGTCTTATGCTCGTTTCATTAAAGAAAACTCGGATAGATTTTTCGTAAAGAATGATAGTTAATACTAAATTATTAAAATGCAAACCAATATTTCTGTTCATTCAAAAATATTTCTCCACAATCTTTGTTTGCACCGAAAACTTATGTTTCATGCGTTTTTATGCTCGTTTCGTTCAAAAAAAATATGGATAGATTTTTCGTAAAGAATGATAGTTAATACTAAATTACTCAAATGCAAACCAAAATTTATGTTCATTTAAAAATATTTCTCCACAATCTATATTTACACCGAAAACTCATGTTTCTTGCGTTTTTACGCTCGTTTCATTAAAAAAAACTCAGATAGATTTTTCGTAAACAATGATAGTTAATACTAAATTATTAAATTGCAAACCAATAGTTATGTTCATTCAAAAATATTTCTCCACAATCTTTGTTTGCACCGAAAACTCATGTTTCATGCGTTTTTATGCTCGTTTCGTTCAAAAAAAATATGGATAGATTTTTCGTAAAGAATGATAGTTAATACTAAATTATTCAAATGCAAACCAAAATTTATGTTCATTTAAAAATATTTCTCCACAATCTATATTTACACCGAAAACTCATGTTTCTTGCGTTTTTACGCTCGTTTCATTAAAAAAAACTCGGATAGATTTTTCGTAAAGAATGATAGTTAATACTAAATTATTAAATTGCAAACCAATATCTTTGTTCATTCAAAAATATTTCTCCACAATCTTTGTTTGCACCGAAAACTCATGTTTTGTCCGTTTTTACGCACGTTTCGTTCAAAAGAACACGGATATATTTTTCACAAAGAATGATAGTTAATACTAAATTATTCAAATGCAAACAAAAATTTGTGCTCATTTTAAAATATTTCTCCACAATCTTTGTTTTTACCGAAAACTCATGTTTCATGCGTTTTTATGCTCGTTTCATTCAAAAAAAACACGGATAGATTTTTCGTAAAGAATGATAGTTAATACTAAATTATTCAAATGCAAACCAAAATTTATGTTCATTTAAAAATATTTCTCCACAATCTATATTTACACCGAAAACTCATGTTTCATGCGTTTTTACGCTCGTTTCATTAAAAAAAAATCGGATAGATTTTTCGTAAAGAATGATAGTTAATACTAAATTATTGAATTGCAAACCAATATTTATGTTCATTCAAAAATATTTCTCCACAATCTTTGTTTGCACCGAAAACTCATGTTTTGTCCGTTTTTACGCACGTTTCGTTCAAAAGAACACGGACATATTTTTCACAAAGAATGATAGTTAATACTAAATTATTCAAATGCAAACAAAAATTTGTGTTCATTTTAAAATATTTCTCCACAATCTTTGTTTGTACCGAAAACTCATGTTTCTTGCGTTTTTATGCTCGTTTCATTAAAAAAAACTCGAATAGATTTTTCGTAAAGAACGATAGTTAATACTAAATTATTAAAATGCAACCCAATATTTATGTTCATTCAAAAATATTTCTCCACAATCTTTGTTCGCCCCGAAAACTGATGTTTCATGCGTTTTTATGCTCGTTTCATTCAAAAAAAAACACGGATAGATTTTTCGTAAAGAATGATAGTTAATACTAAATTATTCAAATGCAAACCAAAATTTATATTCATTTAAAAATATTTTTCCACAATCTATGTTTGCACCGAAAACTCTTGTTTTGTGCGTTTTTATGCTCGTTTCTTTAAAAAAAAACTCGGATAAATTTTTCGTAAAGAATGATAGTTAATACTAAATTATTAAAATGCAAACCAATATTTCTGTTCATTCAAAAATATTTCTCCACAATCTTTGTTTGCACCGAAAACTCATGTTTCATGCGTTTTTATGCTCGTTTCATTCAAAAAAAACACGGATAGATTTTTCGTAAAGAATGATAGTTAATACTAAATTATTCAAATGCAAACCAAAATTTATGTTCATTTAAAAATATTTCTCCACAATCTATATTTACACCGAAAACTCATGTTTCATGCGTTTTTACGCTCGTTTCATTAAAAAAAACTCGGATAGATTTTTCGTAAAGAATGATAGTTAATACTAAATTATTGAATTGCAAACCAATATTTATGTTCATTCAAAAATATTTCTCCACAATCTTTGTTTGCACCGAAAACTCATGTTTTGTCCGTTTTTACGCACGTTTCGTTCAATAGAACACGGACATATTTTTCACAAAGAATGATAGTTAATACTAAATTATTCAAATGCAAACAAAAATTTGTGTTCATTTTAAAATATTTCTCCACAATCTTTGTTTGTACCGAAAACTCATGTTTCATGCGTTTTTATGCTCGTTTCATTCAAAAAAAACACGGATAGATTTTTCGTAAAGAATGATAGTTAATACTAAATTATTCAAATGCAAACCAAAATTTATGTTCATTTAAAAATATTTCTCCACAATCTATATTTACACCGAAAACTCATGTTTCATGCGTTTTTACGCTCGTTTCATTAAAAAAACTCGGATAGATTTTTCGTAAAGAATGATAGTTAATACTAAATTATTGAATTGCAAACCAATATTTATGTTCATTCAAAAATATTTCTCCACAATCTTTGTTTGCACCGAAAACTCATGTTTTGTCCGTTTTTACGCACGTTTCGTTCAAAAGAACACGGACATATTTTTCACAAAGAATGATAGTTAATACTAAATTATTCAAATGCAAACAAAAATTTGTGTTCATTTTAAAATATTTCTCCACAATCTTTGTTTGTACCGAAAACTCATGTTTCTTGCGTTTTTATGCTCGTTTCATTAAAAAAAACTCGAATAGATTTTTCGTAAAGAACGATAGTTAATACTAAATTATTAAAATGCAACCCAATATTTATGTTCATTCAAAAATATTTCTCCACAATCTTTGTTTGCCCCGAAAACGGATGTTTCATGCGTTTTTATGCTCGTTTCATTCAAAAAAAAATACGGATAGATTTTTCGTAAAGAATGATAGTTAATACTAAATTATTCAAATGCAAACCAAAATTTATATTCATTTAAAAATATTTTTCCACAATCTATGTTTGCACCGAAAACTCATGTTTTGGGCGTTTTTATGCTCGTTTCTTTAAAAAAAAACTCGGATAAATTTTTCGTAAAGAATGATAGTTAATACTAAATTATTCAAATGCAAACCAAAATTTATGTTCATTTAAAAATATTTCTCCACAATCTTTGTTTGCACCGAAAACTCATGTTTCATGCGTTTTTATGCTCGTTTCATTCAAAAAAAACACGGATAGATTTTTCGTAAAGAATGATAGTTAATAACTAATTATTCAAATGCAAACCAAAATTTATGTTCATTTAAAAATATTTCTCCACAATCTATATTTACACCGAAAACTCATGTTTCATGCGTTTTAACCCTCGTTTCATTAAAAAAAACTCGGATAGATTTTTCGTAAAGAATGATAGTTAATACTAAATTATTGAATTGCAAACCAATATTTATGTTCATTCAAAAATATTTCTCCACAATCTTTGTTTGCACCGAAAACTCATGTTTTGTCCGTTTTTACGCACGTTTCGTTCAATAGAACACGGACATATTTTTCACAAAGAATGATAGTTAATACTAAATTATTCAAATGCAAACAAAAATTTGTGTTCATTTTAAAATATTTCTCCACAATCTTTGTTTGTACCGAAAACTCATGTTTCATGCGTTTTTATGCTCGTTTCATTCAAAAAAAACACGGATAGATTTTTCGTAAAGAATGATAGTTAATACTAAATTATTCAAATGCAAACCAAAATTTATGTTCATTTAAAAATATTTCTCCACAATCTATATTTACACCGAAAACTCATGTTTCATGCGTTTTTACGCTCGTTTCATTAAAAAAAACTCGGATAGATTTTTCGTAAAGAATGATAGTTAATACTAAATTATTGAATTGCAAACCAATATTTATGTTCATTCAAAAATATTTCTCCACAATCTTTGTTTGCACCGAAAACTCATGTTTTGTCCGTTTTTACGCACGTTTCGTTCAAAAGAACACGGACATATTTTTCACAAAGAATGATAGTTAATACTAAATTATTCAAATGCAAACAAAAATTTGTGTTCATTTTAAAATATTTCTCCACAATCTTTGTTTGTACCGAAAACTCATGTTTCTTGCGTTTTTATGCTCGTTTCATTAAAAAAAACTCGAATAGATTTTTCGTAAAGAACGATAGTTAATACTAAATTATTAAAATGCAACCCAATATTTATGTTCATTCAAAAATATTTCTCCACAATCTTTGTTTGCCCCGAAAACGGATGTTTCATGCGTTTTTATGCTCGTTTCATTCAAAAAAAAATACGGATAGATTTTTCGTAAAGAATGATAGTTAATACTAAATTATTCAAATGCAAACCAAAATTTATATTCATTTAAAAATATTTTTCCACAATCTATGTTTGCACCGAAAACTCATGTTTTGGGCGTTTTTATGCTCGTTTCTTTAAAAAAAAACTCGGATAAATTTTTCGTAAAGAATGATAGTTAATACTAAATTATTCAAATGCAAACCAAAATTTATGTTCATTTAAAAATATTTCTCCACAATCTTTGTTTGCACCGAAAACTCATGTTTCATGCGTTTTTATGCTCGTTTCATTCAAAAAAAACACGGATAGATTTTTCGTAAAGAATGATAGTTAATACTAAATTATTCAAATGCAAACCAAAATTTATGTTCATTTAAAAATATTTCTCCACAATCTATATTTACACCGAAAACTCATGTTTCATGCGTTTTTACCCTCGTTTCATTAAAAAAAACTCGGATAGATTTTTTGTAAAGAATGATAGTTAATACTAAATTATTCAAATGCAAACCAATATTTCTGTTCATTCAAAAATATTTCTCCACAATCTTTGTTTGCACCGAAAACTCATGTTTCATGCGTTTTTATGCTCGTTTCATTCAAAAAAAACACCGATAGATTTTTCGTAAAGAATGATAGTTAATACTAAATTATTCAAATGCAAACCAATATTTCTGTTCATTCAAAAATATTTCTCCACAATCTTTGTTTGCACCGAAAACTCATGTTTCATGCGTTTTTATGCTCGTTTCATTCAAAAAAAACACGGATAGATTTTTCGTAAAGAATGATAGTTAATACTAAATTATTCAAATGCAAACCAAAATTTATGTTCATTTAAAAATATTTCTCCACAATCTATATTTACACCGAAAACTCATGTTTCGTGCGTTTTTGCGCTCGTTTCATTAAAAAAAACTCGGATAGATTTTTCGTAAAGAATGATAGTTAATACTAAATTATTGAATTGCAAACCAATATTTATGTTCATTCAAAAATATTTCTCCACAATCTTTGTTTGCACCGAAAACTCATGTTTTGTCCGTTTTTACGCACGTTTCGTTCAAAAGAACACGGACATATTTTTCACACAGAATGATAGTTAATACTAAATTATTCAAATGCAAACAAAAATTTGTGTTCATTTTAAAATATTTCTCCACAATCTTTGTTTGCATTGAAAACTCATGTTTCTTGCGTTTTTATGCTCGTTTCATTCAAAAAAAACACGGATAGATTTTTCGTATAGAATGATAGTTAATACTAAATTATTCAAATGCAAACCAAAATACATTTAAAAATATTTCTCCACCATCTATGTTTGCACCGAAAACTCTTGTTTCATGCGTTTTTATGCTCGTTTCATTAAAAAAAAAACACGGATAGATTTTTCGTAAAGAATGATAGTTAATACTAAATTATTAAAATGCAAACCAATATTTCTGTTCATTCAAAAATATTTCTCCACAATCTTTGTTTGCACCGAAAACTCATGTTTCATGCGTTTTTATGCTCGTTTCATTCAAAAAAAACACGGTTAGATTTGTCGTAAAGAATGATAGTTAATACTAAATTATTTAAATGCAAACCAAAATTTATGTTCATTTAAAAATATTTCTCCACAATCTATATTAACACCGAAAACTCATGTTTCATGCGTTTTTACGCTCGTTTCATTAAAAAAAACTCGGATAGATTTTTCGTAAACAATGATAGTTAATACTAAATTATTAAATTGCAAACCAATATTTATGTTCATTCAAAAATATTTCTCCACAATCTTTGTTTGCACCAAAAACTCATGTTTTGTCCGTTTTTACGCACGTTTCGTTCAAAAGAACACGGATATATTTTTCACAAAGAATGATAGTTAATACTAAATTATTCAAATGCAAACAAAAATTTGTGTCATTTTAAAAATTTTCTCCACAATCTTTGTTTGCACCGAAAACTCATGTTTCATGCGTTTTTATGCTCGTTTCGCTCAAAAAAAACAGGGATAGATTTTTTGTAAAGAATGATAGTTAATACTAAATTAATCAAATGCAAACAAAAATTTGTGTTCATTTTAAAATATTTCTCCACAATCTTTGTTTGCACCGAAAACTCATGTTTCTTGCGTTTTTATGCTCGTTTCATTCAAAAAAAATACGGATAGATTTTTCGTAAAGAATGATAGTTAATACTAAATTATTCATACGCAAACCAAAATACATTTAAAAATATTTTTCCACCATCTATGTTTGCACCGAAAACTCTTGTTTTGTGCGTTTTTATGCTCGTTTCTTTAAAAAAAACTGGGATAGATTTTTCGTAAAGAACGATAGTTAATACTAAATTATTAAAATGCAACCCAATATTTATGTTCATTCAAAAATATTTCTCCACAATCTTTGTTTGCCCCGAAAACTCATGTTTCATACGTTTTTATGCTCGTTTCATTCAAAAAAAAACACGGATAGATTTTTCGTAAAGAATGATAGTTAATACTAAATTATTCAAATGCAAACCAAAATTTATATTCATTTAAAAATATTTCTCCACAATCTATGTTTGCACCGAAAACTCATGTTTTGTGCGTTTTTATGCTCGTTTCATTCAAAAAAAACACGGTTAGATTTGTCGTAAAGAATGATAGTTAATACTAAATTATTCAAATGCAAACCAAAATTTATGTTCATTTAAAAATATTTCTCCACAATCTATATTAACACCGAAAACTCATGTTTCATGCGTTTTTACGCTCGTTTCATTAAAAAAAACTCGGATAGATTTTTCGTAAACAATGATAATTAATACTAAATTATTAAATTGCAAACCAATATTTATGTTCATTCAAAAATATTTCTCCACAATCTTTGTTTGCACCGAAAACTCATGTTTTGCCCGTTTTTACGCACGTTTCGTTCAAAAGAACACGGATATATTTTTCACAAAGAATGAAAGTTAATACTAAATTATTCAAATGCAAACAAAAATTGGTGTTCATTTTAAAATATTTCTCCACAATCTTTGTTTGCACCGAAAACTCATGTTTCATGCGTTTTTATGCTCGTTTCATTCAAAAAAAACACGGATGGATTTTTCGTAAAGAATGATAGTTAATACTAAATTATTCAAATGCAAACCAAAATTTATGTTCATTTAAAAATATTTCTCCACAATCTATATTTACACCGAAAACTCATGTTTCTTGCGTTTTTACGCTCGTTTCATTAAAAAAAACTCGGATAGATTTTTCGTAAAGAATGATAGTTAATACTAAATTATTAAATTGCAAACCAATATTTATGTTCATTCAAAAATATTTCTCCACAATCTTTGTTTGCACCGAAAACTCATGTTTTGTCCGTTTTTACGCACGTTTCGTTCAAAAGAACACGGATATATTTTTCACAAAGAATGATAGTTAATACTAAATAAATCAAATGCAAACAAAAATTTGTGTTCGTTTTAAAATATTTCTCCACAATCTTTGTTTGCACCGAAAACTCATGTTTCTTGCGTTTTTATGCTCGTTTCATTCAAAAAAAACGCGGATAGATTTTTCATAAAGAATGATAGTTAATACTAAATTATTCAAATGCAAACCAAAATACATTTAAAAATATTTCTCCACCATCTTTGTTTGCACCGTTTTTATGCTCGTTTCTTTAAAAAAAAACTCGGATAGATTTTTCGTAAAGAACGATAGTTAATACTAAATTATTAAAATGCAAGCCAATATTTATGTTCATTCAAAAATATTTCTCCACAATCTTTGTTTGCACCGAAAACTCATGTTTCATGCGTTTTTATGCTCGTTTCATTCAAAAAAAAACACGGATAGATTTTTCGTAAAGAATGATAGTTAATACTAAATTATTCAAATGCAAACCAAAATACATTTAAAAATATTTCTCCACAATCTTTGTTTGCACCGAAAACTCATGTTTCATGCGTTTTTATGCTCGTTTCATTCAAAAAAAACACGGTTAGATTTGTCGTAAAGAATGATAGTTAATACTAAATTATTTAAATGCAAACCAAAATTTATGTTCATTTAAAAATATTTCTCCACAATCTATATTAACACCGAAAACTCATGTTTCATGCGTTTTTACGCTCGTTTCATTAAAAAAAACTCGGATAGATTTTTCGTAAACAATGATAGTTAATACTAAATTATTAAATTGCAAACCAATATTTATGTTCATTCAAAAATATTTCTCCACAATCTTTGTTTGCACCAAAAACTCATGTTTTGTCCGTTTTTACGCACGTTTCGTTCAAAAGAACACGGATATATTTTTCACAAAGAATGATAGTTAATACTAAATTATTCAAATGCAAACAAAAATTTGTGTCATTTTAAAAATTTTCTCCACAATCTTTGTTTGCACCGAAAACTCATGTTTCATGCGTTTTTATGCTCGTTTCGCTCAAAAAAAAACAGGGATAGATTTTTTGTAAAGAATGATAGTTAATACTAAATTAATCAAATGCAAACAAAAATTTGTGTTCATTTTAAAATATTTCTCCACAATCTTTGTTTGCACCGAAAACTCATGTTTCTTGCGTTTTTATGCTCGTTTCATTCAAAAAAAATACGGATAGATTTTTCGTAAAGAATGATAGTTAATACTAAATTATTCATACGCAAACCAAAATACATTTAAAAATATTTTTCCACCATCTATGTTTGCACCGAAAACTCTTGTTTTGTGCGTTTTTATGCTCGTTTCTTTAAAAAAAACTGGGATAGATTTTTCGTAAAGAACGATAGTTAATACTAAATTATTAAAATGCAACCCAATATTTATGTTCATTCAAAAATATTTCTCCACAATCTTTGTTTGCCCCGAAAACTCATGTTTCATACGTTTTTATGCTCGTTTCATTCAAAAAAAAACACGGATAGATTTTTCGTAAAGAATGATAGTTAATACTAAATTATTCAAATGCAAACCAAAATTTATATTCATTTAAAAATATTTCTCCACAATCTATGTTTGCACCGAAAACTCATGTTTTGTGCGTTTTTATGCTCGTTTCATTCAAAAAAAACACGGTTAGATTTGTCGTAAAGAATGATAGTTAATACTAAATTATTCAAATGCAAACCAAAATTTATGTTCATTTAAAAATATTTCTCCACAATCTATATTAACACCGAAAACTCATGTTTCATGCGTTTTTACGCTCGTTTCATTAAAAAAAACTCGGATAGATTTTTCGTAAACAATGATAATTAATACTAAATTATTAAATTGCAAACCAATATTTATGTTCATTCAAAAATATTTCTCCACAATCTTTGTTTGCACCGAAAACTCATGTTTTGCCCGTTTTTACGCACGTTTCGTTCAAAAGAACACGGATATATTTTTCACAAAGAATGAAAGTTAATACTAAATTATTCAAATGCAAACAAAAATTGGTGTTCATTTTAAAATATTTCTCCACAATCTTTGTTTGCACCGAAAACTCATGTTTCATGCGTTTTTATGCTCGTTTCATTCAAAAAAAACACGGATGGATTTTTCGTAAAGAATGATAGTTAATACTAAATTATTCAAATGCAAACCAAAATTTATGTTCATTTAAAAATATTTCTCCACAATCTATATTTACACCGAAAACTCATGTTTCTTGCGTTTTTACGCTCGTTTCATTAAAAAAAACTCGGATAGATTTTTCGTAAAGAATGATAGTTAATACTAAATTATTAAATTGCAAACCAATATTTATGTTCATTCAAAAATATTTCTCCACAATCTTTGTTTGCACCGAAAACTCATGTTTTGTCCGTTTTTACGCACGTTTCGTTCAAAAGAACACGGATATATTTTTCACAAAGAATGATAGTTAATACTAAATAAATCAAATGCAAACAAAAATTTGTGTTCGTTTTAAAATATTTCTCCACAATCTTTGTTTGCACCGAAAACTCATGTTTCTTGCGTTTTTATGCTCGTTTCATTCAAAAAAAACGCGGATAGATTTTTCATAAAGAATGATAGTTAATACTAAATTATTCAAATGCAAACCAAAATACATTTAAAAATATTTCTCCACCATCTTTGTTTGCACCGTTTTTATGCTCGTTTCTTTAAAAAAAAACTCGGATAGATTTTTCGTAAAGAACGATAGTTAATACTAAATTATTAAAATGCAAGCCAATATTTATGTTCATTCAAAAATATTTCTCCACAATCTTTGTTTGCACCGAAAACTCATGTTTCATGCGTTTTTATGCTCGTTTCATTCAAAAAAAAACACGGATAGATTTTTCGTAAAGAATGATAGTTAATACTAAATTATTCAAATGCAAACCAAAATACATTTAAAAATATTTCTCCACCATCTTTGTTTGCACCGTTTTTATGCTCGTTTCTTTAAAAAAAAACTCGGATAGATTTTTCATAAAGAACGATAGTTAATACTAAATTATTAAAATGCAAGCCAATATTTATGTTCATTCAAAAATATTTCTCCACAATCTTTGTTTGCACCGAAAACTCATGTTTCATGCGTTTTTATGCTCGTTTCATTCAAAAAAAAACACGGATAGATTTTTCGTAAAGAATGATAGTTAATACTAAATTATTCAAATGCAAACCAAAATTTATATACATTTAAAAATATTTCTCCACAATCTATGTTTGCACCGAAAACTCATGTTTTGTGCGTTTTTATGATCGTTTCTTTAAAAAAAACTCGGATAGATTTTTTGTAAAGAATGATAGTTAATACTAAATTATTAAAATGCAAACCAATATTTCTGTTCATTCAAAAATATTTCTCTACAATCTTTGTTTGCACCGAAAACTCATGTTTCATGCGTTTTTATGCTCGTTTCATTCAAAAAAAAACACGGTCAGATTTGTCGTAAAGAATGATAGTTAATACTAAATTATTCAAATGCAAACCAAAATTTATGTTCATTTAAAAATATTTCTCCACAATCTATATTAACACCGAAAACTCATGTTTCATGCGTTTTTACGCTCGTTTCATTAAAAAAAACTCGGATAGATTTTTCGTAAAGAATGATAGTTAATACTGAATTATTAAATTGCAAACCAATATTTCTGTTCATTCAAAAATATTTCTCCACAATCTTTGTTTGCACCGAAAACTCATGTTTTGTTCGTTTTTACGCACGTTTCGTTCAAAAGAACACGGATATATTTTTTACAAAGAATGATAGTTAATACTAAATTATTCAAATGCAACCAAAAATTTGTGTTCATTTTAAAATATTTCTCCACAATCTTTGTTAGCACCGAAAACTCATGTTTTGTGCGGTCTTATGCTCGTTTCATTAAAGAAAACTCGGATAGATTTTTCGTAAAGAATGATAGTTAATACTAAATTATTAAAATGCAAACCAATATTTCTGTTCATTCAAAAATATTTCTCAACAATCTTTGTTTGCACCGAAAACTTATGTTTCATGCGTTTTTATGCTCGTTTCGTTCAAAAAAAATATGTATAGATTTTTCGTAAAGAATGATAGTTAATACTAAATTACTCAAATGCAAACCAAAATTTATGTTCATTTAAAAATATTTCTCCACAATCTATATTAACACCGAAAACTCATGTTTCTTGCGTTTTTACGCTCGTTTCATTAAAAAAAACTCGGATAGATTTTTCGTAAAGAATGATAGTTAATACTAAATTATTAAATTGCAAACCAATATTTATGTTCATTCAAAAATATTTCTCCACAATCTTTGTTTGCACCGAAAACTCATGTTTTGTCCGTTTTTACGCACGTTTCGTTCAAAAGAACACGGATATATTTTTCACAAAGAATGATAGTTAATACTAAATAAATCAAATGCAAACAAAAATTTGTGTTCGTTTTAAAATATTTCTCCACAATCTTTGTTTGCACCGAAAACTCATGTTTCTTGCGTTTTTATGCTCGTTTCATTCAAAAAAAACGCGGATAGATTTTTCATAAAGAATGATAGTTAATACTAAATTATTCAAATGCAAACCAAAATACATTTAAAAATATTTCTCCACCATCTTTGTTTGCACCGTTTTTATGCTCGTTTCTTTAAAAAAAAACTCGGATAGATTTTTCGTAAAGAACGATAGTTAATACTAAATTATTAAAATGCAAGCCAATATTTATGTTCATTCAAAAATATTTCTCCACAATCTTTGTTTGCACCGAAAACTCATGTTTCATGCGTTTTTATGCTCGTTTCATTCAAAAAAAAACACGGATAGATTTTTCGTAAAGAATGATAGTTAATACTAAATTATTCAAATGCAAACCAAAATTTATATACATTTAAAAATATTTCTCCACAATCTATGTTTGCACCGAAAACTCATGTTTTGTGCGTTTTTATGCTCGTTTCTTTAAAAAAAAACTCGGATAGATTTTTTGTAAAGAATGATAGTTAATACTAAATTATTAAAATGCAAACCAATATTTCTGTTCATTCAAAAATATTTCTCTACAATCTTTGTTTGCACCGAAAACTCATGTTTCATGCGTTTTTATGCTAGTTTCATTAAAAAAAAAACACGGTCAGATTTGTCGTAAAGAATGATAGTTAATACTAAATTATTCAAATGCAAACCAAAATTTATGTTCATTTAAAAATATTTCTCCACAATCTATATTAACACCGAAAACTCATGTTTCATGCGTTTTTACGCTCGTTTCATTAAAAAAACTCGGATAGATTTTTCGTAAAGAATGATAGTTAATACTAAATTATTAAATTGCAAACCAATATTTCTGTTCATTCAAAAATATTTCTCCACAATCTTTGTTTGCACCGAAAACTCATGTTTTGTTCGTTTTTACGCACGTTTCGTTCAAAAGAACACGGATATATTTTTTACAAAGAATGATAGTTAATACTAAATTATTCAAATGCAACCAAAAATTTGTGTTCATTTTAAAATATTTCTCCACAATCTTTGTTAGCACCGAAAACTCATGTTTTGTGCGGTCTTATGCTCATTTCATTAAAGAAAACTCGGATAGATTTTTCGTAAAGAATGATAGTTAATACTAAATTATTAAAATGCAAACCAATATTTCTGTTCATTCAAAAATATTTCTCAACAATCTTTGTTTGCACCGAAAACTTATGTTTCATGCGTTTTTATGCTCGTTTCGTTCAAAAAAAATATGTATAGATTTTTCGTAAAGAATGATAGTTAATACTAAATTACTCAAATGCAAACCAAAATTTATGTTCATTTAAAAATATTTCTCCACAATCTATATTAACACCGAAAACTCATGTTTCTTGCGTTTTTACGCTCGTTTCATTAAAAAAAACTCGGATAGATTTTTCGTAAACAATGATAGTTAATACTAAATTATTAAATTGCAAACCAATATTTATGTTCATTCAAAAATATTTCTCCACAATCTTTGTTTGCACCGAAAACTCATGTTTCATGCGTTTTTATGCTCGTTTCGTTCAAAAAAAATATGGATAGCTTTTTCGTAAAGAATGATAGTTAATACTAAATTATTCAAATGCAAACCAAAATTTATGTTCATTTAAAAATATTTCTCCACAATCTATATTTACACCGAAAACTCATGTTTCTTGCGTTTTTACGCTCGTTTCATTAAAAAAAACTCGGATAGATTTTTCGTAAAGAATGATAGTTAATACTAAATTATTAAATTGCAAACCAATATCTTTGTTCATTCAAAAATATTTCTCCACAATCTTTGTTTGCACCGAAAACTCATGTTTTGTCCGTTTTTACGCACGTTTCGTTCAAAAGAACACGGATATATTTTTTACAAAGAATGATAGTTAATACTAAATTATTCAAATGCAACCAAAAATTTGTGTTCATTTTAAAATATTTCTCCACAATCTTTGTTAGCACCGAAAACTCATGTTTTGTGCGGTCTTATGCTCGTTTCATTAAAGAAAACTCGGATAGATTTTTCGTAAAGAATGATAGTTAATACTAAATTATTAAAATGCAAACCAATATTTCTGTTCATTCAAAAATATTTCTCAACAATCTTTGTTTCCACCGAAAACTTATGTTTCATGCGTTTTTATGCTCGTTTCGTTCAAAAAAAATATGTATAGATTTTTCGTAAAGAATGATAGTTAATACTAAATTACTCAAATGCAAACCAAAATTTATGTTCATTTAAAAATATTTCTCCACAATCTATATTAACACCGAAAACTCATGTTTCTTGCGTTTTTACGCTCGTTTCATTAAAAAAACTCGGATAGATTTTTCGTAAACAATGATAGTTAATACTAAATTATTAAATTGCAAACCAATATTTATGTTCATTCAAAAATATTTCTCCACAATCTTTGTTTGCACCGAAAACTCATGTTTCATGCGTTTTTATGCTCGTTTCGTTCAAAAAAAATATGGATAGATTTTTCGTAAAGAATGATAGTTAATACTAAATTATTCAAATGCAAACCAAAATTTATGTTCATTTAAAAATATTTCTCCACAATCTATATTTACACCGAAAACTCATGTTTCTTGCGTTTTTACGCTCGTTTCATTAAAAAAAACTCGGATTGATTTTTCGTAAAGAATGATAGTTAATACTAAATTATTAAATTGCAAACCAATATCTTTGTTCATTCAAAAATATTTCTCCACAATCTTTGTTTGCACCGAAAACTCATGTTTTGTCCGTTTTTACGCACGTTTCGTTCAAAAGAACACGGATATATTTTTCACAAAGAATGATAGTTAATACTAAATTATTCAAATGCAAACAAAAATTTGTGTTCATTTTAAAATATTTCTCCACAATCTTTGTTTGTACCGAAAACTCATGTTTCATGCGTTTTTATGCTCGTTTCATTCAAAAAAAACACGGATAGATTTTTCGTAAAGAATGATAGTTAATACTAAATTATTCAAATGCAAACCAAAATTTATGTTCATTTAAAAATATTTCTCCACAATCTATATTTACACCGAAAACTCATGTTTCATGCGTTTTTACGCTCGTTTCATTAAAAAAAACTCGGATAGATTTTTCGTAAAGAATGATAGTTAATACTAAATTATTGAATTGCAAACCAATATTTATGTTCATTCAAAAATATTTCTCCACAATCTTTGTTTGCACCGAAAACTCATGTTTTGTCCGTTTTTACGCACGTTTCGTTCAAAAGAACACGGACATATTTTTCACAAAGAATGATAGTTAATACTAAATTATTCAAATGCAAACAAAAATTTGTGTTCATTTTAAAATATTTCTCCACAATCTTTGTTTGTACCGAAAACTCATGTTTCTTGCGTTTTTATGCTCATTTCATTAAAAAAAACTCGAATAGATTTTTCGTAAAGAACGATAGTTAATACTAAATTATTAAAATGCAATCCAATATTTATGTTCATTCAAAAATATTTCTCCACAATCTTTGTTTGCCCCGAAAACTGATGTTTCATGCGTTTTTATGCTCGTTTCATTCAAAAAAAAACACGGATAGATTTTTCGTAAAGAATGATAGTTAATACTAAATTATTAAAATGCAAACCAATATTTCTGTTCATTCAAAAATATTTCTCCACAATCTTTATTTGCACCGAAAACTCATGTTTCATGCGTTTTTATGCTCGTTTCATTAAAAAAAAACACGGATAGATTTTTCATAAAGAATGATAGTTAATACTAAATTATTCAAATGCAAACCAAAATTTATGTTCATTTAAAAATATTTCTCCACAATCTATATTTACACCGAAAACTCATGTTTCATGCGTTTTTACGCTCGTTTCATTAAAAAAAACTCGGATAGATTTTTCGTAAAGAATGATAGTTAATACTAAATTATTGAATTGCAAACCAATATTTATGTTCATTCAAAAATATTTCTCCACAATCTTTGTTTGCACCGAAAACTCATGTTTTGTCCGTTTTTACGCACGTTTCGTTCAAAAGAACACGGACATATTTTTCACAAAGAATGATAGTTAATACTAAATTATTCAAATGCAAAAAAAAATTTGTGTTCATTTCAAAATATTTCTCCACAATCTTTGTTTGCACTGAAAACTCATGTTTCTTGCGTTTTTATGCTCGTTTCATTCAAAAAAAACACGGATAGATTTTTCGTATAGAATGATAGTTAATACTAAATTATTCAAATGCAAACCAAAATACATTTAAAAATATTTCTCCACCATCTATGTTTGCACCGAAAACCCATGTTTCATGCGTTTTTATGCTCGTTTCATTCAAAAAAAAACACGGATAGATTTTTCGTAAAGAATGATAGTTAATACTAAATTATTAAAATGCAAACCAATATTTCTGTTCATTCAAAACTATTTTTCCACAATCTTTGTTTGCACCGAAAACTCATGTTTCATGCGTTTTTATGCTCATTTCATTCAAAAAAAACACAGATAGATTTTTCGTAAAGAATGATAGTTAATACTAAATTATTCAAATGCAAACCAAAATTTATATTCATTTAAAAATATTTCTCCACAATCTATGTTTATACCTAAAACTCAAGTTTCATGCGTTTTTACGCTCGTTTCATTAAAAAAAACTCGGATAGATTTTTCGTAAAGAATGATAGTTAATACCAAATTATTAAATTGCAAACCAATATTTCTGTTCATTCAAAAATATTTCTCCACAATCTTTGTTTGCACCGAAAACTCATGTTTTGTCCGTTTTTACGCACGTTTCGTTCAAAAGAACACGGATATATTTTTCACAAAGAATCATAGTTAATACTAAATTATTCAAATGCAAACAAAAATTTGTGTTCATTTTAAAATATTTCTCCACAATCTTTGTTTGTACCGAAAACTCATGTTTCATGCGTTTTTATGCTCGTTTTATTCAAAAAAAACACGGATAGATTTTTCGTAAAGAATGATAGTTAATACTAAATTATTCAAATGCAAACCAAAATTTATGTTCATTTAAAAATATTTCTCCACAATCTATATTTACACCGAAAACTCATGTTTCATGCGTTTTTACGCTCGTTTTATTAAAAAAAACTCGGATAGATTTTTCGTAAAGAATGATAGTTAATACTAAATTATTGAATTGCAAACCAATATTTATGTTCATTCAAAAATATTTCTCCACAATCTTTGTTTGCACCGAAAACTCATGTTTTGTCCGTTTTTACGCACGTTTCGTTCAAAAGAACACGGACATATTTTTCACAAAGAATGATAGTTAATACTAAATTATTCAAATGCAAAAAAAAATTTGTGTTCATTTCAAAATATTTCTCCACAATCTTTGTTTGCACTGAAAACTCATGTTTCTTGCGTTTTTATGCTCGTTTCATTCAAAAAAAACACGGATAGATTTTTCGTATAGAATGATAGTTAATACTAAATTATTCAAATGCAAACCAAAATACATTTAAAAATATTTCTCCACCATCTATGTTTGCACCGAAAACCCATGTTTCATGCGTTTTTATGCTCGTTTCATTCAAAAAAAAACACGGATAGATTTTTCGTAAAGAATGATAGTTAATACTAAATTATTAAAATGCAAACCAATATTTCTGTTCATTCAAAACTATTTTTCCACAATCTTTGTTTGCACCGAAAACTCATGTTTCATGCGTTTTTATGCTCATTTCATTCAAAAAAAACACAGATAGATTTTTCGTAAAGAATGATAGTTAATACTAAATTATTCAAATGCAAACCAAAATTTATATTCATTTAAAAATATTTCTCCACAATCTATGTTTATACCTAAAACTCAAGTTTCATGCGTTTTTACGCTCGTTTCATTAAAAAAAACTCGGATAGATTTTTCGTAAAGAATGATAGTTAATACCAAATTATTAAATTGCAAACCAATATTTCTGTTCATTCAAAAATATTTCTCCACAATCTTTGTTTGCACCGAAAACTCATGTTTTGTCCGTTTTTACGCACGTTTTATTCAAAAGAACACATATATATTTTTGACAGAGAATGATAGTTAATACTAAATTATTAAAATGCAAACCAATATTTCTGTTCATTCAAAAATACTTCTCCACAATCTTTGTTTGCACCGAAAACTCATGTTTCATGCATTTTTATGCTCGTTTCGTTCAAAAAAAATATGGATAGATTTTTCGTAAAGAATGATAGTTAATACTAAATTATTCAAATGCAAACCAAAATATATGTTCATTTAAAAATATTTCTCCACAATCTATATTTACACCGAAAACTCATGTTTCTTGCGTTTTTACGCTCGTTTCATTAAAAAAAACTCGGATAGATTTTTCGTAAAGAATGATAGTTAATACTAAATTATTAAATTGCAAACCAATATCTTTGTTCATTCAAAAATATTTCTCCACAATCTTTGTTTGCACCGAAAACTCATGTTTTGTCCGTTTTTACGCACGTTTCGTTCAAAAGAACACGGATATATTTTTCACAAAGAATCATAGTTAATACTAAATTATTCAAATGCAAACAAAAATTTGTGTTCATTTTAAAATATTTCTCCACAATCTTTGTTTGTACCGAAAACTCATGTTTCATGCGTTTTTATGCTCGTTTTATTCAAAAAAAACACGGATAGATTTTTCG
Organism: Juncus inflexus; assembly: GCA_024447665.1. Taxonomy (NCBI): domain Eukaryota; kingdom Viridiplantae; phylum Streptophyta; class Magnoliopsida; order Poales; family Juncaceae; genus Juncus; species Juncus inflexus. The sequence continues at coordinate 7,374,847 of JAJHPC010000020.1, read as the reverse complement.
TAAAGAATGATAGTTAATACTAAATTATTCAAATGCAAACCAAAATTTATGTTCATTTAAAAATATTTCTCCACAATCTATATTTACACCGAAAACTCATGTTTCATGCGTTTTTACGCTCGTTTTATTAAAAAAAACTCGGATAGATTTTTCGTAAAGAATGATAGTTAATACTAAATTATTGAATTGCAAACCAATATTTATGTTCATTCAAAAAGTATTTCTCCACAATCTTTGTTTGCACCGAAAACTCATGTTTTGTCCGTTTTTACGCACGTTTCGTTCAAAAGAACACGGACATATTTTTCACAAAGAATGATAGTTAATACTAAATTATTCAAATGCAAACAAAAATTTGTGTTCATTTTAAAATATTTCTCCACAATCTTTGTTTGTACCGAAAACTCATGTTTCTTGCGTTTTTATGCTCGTTTCATTAAAAAAAACTCGAATAGATTTTTCGTAAAGAACGATAGTTAATACTAAATTATTAAAATGCAACCCAATATTTATGTTCATTCAAAAATATTTCTCCACAATCTTTGTTTGCCCCGAAAACCGATGTTTCATGCGTTTTTATGCTCGTTTCATTCAAAAAAAAAACACGGATAGAATTTTCGTAAAGAATGATAGTTAATACTAAATTATTCAAATGCAAACCAAAATTTATATTCATTTAAAAATATTTTTCCACAATCTATGTTTGCACCGAAAACTCATGTTTTGTGCGTTTTTATGCTCGTTTCTTTAAAAAAAAACTCGGATAAATTTTTCGTAAAGAATGATAGTTAATACTAAATTATTAAAATGCAAACCAATATTTCTGTTCATTCAAAAATATTTCTCCACAATCTTTATTTGCACCGAAAACTCATGTTTCATGCGTTTTTATGCTCGTTTCATTCAAAAAAAACACGGATAGATTTTTCGTAAAGAATGATAGTTAATACTAAATTATTCAAATGCAAACCAAAATTTATGTTCATTTAAAAATATTTCTCCACAATCTATATTTACACCGAAAACTCATGTTTCATGCGTTTTTACGCTCGTTTCATTAAAAAAAACTCCGATAGATTTTTCGTAAAGAATGATAGTTAATACTAAATTATTGAATTGCAAACCAATATTTATGTTCATTCAAAAATATTTCTCCACAATCTTTGTTTGCACCGAAAACTCATGTTTTGTCCGTTTTTACGCACGTTTCGTTCAAAAGAACACGGACATATTTTTCACAAAGAATGATAGTTAATACTAAATTATTCAAATGCAAACAAAAATTTGTGTTCATTTTAAAATATTTCTCCACAATCTTTGTTTGCACTGAAAACTCATGTTTCTTGCGTTTTTATGCTCGTTTCATTCAAAAAAAACACGGATAGATTTTTCGTATAGAATGATAGTTAATACTAAATTATTCAAATGCAAACCAAAATACATTTAAAAATATTTCTCCACCATCTATGTTTGCACCGAAAACTCTTGTTTCATGCGTTATTATGCTCGTTTCATTCAAAAAAAAACGGATAGATTTTTCGTAAAGAATGATAGTTAATACTAAATTAATCAAATGCAAACCAATATTTCTGTTCATTCAAAAATATTTCTCCACAATCTTTGTTTGCACCGAAAACTCATGTTTCATGCGTTTTTATGCTCGTTTCATTCAAAAAAAACACGGTTAGATTTGTCGTAAAGAATGATAGTTAATACTAAATTATTCAAATGCAAACCAAAATTTATGTTCATTTAAAAATATTTCTTCACAATCTATATTAACACCGAAAACTCATGTTTCATGCGTTTTTATGCTCGTTTCATTAAAAAAACTCGGATAGATTTTTCGTAAACAATGATAGTTAATACTAAATTATTAAATTGCAAACCAATATTTATGTTCATTCAAAAATATTTCTCCACAATCTTTGTTTGCACCAAAAACTCATGTTTTGTCCGGTTTTACGCACGTTTCGTTCAAAAGAACACGGATATATTTTTCACAAAGAATGATAGTTAATACTAAATTATTCAAATGCAAACAAAAATTTGTGTCATTTTAAAAATTTTCTCCACAATCTTTGTTAGCACCGAAAACTCATGTTTCATGCGTTTTTATGCTCGTTTCGTTCAAAAAAAACAGGGATAGATTTTTTGTAAAGAATGATAGTTAATACTAAATTAATCAAATGCAAACCAAAATTTATGTTCATTTAAAAATATTTCTCAACAATCTATGTTTGCACCGAAAAATCAAGTTTTTTGCGGACTTATGCTGGTTTCATCAAAAAAAACTCGGATAGTTTTTTCGTAAAGAATGATGGTTAATACTAAATTATTAAAATTCAAACCAATATTTCTGTTCATTCAAAACTATTTTTCCACAATCTTTGTTTGCACCGAAAACTCATGTTTCATGCGTTTTTACGCTCATTTCATTCAAAAAAAATACGGGTAGATTTTTCGTAAAGAATGATTGTTAATACTAAATTATTCAAATGCAAACCAAAATTTATATTCATTTAAAAATATTTCTCCACAATCTATGTTTATACCTAAAACTCAGGTTTCATGCGTTTTTACGCTCGTTTCATTAAAAAAAACTCGGATAGATTTTTCGTAAAGAATGATAGTTAATGCCAAATTATTAAATTGCAAACCAATATTTCTGTTCATTCAAAAATATTTCTCCACAATCTTTGTTTGCACCGAAAACTCATGTTTTGTCCGTTTTTACGCACGTTTCATTCAAAAGAACACGTATATATTTTTGACAGAGAATGATAGTTAATACTAAATTATTAAAATGCAAACCAGTATTTCTGTTCATTCAAAAATACTTCTCCACAATCTTTGTTTGCACCGAAAACTCATGTTTCATGCGTTTTTATGCTCGTTTCGTTCAAAAAAAATATGGATAGATTTTTCGTAAAGAATGATAGTTAATACTAAATTATTCAAATGCAAACCAAAATATATGTTCATTTAAAAATATTTCTCCACAATCTATATTTACACCGAAAACTCATGTTTCTTGCGTTTTTACGCTCGTTTCATTAAAAAAAACTCGGATAGATTTTTCGTAAAGAATGATAGTTAATACCAAATTATTAAATTGCAAACCAATATTTCTGTTCATTCAAAAATATTTCTCCACAATCTTTGTTTGCACCGAAAACTCATGTTTTGTCCGTTTTTACGCACGTTTTATTCAAAAGAACACATATATATTTTTGACAGAGAATGATAGTTAATACTAAATTATTAAAATGCAAACCAATATTTCTGTTCATTCAAAAATACTTCTCCACAATCTTTGTTTGCACCGAAAACTCATGTTTCATGCATTTTTATGCTCGTTTCGTTCAAAAAAAATATGGATAGATTTTTCGTAAAGAATGATAGTTAATACTAAATTATTCAAATGCAAACCAAAATATATGTTCATTTAAAAATATTTCTCCACAATCTATATTTACACCGAAAACTCATGTTTCTTGCATTTTTACGCTCGTTTCATTAAAAAAAACTCGGATAGATTTTTCGTAAAGAATGATAGTTAATACTAAATTATTAAATTGCAAACCAATATCTTTGTTCATTCAAAAATATTTCTCCACAATCTTTGTTTGCACCGAAAACTCATGTTTTGTCCGTTTTTACGCACGTTTCGTTCAAAAGAACACGGATATATTTTTCACAAAGAATCATAGTTAATACTAAATTATTCAAATGCAAACAAAAATTTGTGTTCATTTTAAAATATTTCTCCACAATCTTTGTTTGTACCGAAAACTCATGTTTCATGCGTTTTTATGCTCGTTTTATTCAAAAAAAACACGGATAGATTTTTCGTAAAGAATGATAGTTAATACTAAATTATTCAAATGCAAACCAAAATTTATGTTCATTTAAAAATATTTCTCCACAATCTATATTTACACCGAAAACTCATGTTTCATGCGTTTTTACGCTCGTTTTATTAAAAAAAACTCGGATAGATTTTTCGTAAAGAATGATAGTTAATACTAAATTATTGAATTGCAAACCAATATTTATGTTCATTCAAAAATATTTCTCCACAATCTTTGTTTGCACCGAAAACTCATGTTTTGTCCGTTTTTACGCACGTTTCGTTCAAAAGAACACGGACATATTTTTCACAAAGAATGATAGTTAATACTAAATTATTCAAATGCAAACAAAAATTTGTGTTCATTTTAAAATATTTCTCCACAATCTTTGTTTGTACCGAAAACTCATGTTTCTTGCGTTTTTATGCTCGTTTCATTAAAAAAAACTCGAATAGATTTTTCGTAAAGAACGATAGTTAATACTAAATTATTAAAATGCAACCCAATATTTATGTTCATTCAAAAATATTTCTCCACAATCTTTGTTTGCCCCGAAAACTGATGTTTCATGCGTTTTTATGCTCGTTTCATTCAAAAAAAAAACACGGATAGAATTTTCGTAAAGAATGATAGTTAATACTAAATTATTCAAATGCAAACCAAAATTTATATTCATTTAAAAATATTTTTCCACAATCTATGTTTGCACCGAAAACTCATGTTTTGTGCGTTTTTATGCTCGTTTCTTTAAAAAAAAACTCGGATAAATTTTTCGTAAAGAATGATAGTTAATACTAAATTATTAAAATGCAAACCAATATTTCTGTTCATTCAAAAATATTTCTCCACAATCTTTATTTGCACCGAAAACTCATGTTTCATGCGTTTTTATGCTCGTTTCATTCAAAAAAAACACGGATAGATTTTTCGTAAAGAATGATAGTTAATACTAAATTATTCAAATGCAAACCAAAATTTATGTTCATTTAAAAATATTTCTCCACAATCTATATTTACACCGAAAACTCATGTTTCATGCGTTTTTTACGCTCGTTTCATTAAAAAAAACTCCGATAGATTTTTCGTAAAGAATGATAGTTAATACTAAATTATTGAATTGCAAACCAATATTTATGTTCATTCAAAAATATTTCTCCACAATCTTTGTTTGCACCGAAAACTCATGTTTTGTCCGTTTTTACGCACGTTTCGTTCAAAAGAACACGGACATATTTTTCACAAAGAATGATAGTTAATACTAAATTATTCAAATGCAAACAAAAATTTGTGTTCATTTTAAAATATTTCTCCACAATCTTTGTTTGCACTGAAAACTCATGTTTCTTGCGTTTTTATGCTCGTTTCATTCAAAAAAAACACGGATAGATTTTTCGTATAGAATGATAGTTAATACTAAATTATTCAAATGCAAACCAAAATACATTTAAAAATATTTCTCCACCATCTATGTTTGCACCGAAAACTCTTGTTTCATGCGTTTTTATGCTCGTTTCATTCAAAAAAAAACACGGATAGATTTTTCGTAAAGAATAATAGTTAATACTAAATTATTAAAATGCAAACCAATATTTCTGTTCATTCAAAAATATTTCTCCACAATCTTTGTTTGCACCGAAAACTCATGTTTCATGCGTTTTTATGCTCGTTTCATTCAAAAAAAACACGGTTAGATTTGTCGTAAAGAATGATAGTTAATACTAAATTATTCAAATGCAAACCAAAATTTATGTTCATTTAAAAATATTTCTTCACAATCTATATTAACACCGAAAACTCATGTTTCATGCGTTTTTACGCTCGTTTCATTAAAAAAAACTCGGATAGATTTTTCGTAAACAATGATAGTTAATACTAAATTATTAAATTGCAAACCAATATTTATGTTCATTCAAAAATATTTCTCCACAATCTTTGTTTGCACCAAAAACTCATGTTTTGTCCGGTTTTACGCACGTTTCGTTCAAAAGAACACGGATATATTTTTCACAAAGAATGATAGTTAATACTAAATTATTCAAATGCAAACAAAAATTTGTGTCATTTTAAAAATTTTCTCCACAATCTTTGTTAGCACCGAAAACTCATGTTTCATGCGTTTTTATGCTCGTTTCATTCAAAAAAAACAGGGATAGATTTTTTGTAAAGAATGATAGTTAATACTAAATTAATCAAATGCAAACCAAAATTTATGTTCATTTAAAAATATTTCTCAACAATCTATGTTTGCACCGAAAAATCAAGTTTTTTGCGGACTTATGCTGGTTTCATCAAAAAAAACTCGGATAGTTTTTTCGTAAAGAATGATGGTTAATACTAAATTATTAAAATTCAAACCAATATTTCTGTTCATTCAAAACTATTTTTCCACAATCTTTGTTTGCACCGAAAACTCATGTTTCATGCGTTTTTACGCTCATTTCATTCAAAAAAACACGGGTAGATTTTTCGTAAAGAATGATTGTTAATACTAAATTATTCAAATGCAAACCAAAATTTATATTCATTTAAAAATATTTCTCCACAATCTATGTTTATACCTAAAACTCAGGTTTCATGCGTTTTTACGCTCGTTTCATTAAAAAAAACTCGGATAGATTTTTCGTAAAGAATGATAGTTAATGCCAAATTATTAAATTGCAAACCAATATTTCTGTTCATTCAAAAATATTTCTCCACAATCTTTGTTTGCACCGAAAACTCATGTTTTGTCCGTTTTTACGCACGTTTCATTCAAAAGAACACGTATATATTTTTGACAGAGAATGATAGTTAATACTAAATTATTAAAATGCAAACCAGTATTTCTGTTCATTCAAAAATACTTCTCCACAATCTTTGTTTGCACCGAAAACTCATGTTTCATGCGTTTTTATGCTCGTTTCATTATCAAAAAAATATGGATAGATTTTTCGTAAAGAATGATAGTTAATACTAAATTATTCAAATGCAAACCAAAATATATGTTCATTTAAAAATATTTCTCCACAATCTATATTTACACCGAAAACTCATGTTTCTTGCGTTTTTACGCTCGTTTCATTAAAAAAAACTCGGATAGATTTTTCGTAAAGAATGATAGTTAATACCAAATTATTAAATTGCAAACCAATATTTCTGTTCATTCAAAAATATTTCTCCACAATCTTTGTTTGCACCGAAAACTCATGTTTTGTCCGTTTTTACGCACGTTTTATTCAAAAGAACACATATATATTTTTGACAGAGAATGATAGTTAATACTAAATTATTAAAATGCAAACCAATATTTCTGTTCATTCAAAAATACTTCTCCACAATCTTTGTTTGCACCGAAAACTCATGTTTCATGCATTTTTATGCTCGTTTCATTCAAAAAAAAATATGGATAGATTTTTCGTAAAGAATGATAGTTAATACTAAATTATTCAAATGCAAACCAAAATATATGTTCATTTAAAAATATTTCTCCACAATCTATATTTACACCGAAAACTCATGTTTCTTGCGTTTTTACGCTCGTTTCATTAAAAAAAAACTCGGATAGATTTTTCGTAAAGAATGATAGTTAATACTAAATTATTAAATTGCAAACCAATATCTTTGTTCATTCAAAAATATTTCTCCACAATCTTTGTTTGCACCGAAAACTCATGTTTTGTCCGTTTTTACGCACGTTTCGTTCAAAAGAACACGGATATATTTTTCACAAAGAATCATAGTTAATACTAAATTATTCAAATGCAAACAAAAATTTGTGTTCATTTTAAAATATTTCTCCACAATCTTTGTTTGTACCGAAAACTCATGTTTCATGCGTTTTTATGCTCGTTTTATTCAAAAAAAACACGGATAGATTTTTCGTAAAGAATGATAGTTAATACTAAATTATTCAAATGCAAACCAAAATTTATGTTCATTTAAAAATATTTCTCCACAATCTATATTTACACCGAAAACTCATGTTTCATGCGTTTTTTACGCTCGTTTTATTAAAAAAAACTCGGATAGATTTTTCGTAAAGAATGATAGTTAATACTAAATTATTGAATTGCAAACCAATATTTATGTTCATTCAAAAATATTTCTCCACAATCTTTGTTTGCACCGAAAACTCATGTTTTGTCCGTTTTTACGCACGTTTCGTTCAAAAGAACACGGACATATTTTTCACAAAGAATGATAGTTAATACTAAATTATTCAAATGCAAACAAAAATTTGTGTTCATTTTAAAATATTTCTCCACAATCTTTGTTTGTACCGAAAACTCATGTTTCTTGCGTTTTTATGCTCGTTTCATTAAAAAAAACTCGAATAGATTTTTCGTAAAGAACGATAGTTAATACTAAATTATTAAAATGCAAACCAATATTTATGTTCATTCAAAAATATTTCTCCACAATCTTTGTTTGCCCCGAAAACTCATGTTTCATGCGTTTTTATGCTCGTTTCATTCAAAAAAAAAACGGATAGAATTTTCGTAAAGAATGATAGTTAATACTAAATTATTCAAATGCAAACCAAAATTTATATTCATTTAAAAATATTTTTCCACAATCTATGTTTGCACCGAAAACTCATGTTTTGTGCGTTTTTATGCTCGTTTCTTTAAAAAAAAACTCGGATAAATTTTTCGTAAAGAATGATAGTTAATACTAAATTATTAAAATGCAAACCAATATTTCTGTTCATTCAAAAATATTTCTCCACAATCTTTATTTGCACCGAAAACTCATGTTTCATGCGTTTTTATGCTCGTTTCATTCAAAAAAAACACGGATAGATTTTTCGTAAAGAATGATAGTTAATACTAAATTATTCAAATGCAAACCAAAATTTATGTTCATTTAAAAATATTTCTCCACAATCTATATTTACACCGAAAACTCATGTTTCATGCGTTTTTACGCTCGTTTCATTAAAAAAAACTCCGATAGATTTTTCGTAAAGAATGATAGTTAATACTAAATTATTGAATTGCAAACCAATATTTATGTTCATTCAAAAATATTTCTCCACAATCTTTGTTTGCACCGAAAACTCATGTTTTGTCCGTTTTTACGCACGTTTCGTTCAAAAGAACACGGATATATTTTTCACAAAGAATGATAGTTAATACTAAATTATTCAAATGCAAACAAAAATTTGTGTTCATTTTAAAATATTTCTCCACAATCTTTGTTTGCACCGAAAACTCATGTTTCTTGCGTTTTTATGCTCGTTTCATTAAAAAAAAAACGGATAGATTTTTCGTAAAGAATGATAGTTAATACTAAATTATTCAAATGCAAACCAAAATTTATGTTCATTTAAAAATATTTCTCCACCATCTATGTTTGCACCGAAAACTCTTGTTTCATGCGTTTTTATGCTCGTTTCATTCAAAAAAAAACACGGATAGATTTTTCGTAAAGAATGATAGTTAATACTAAATTATTAAAATGCAAACCAATATTTCTGTTCATTCAAAAATATTTCTCCACAATCTTTGTTTGCACCGAAAACTCATGTTTCATGCGTTTTTATGCTCGTTTCATTCAAAAAAAACACGGTTAGATTTGTCGTAAAGAATGATAGTTAATACTAAATTATTCAAATGCAAACCAAAATTTATGTTCATTTTAAAATATTTCTCCACAATCTATGTTTACACCGAAAACTCATGTTTCATGCGTTTTTACGCTCGTTTCATTAAAAAAAACTCGGATAGATTTTTCGTAAAGAATGATAGTTAATACTAAATTATTAAATTGCAAACCAATATTTATGTTCATTCAAAAATATTTCTCCACAATCTTTGTTTGCACCAAAAACTCATGTTTTGTCCGGTTTTACGCACGTTTCGTTCAAAAGAACACGGATATATTTTTCACAAAGAATGATAGTTAATACTAAATTATTCAAATGCAAACAAAAATTTGTGTTCATTTTAAAAATTTTCTCCACAATCTTTGTTTGCACCGAAAACTCATGTTTCATGCGTTTTTATGCTCGTTTCGTTCAAAAAAACAGGGATAGATTTTTTGTAAAGAATGATAGTTAATACTAAATTAATCAAATGCAAACCAAAATTTATGTTCATTTAAAAATATTTCTCAACAATCTATGTTTGCACCGAAAAATCAAGTTTTTTGCGGACTTATGCTGGTTTCATCAAAAAAAACTCGGATAGTTTTTTCGTAAAGAATGATGGTTAATACTAAATTATTAAAATGCAAACCAATATTTCTGTTCATTCAAAACTATTTTTCCACAATCTTTGTTTGCACCGAAAACTCATGTTTCATGCGTTTTAAGGCTCGTTTCATTCAAAAAAAAACACGAATAGATTTTTCGTAAAGAATGATAGTTAATACTAAATTATTCAAATGCAAACCAAAATTTATATTCATTTAAAAATATTTCTCCACAATCTATGTTTATACCTAAAACTCATGGTTTCATGCGTTTTTACGCTCGTTTCATTAAAAAAAACTCGGATAGATTTTTCGTAAAGAATGATAGTTAATACCAAATTATTAAATTGCAAACCAATATTTCTGTTCATTCAAAAATATTTCTCCACAATCTTTGTTTGCACCGAAAACTCATGTTTTGTCCGTTTTTACGCACGTTTCATTCAAAAGAACACGGATATATTTTTGACAAAGAATGATAGTTAATACTAAATTATTAAAATGCAAACCAATATTTCTGTTCATTCAAAAATATTTCTCCACAATCTTTGTTTGCACCGAAAACTCATGTTTCATGCGTTTTTATGCTCGTTTCATTCAAAAAAAAATAGGATAGATTTTTCGTAAAGAATGATAGTTAATACTAAATTATTCAAATGCAAACCAAAATATATGTTCATTTAAAAATATTTCTCCACAATCTATATTTACACCGAAAACTCATGTTTCTTGCGTTTTTACGCTCGTTTCATTAAAAAAAACTCGGATAGATTTTTCGTAAAGAATGATAGTTAAAACTAAATTATTAAATTGCAAACCAATATTTTTGTTCATTCAAAAATATTTCTCCACAATCTTTGTTTGCACCGAAAACTCATGTTTTGTCCGTTTTTAGGCACGTTTCGTTCAAAAGAACACGGATATATTTTTCACAAAGAATGATAGTTAATACTAAATTATTCATATGCAAACAAAAATTTGTGTTCATTTTAAAATATTTCTCCACAATCTTTGTTTGCACCGAAAACTCATGTTTCATGCGTTTTTATGCTCGTTTCATTCAAAAAAAACACGGATAGATTTTTTGTAAAGAATGATAGTTAATACTAAATTATTCAAATGCAAACCAAAATTTATGTTCATTTAAAAATATTTCTCCACAATCTATGTTTGCACCGAAAAATCATGTTTTTTGCGTTTTATGCTCGTATTCATTAAAAAAAAACGGGATAGATTTTTCGTAAAGAATGATGGTTAATACTAAATTATTAAAATGCAAACCAATATTTATGTTCATTCAAAAATATTTCTCCACAATCTTTGTTTGCACCGAAAACTCATGTTTCATGCGTTTTTATGCTCGTTTCATTCAAAAAAAACACGGATAGATTTTTTGTAAAGAATGATAGTTAATACTAAATTAATCAAATGCAAACCAAAATTTATGTTCATTTAAAAATATTTCTCCACAATCTATGTTTGCACCGAAAACTCATGTTTTTTGCGGTCTTATGCTCGTTTCATTAAAAAAAACTCGGATAGATTTTTCGTAAAGAATGATGGTTAATACTAAATTATTAAAATGCAAACCAATATTTCTGTTCATTCAAAACTATTTTTCCACAATCTTTGTTTGCACCGAAAACTCATGTTTCATGCGTTTTTATGCTCGTTTCATTCAAAAAAAACACGGATAGATTTTTCGTAAAGAATGATAGTTAATACTAAATTATTCAAATGCAAACCAAAATTTATATTCATTTAAAAATATTTCTCCACAATCTATGTTTATACCTAAAACTCAGGTTTCATGCGTTTTTACGCTCGTTTCATTAAAAAAAACTCGGATAGATTTTTCGTAAAGAATGATAGTTAATACTAAATTATTAAATTGCAAACCAATATTTCTGTTCATTCAAAAATATTTCTCCACAATCTTTGTTTGCACCGAAAACTCATGTTTTGTCCGTTTTTATGCACGTTTCATTCAAAAGAACACAGATATATTTTTCACAAAGAATGATAGTTAATACTAAATTATTCAAATGCAAACAAAAATTTGTGTTCATTTTAAAATATTTCTCCACAATCTATGTTTGCACCGAAAACTCATGTTTTGTGCGGTCTTATGCTCGTTTCATTAAAGAAAACTCGGATAGATTTTTCGTAAAGAATGATAGTTAATACTAAATTATTAAAATGCAAACCAATATTTCTGTTCATTCAAAACTATTTTTCCACAATCTTTGTTTGCACCGAAAACTCATGTTTCATGCGTTTTTATGCTCGTTTCATTCAAAAAAAACACGGATAGATTTTTCGTAAAGAATGATAGTTAATACTAAATTATTCAAATGCAAACCAAAATTTATATTCATTTAAAAATATTTCTCCACAATCTATGTTTATACCTAAAACTCAGGTTTCATGCGTTTTTACGCTCGTTTCATTAAAAAAAACTCGGATAGATTTTTCGTAAAGAATGATAGTTAATACTAAATTATTAAATTGCAAACCAATATTTCTGTTCATTCAAAAATATTTCTCCACAATCTTTGTTTGCACCGAAAACTCATGTTTTGTCCGTTTTTACGCACGTTTCATTCAAAAGAACACCTATATATTTTTGACAGAGAATGATAGTTAATACTAAATTATTCAAATGCAACCAAAAATTTGTGTTCATTTTAAAATATTTCTCCACAATCTATGTTTGCACCGAAAAATCATGTTTTGTGCGGTCTTATGCTCGTTCCATTAAAGAAAACTCGGATAGATTTTTCGTAAAGAATGATGGTTAATACTAAATTATTAAAATGCAAACCAATATTTCTGTTCATTCAAAACTATTTTTCCACAATCTTTGTTTGCACCGAAAACTCATGTTTCATGCGTTTTTATGCTCGTTTCATTCAAAAAAAACACGGATAGATTTTTCGTAAAGAATGATAGTTAATACTACATTATTCAAATGCAAACCAAAATTTATATTCATTTGAAAATATTTCTCGACAATCTATGTTTATACCGAAAACTCATGTTTCTTGCGTTTTTACGCTCGTTTCATTAAAAAAAACTCGGATAGATTTTTCGTAAAGAATGAAAGTTAATACTAAATTATTAAATTGCAAACCAATATTTTTGTTCATTCAAAAATATTTCTCCACAATCTTTGTTTGCACCGAAAACTCATGTTTTGTCCGTTTTTACGCACGTTTCGTTCAAAAGAACACGGATATATTTTTCACAAAGAATGATAGTTAATACTAAATTATTCAAATGCAAACAAAAATTTGTGTTCATTTTAAAATATTTCTCCACAATCTTTGTTAGCACCGAAAACTCATGTTTCATGCGTTTTTATGCTCGTTTCATTCAAAAAAACACGGGATAGATTTTTCGTAAAGAATGATAGTTAATACTAAATTATTCAAATGCAAACCAAAATTTATGTTCATTTAAAAATATTTCTCCACAATCTATGTTTGCACCGAAAACTCATGTTTTTTGCGTTTTATGCTCGTTTCATTAAAAAAAAACCGGATAGATTTTTCGTAAAGAATGATAGTTAATACTAAATTATTAAAATGCAAACCAATATTTATGTTCATTCAAAAATATTTTTCCACAATCTTTGTTTGCACCGAAAACTCATGTTTCATGCGTTTTTATGCTCGTTTCATTCAAAAAAAACACGGATAGATTTTTTGTAAAGAATGATAGTTAATACTAAATTAATCAAATGCAAACCAAAATTTATGTTCATTTAAAAATATTTCTCCACAATCTATGTTTGCACCGAAAACTCATGTTTTTTGCGGTCTTATGCTCGTTTCATTAAAAAAAACTCGGATAGATTTTTCGTAAAGAATGATGGTTAATACTAAATTATTAAAATGCAAACCAATATTTCTGTTCATTCAAAACTATTTTTCCACAATCTTTGTTTGCACCGAAAACTCATGTTTCATGCGTTTTTATGCTCGTTTCATTCAAAAAAAACACGGATAGATTTTTTGTAAAGAATGATAGTTAATACTAAATTATTCAAATGCAAACCAAAATTTATGTTCATTTAAAAATATTTCTCCACAATCTATGTTTGCACCGAAAACTCATGTTTTTTGCGGTCTTATGCTCGTTTCATTAAAAAAAACTCGGATAGATTTTTCGTAAAGAATGATGGTTAATACTAAATTATTAAAATGCAAACCAATATTTCTGTTCATTCAAAAATATTTTTCCACAATCTTTGTTTGCACCGAAAACTCATGTTTCATGCGTTTTTATGCTCGTTTCATTCAAAAAAAAAACACGGATAGATTTTTCGTAAAGAATGATAGTTAATACTAAATTATTCAAATGCAAACCAAAATTTATGTTCATTTAAAAATATTTCTCCACAATCTATGTTTACACCGAAAACTCATGTTTCTTGCGTTTTTACGCTCGTTTCATTAAAAAAAACTCGGATAGATTTTTCGTAAAGAATGATAGTTAATACTAAATTATTAAATTGCAAACCAATATTTTTGTTCATTCAAAAATATTTCTCCACAATCTTTGTTTGCACCGAACACTCATGTTTTGTCCGTTTTTACGCACGTTTCATTCAAAAGAACACGGATATATTTTTCACAAAGAATGATAGTTAATACTAAATTATTCAAATGCAAACAAAAATTTGTGTTCATTTTAAAATATTTCTCCACAATCTTTGTTTGCACCGAAAACTCATGTTTCTTGCGTTTTTATGCTCGTTTCATTAAAAAAAACTCGGATAGATTTTTCGTAAAGAATGATAGTTAATACTAAATTATTAAAATGCAAACCAATATTTATGTTCATTAAAAATATTTCTCCACAATCTTTGTTTGCACCGAAAACTCATGTTTCATGCGTTTTTATGCTCGTTTCATTCAAAAAAAAACGGATAGATTTTTCGTAAAGAATGATAGTTAATACTAAATTATTCAAATGCAAACCAAAATTTATGTTCATTTAAAAATATTTCTCCACAATCTATGTTTGCACCGAAAACTCATGTTTTGTGCGTTTTTATGCTCGTTTCATTAAAAAAAAAACTCGGATAGATTTTTCGTAAAGAATGATAGTTAATACTAAATTATTAAAATGCAAACCAATATTTCTGTTCATTCAAAAATATTTCTCCACAATCTTTGTTTGCACCGAAAACTCATGTTTCATGAGTTTTTATGCTCGTTTCATTCAAAAAAAACACGGATAGATTTTTCGTAAAGAATGATAGTTAATACTAAATTATTCAAATGCAAACCAAAATTTATGTTCATTTAAAAATATTTCTCCACAATCTATGTTTACACCGAAAACTCATGTTTCATGCGTTTTTACGCTCGTTTCATTAAAAAAAACTCGGATAGATTTTTCGTAAAGAATGATAGTTAATACTAAATTATTAAATTGCAAACCAATATTTATGTTCATTCAAAAATATTTCTCCACAATCTTTGTTTGCACCGAAAACTCATGTTTTGTCCGTTTTTACGCACGTTTCATTCAAAAGAACACGGATATATTTTTCACAAAGAATGATAGTTAATACTAAATTATTCAAATGCAAACAAAAATTTGTGTTCATTTTAAAATATTTCTCCACAATCTTTGTTTGCACCGAAAACTCATGTTTCTTGCGATTTTATGCTCGTTTCATTCAAAAAAAACACGGATAGATTTTTCGTAAAGAATGATAGTTAATACTAAATTATTCAAATGCAAACCAAAATTTACGTTCATTTAAAAATATTTCTCCACAATCTATGTTTGCACCGAAAACTCATGTTTTCTGCGTTTTTATGCTCGTTTCATTAAAAAAACACGGATAGATTTTTTGTAAAGAATGATAGTTAATACTAAATTATTAAAATGCAAACCAATATTTATGTTCATTCAAAAATATTTCTCCACAATCTTTGTTTGCACCGAAAACTCATGTTTCATGCGTTTTTATGCTCGTTTCATTCAAAAAAAAACACGGATAGATTTTTTGTAAAGAATGATAGTTAATACTAAATTATTGAAATGCAAACCAAAATTTATGTTCATTTAAAAATATTTCTCCACAATCTATGTTTGCACCGAAAACTCATGTTTTTTGCGGTCTTATGCTTGTTTCATTAAAAAAAACTCGGATAGATTTTTCGTAAAGAATGATGGTTAATACTAAATTATTAAAATGCAAACCAATATTTCTGTTCATTCAAAAATATTTTTCCACAATCTTTGTTTGCACCGAAAACTCATGTTTCATGCGTTTTTATGCTCGTTTCATTCAAAAAAAACACGGATAGATTTTTCGTAAAGAATGATAGTTAATACTAAATTATTCAAATGCAAACCAAAATTTATATTCATTTAAAAATATTTCTCCACAATCTATGTTTATACCTAAAACTCAGGTTTCATGCGTTTTTACGCTCGTTTCATTAAAAAAAAACTCGGATAGATTTTTCGTAAAGAATGATAGTTAATACTAAATTATTAAATTGCAAACCAATATTTCTGTTCATTCAAAAATATTTCTCCACAATCTTTGTTTGCACCGAAAACTCATGTTTTGTCCGTTTTTACGCACGTTTCATTCAAAAGAACACGGATATATTTTTCACAAAGAATGATAGTTAATACTAAATTAATCAAATGCAAACCAAAATTTATGTTCATTTAAAAATATTTCTCCACAATCTATGTTTGCACCGAAAACTCATGTTTCATGCGTTTTTATGCTCGTTTCATTCAAAAAAAAAGCAGGGATAGATTTTTTGTAAAGAATGATAGTTAATACTAAATTATTCAAATGCAAACCAAAATTTATGTTCATTTAAAAATATTTCTCCACAATCTATGTTTGCACCGAAAACTCATGTTTTTTGCGGTCTTATGCTCGTTTCATTAAAAAAAACTCGGATAGATTTTTCGTAAAGAATGATGGTTAATACTAAATTATTAAAATGCAAACCAATATTTCTGTTCATTCAAAACTATTTTTCCACAATCTTTGTTTGCACCGAAAACTCATGTTTCATGCGTTTTTATGCTCGTTTCATTCAAAAAAAACACGGATAGATTTTTCGTAAAGAATGATAGTTAATACTAAATTATTCAAATGCAAACCAAAATTTATATTCATTTAAAAATATTTCTCCACAATCTATGTTTATACCGAAAACTCATGTTTCATGCGTTTTTACGCTCGTTTCATTAAAAAAAACTCGGATAGATTTTTCGTAAAGAATGATAGTTAATACTAAATTATTAAATTGCAAACCAATATTTTTGTTCATTCAAAAATATTTCTCCACAATCTTTGTTTGCACCGAAAACTCATGTTTTGTCCGTTTTTACGCACGTTTCATTCAAAAGAACACGGATATATTTTTCACAAAGAATGATAGTTAATACTAAATTATTCAAATGCAAACAAAAATTTGTGTTCATTTTAAAATATTTCTCCACAATCTATGTTTGCACCGAAAACTCATGTTTCTTGCGTTTTTATGCTCGTTTCATTAAAAAAAACTCGGATAGATTTTTCGTAAAGAATGATAGTTAATACTAAATTATTAAAATGCAAACCAATATTTCTGTTCATTCAAAAATATTTCTCCACAATCTTTGTTTGCACCGAAAACTCATGTTTTGTCCGTTTTTACGCACGTTTCATTCAAAAGAACACGGATATATTTTTCACAAAGAATGATAGTTAATACTAAATTATTCAAATGCAAACAAAAATTTGTGTTCATTTTAAAATATTTCTCCACAATCTTTGTTTGCACCGAAAACTCATGTTTCTTGCGATTTTATGCTCGTTTCATTCAAAAAAAAACACGGATAGATTTTTCGTAAAGAATGATAGTTAATACTAAATTATTCAAATGCAAACCAAAATTTATGTTCATTTAAAAATATTTCTCCACAATCTATGTTTGCACCGAAAACTCATGTTTTGTGCGTTTTTATGCTCGTTTCTTTAAAAAAAACTCGGATAGATTTTTCGTAAAGAATGATAGTGTATACTAAATTATTAAAATGCAAACCAATATTTACTGTTCATTCAAAAATATTTCTCCACAATCTTTGTTTGCACCGAAAACTCATGTTTCATGCGTTTTTATACTCGTTTCATTCAAAAAAAAACACGGATAGATTTTTCGTAAAGAATGATAGTTAATACTAAATTATTAAAATGCAAACCAAAATTTATGTTCATTTAAAAATATTTCTCCACAATCTATGTTTGCACCGAAAACTCATGTTTTTTGCGGTCTTATGCTCGTTTCATTAAAAAAAACTCGGATAGATTTTTCGTAAAGAATGATAGTTAATACTAAATTATTAAAATGCAAACCAATATTTCTGTTCATTCAAAACTATTTTTCCACAATCTTTGTTTGCACCGAAAACTCATGTTTCATGCGTTTTTATGCTCGTTTCATTCAAAAAAAACACGGATAGATTTTTCGTAAAGAATGATAGTTAATACTAAATTATTCAAATGCAAACCAAAATTTATATTCATTTAAAAATATTTCTCCACAATCTATGTTTATACCTAAAACTCAGGTTTCATGCGTTTTTACGCTCGTTTCATTAAAAAAAACTCGGATAGATTTTTCGTAAAGAATGATAGTTAATACTAAATTATTAAAATGCAAACCAATATTTCTGTTCATTCAAAAATATTTCTCCACAATCTTTGTTTGCACCGAAAACTCATGTTTTGTCCGTTTTTACGCACGTTTCATTCAAAAGAACACGGATATATTTTTCACAAAGAATGATAGTTAATACTAAATTAATCAAATGCAAACCAAAATTTTGTGTTCATTTTAAAATATTTCTCCACAATCTATGTTTGCACCGAAAACTCATGTTTCATGCGTTTTTATGCTCGTTTCATTCAAAAAAAAAACACGGATAGATTTTTTGTAAAGAATGATAGTTAATACTAAATTAATCAAATGCAAACCAAAATTTATGTTCATTTAAAAATATTTCTCCACAATCTATGTTTGCACCGAAAACTCATGTTTTTTGCGGTCTTATGCTCGTTTCATTAAAAAAAACTCGGATAGATTTTTCGTAAAGAATGATGGTTAATACTAAATTATTAAAATGCAAACCAATATTTCTGTTCATTCAAAACTATTTTTCCACAATCTTTGTTTGCACCGAAAACTCATGTTTCATGGGTTTTAAGGCTCGTTTCATTCAAAAAAAAACACGGATAGATTTTTCGTAAAGAATGATAGTTAATACTAAATTATTCAAATGCAAACCAAAATTTATATTCATTTAAAAATATTTCTCCACAATCTATGTTTATACCTAAAACTCAGGTTTCATGCGTTTTTACGCTCGTTTCATTAAAAAAAACTCGGATAGATTTTTCGTAAAGAATGATAGTTAATACTAAATTATTAAATTGCAAACCAATATTTCTGTTCATTCAAAAATATTTCTCCACAATCTTTGTTTGCACCGAAAACTCATGTTTTGTCCGTTTTTATGCACGTTTCATTCAAAAGAACACGGATATATTTTTCAAAAAGAATGATAGTTAATACTAAATTATTCAAATGCAACCAAAAATTTGTGTTCATTTTAAAATATTTCTCCACAATCTATGTTTGCACCGAAAACTCATGTTTTGTGCGGTCTTATGCTCGTTCCATTAAAGAAAACTCGGATAGATTTTTCGTAAAGAATGATGGTTAATACTAAATTATTAAAATGCAAACCAATATTTCTGTTCATTCAAAAATATTTCTCCACAATCTTTGTTTGCACCGAAAACTCATGTTTCATGCGTTTTTATGCTCGTTTCATTCAAAAAAACATCGGATAGATTTTTCGTAAAGAATGATAGTTAATACTAAATTATTCAAATGCAAACCAAAATTTATGTTCATTTAAAAATATTTCTCCACAATCTATGTTTTCACCGAAAACTCATGTTTCATGCGTTTTTATGCTCGTTTCATTAAAAAAAACACGGATAGATTTTTCGTAAAGAATGATAGTTAATACTAAATTATTAAAATGCAAACCAATATTTTTGTTCATTCAAAAATATTTCTCCACAATCTTTGTTTGCACCGAAAACTCATGTTTTGTCCGTTTTTACGCACGTTTCATTCAAAAGAACACGGATATATTTTTCAAAAAGAATGATAGTTAATACTAAATTATTCAAATGCAAACCAAAATTTATGTTCATTTAAAAATATTTCTCCACAATCTATGTTTGCACCGAAAACTCATGTTTCTGTGCGTTTTTATGCTCGTTTCATTAAAAAAAACTCGGATAGATTTTTCGTAAAGAATGATAGTTAATACTAAATTATTAAAATGCAAACCAATATTTATGTTCATTCAAAAATATTTCTCCACAATCTTTGTTTGCACCGAAAACTCATGTTTCATGCGTTTTTATGCTCGTTTCATTCAAAAAAAAACACGGATAGATTTTTCGTAAAGAATGATAGTTAATACTAAATTATTCAAATGCAAACCAAAATTTATATTCATTTAAAAATATTTCTCCACAATCTATGTTTATACCTAAAACTCATGTTTCATGCGTTTTTACGCTCGTTTCATTAAAAAAAACTCGGATAGATTTTTCGTAAAGAATGATAGTTAATACTAAATTATTAAATTGCAAACCAATATTTATGTTCATTCAAAAATATTTCTCCACAATCTTTGTTTGCACCGAAAACTCATGTTTTGTCCGTTTTTACGCACGTTTCATTCAAAAGAACACGGATATATTTTTCACAAAGAATGATAGTTAATACTAAATTATTCAAATGCAAACAAAAATTTGTGTTCATTTTAAAATATTTCTCCACAATCTATGTTTGCACCGAAAACTCATGTTTCATGCGTTTTTATGCTCGTTTCATTCAAAAAAAACAGGGATAGATTTTTGGTAAAGAATGATAGTTAATACTAAATTAATCAAATGCAAACCAAAATTTATGTTCATTTAAAAATATTTCTCCACAATCTATGTTTGCACCGAAAACTCATGTTTTTTGCGGTCTTATGCTCGTTTCATTAAAAAAAACTCGGATAGATTTTTCGTAAAGAATGATAGTTAATACTAAATTATTAAAATGCAAACCAATATTTCTGTTCATTCAAAAATATTTCTCCACAATCTTTGTTTGCACCGAAAACTCATGTTTCATGCGTTTTTATGCTCGTTTCATTCAAAAAAAACACGGATAGATTTTTCGTAAAGAATGATAGTTAATACTAAATTATTCAAATGCAAACCAAAATTTATGTTCATTTAAAAATATTTCTCCACAATCTATGTTTGCACCGAAAACTCATGTTTTGTGCGTTTTTATGCTCGTTTCTTTAAAAAAAACCGGATAGATTTTTCGTAAAGAATGATAGTTAATACTAAATTATTAAAATGCAAACCAATATTTATGTTCATTCAAAAATATTTCTCCACAATCTTTGTTTGCACCGAAAACTCATGTTTCATGCGTTTTTATGCTCGTTTCATTAAAAAAAACACGGATAGATTTTTCGTAAAGAATGATAGTGAATACTAAATTATTAAAATGCAAACCAAAATTTATGTTCATTTAAAAATATTTCTCCACAATCTATGTTTGCACCGAAAACTCATGTTTTTTGCGGTCTTATGCTCGTTTCATTAAAAAAAACACGGATAGATTTTTCGTAAAGAATGATGGTTAATACTAAATTATTAAAATGCAAACCAATATTTCTGTTCATTCAAAACTATTTTTCCACAATCTTTGTTTGCACCGAAAACTCATGTTTCATGCGTTTTTATGCTCGTTTCATTCAAAAAAAACACGGATAGATTTTTCGTAAAGAATGATAGTTAATACTAAATTATTCAAATGCAAACCAAAATTTATATTCATTTAAAAATATTTCTCCACAATCTATGTTTGCACCGAAAACTCATGTTTTGTGCGTTTTTATGCTCGTTTCATTAAAAAAAACTCGGATAGATTTTTCGTAAAGAATGATAGTTAATACTAAATTATTAAAATGCAAACCAATATTTCTGTTCATTCAAAAATATTTCTCCACAATCTTTGTTTGCACCGAAAACTCATGTTTCATGCGTTTTTATGCTCGTTTCATTCAAAAAAAACACGGATAGATTTTTCGTAAAGAATGATAGTTAATACTAAATTATTCAAATGCAAACCAAAATTTATGTTCATTTAAAAATATTTCTCCACAATCTATGTTTACACCGAAAACTCATGTTTCATGCGTTTTTACGCTCGTTTCATTAAAAAAAAACTCGGATAGATTTTTCGTAAAGAATGATAGTTAATACTAAATTATTAAATTGCAAACCAATATTTATGTTCATTCAAAAATATTTCTCCACAATCTTTGTTTGCACCGAAAACTCATGTTTTGTCCGTTTTTACGCACGTTTCATTCAAAAAAACACGGATATATTTTTCACAAAGAATGATAGTTAATACTAAATTATTCAAATGCAAACAAAAATTTGTGTTCATTTTAAAATATTTCTCCACAATCTTTGTTTGCACCGAAAACTCATGTTTCTTGCGATTTTATGCTCGTTTCATTCAAAAAAAACACGGATAGATTTTTCGTAAAGAATGATAGTTAATACTAAATTATTCAAATGCAAACCAAAATTTATGTTCATTTAAAAATATTTCTCCACAATCTATGTTTGCACCGAAAACTCATGTTTTGTGCGTTTTTATGCTCGTTTCTTTAAAAAAAACTCGGATAGATTTTTGTAAAGAATGATAGTGAATACTAAATTATTAAAATGCAAACCAATATTTATGTTCATTCAAAAATATTTCTCCACAATCTTTGTTTGCACCGAAAACTCATGTTTCATGCGTTTTTATGCTCGTTTCATTCAAAAAAAAACACGGATAGATTTTTCGTAAAGAATGATAGTTAATACTAAATTATTAAAATGCAAACCAAAATTTATGTTCATTTAAAAATATTTCTCCACAATCTATGTTTGCACCGAAAACTCATGTTTTTTGCGGTCTTATGCTCGTTTCATTAAAAAAAAACTCGGATAGATTTTTCGTAAAGAATGATGGTTAATACTAAATTATTAAAATGCAAACCAATATTTCTGTTCATTCAAAACTATTTTTCCACAATCTTTGTTTGCACCGAAAACTCATGTTTCATGCGTTTTTATGCTCGTTTCATTCAAAAAAAACACGGATAGATTTTTCGTAAAGAATGATAGTTAATACTAAATTATTCAAATGCAAACCAAAATTTATATTCATTTAAAAATATTTCTCCACAATCTATGTTTATACCTAAAACTCAGGTTTCATGCGTTTTTACGCTCGTTTCATTAAAAAAAACTCGGATAGATTTTTCGTAAAGAATGATAGTTAATACTAAATTATTAAATTGCAAACCAATATTTCTGTTCATTCAAAAATATTTCTCCACAATCTTTGTTTGCACCGAAAACTCATGTTTTGTCCGTTTTTACGCACGTTTCATTCAAAAGAACACGGATATATTTTTCACAAAGAATGATAGTTAATACTAAATTATTCAAATGCAACCAAAAATTTGTGTTCATTTTAAAATATTTCTCCACAATCTATGTTTGCACCGAAAACTCATGTTTCATGCGTTTTTATGCTCGTTTCATTCAAAAAAAACAGGGATAGATTTTTGGTAAAGAATGATAGTTAATACTAAATTATTCAAATGCAAACCAAAATTTATGTTCATTTAAAAATATTTCTCCACAATCTATGTTTGCACCGAAAACTCATGTTTTTTGCGTTTTATGCTCGTTTCATTAAAAAAAACTCGGATAGATTTTTCGTAAAGAATGATAGTTAATACTAAATTATTAAAATGCAAACCAATATTTCTGTTCATTCAAAACTATTTTTCCACAATCTTTGTTTGCACCGAAAACTCATGTTTCATGCGTTTTTATGCTCGGTTCATTCAAAAAAAACACGGATAGATTTTTCGTAAAGAATGATAGTTAATACTAAATTATTCAAATGCAAACCAAAATTCATTTAAAAATATTTCTCCACCATCTATGTTTGCACCGAAAACTCATGTTTTGTGCGTTTTTATGCTCGTTTCTTTAAAAAAAAACTCGGATAGATTTTTTGTAAAGAAAGATAGTTAATACTAAATTATTAAGATGCAAACCAATATTTCTGTTCATTCAAAAATATTTCTCCACAATCTTTGCTTGCACCGAAAACTCATGTTTCATGCGTTTTTATGCTCGTTTCATTAAAAAAAACACGGATACATTTTTCGTAAAGAATGATAGTTAATACTAAATTATTCAAATGCAAACCAAAATTTATGTTCATTTAAAAATATTTCTCCACAATATATGTTTGCACCGAAAACTCATGTTTTTTGCGGTCTTATGCTCGTTTCATTAAAAAAAACTCGGATAGATTTTTCGTAAAGAATGATGGTTAATACTAAATTATTAAAATGCAAACCAATATTTCTGTTCATTCAAAACTATTTTTCCACAATCTTTGTTTGCACCGAAAACTCATGTTTCATGCGTTTTTATGCTCGTTTCATTCAAAAAAAACACGGATAGATTTTTCGTAAAGAATGATAGTTAATACTAAATTATTCAAATGCAAACCAAAATTTATATTCATTTAAAAATATTTCTCCACAATCTATATTTACACCGAAAACTCATGTTTCTTGCGTTTTTACGCTCGTTTCATTAAAAAAAACTCGGATAGATTTTTCGTAAAGAATGATAGTTAATACTAAATTATTAAATTGCAAACCAATATTTCTGTTCATTCAAAAATATTTCTCCACAATCTTTGTTTGCACCGAAAACTCATGTTTTGTCCGTTTTTACGCACGTTTCATTCAAAAGAACACGGATATATTTTTCACAAAGAATGATAGTTAATACTAAATTATTCAAATGCAAACAAAAATTTGTGTTCATTTTAAAATATTTCTCCACAATCTTTGTTTGCACCGAAAACTCATGTTTCATGCGTTTTTATGCTCATTTCATTCAAAAAAAACATAGATAGATTTTTTGTAAAGAATGATAGTTAATACTAGATTATTCAAATGCAAACCAAAATACATTTAAAAATATTTCTCCACATTCTTTGTTTGCACCGAAAACTTATGTTTCATGCGTTTTTATGCTCGTTTCATTCAAAAAAAAACACGGATAGATTTTTCGTAAAGAATGATAGTTAATACTAAAGTATTCAAATGCAAACCAAAATTTATGTTCATTTAAAAATATTTCTCCACAATCTATGTTTGCACCGAAAACTCTTGTTTTGTGCGTTTTTATGCTCGTTTCTTTAAAAAAAACCGGATAGATTTTTCGTAAAGAATGATAGTTAATACTAAATTATTAAAATGCAAACCAATATTTCTGTTCATTCAAAAATATTTCTCCACAATCTTTGTTTGCACCGAAAACTCATGTTTCATGCGTTTTTATGCTCGTTTCATTCAAAAAAAAACACGGATAGATTTTTCGTAAAGAATGATAGTTAATACTAAATTATTCAAATGCAAACCAAAATTTATATTCATTTAAAAATATTTCTCCACAATCTATGTTTGCACCGAAAACTCATGTTTTGTGCGTTTTTATGCTCGTTTCTTTAAAAAAAAACTCGGATAGATTTTTGTATAAAGAATGATAGTTAATACTAAATTATTAAAATGCAAACCAATATTTCTGTTCATTCAAAAATATTTCTCTACAATCTTTGTTTGCACCCAAAACTCATGTTTCATGCGTTTTTATGCTCGTTTCATTTAAAAAAAACACGGTTAGATTTTCGTAAAGAATGATAGTTAATACTAAATTATTCAAATGCAAACCAAAATTTATGTTCATTTAAAAATATTTCTCCACAATCTATATTAACACCGAAAACTCATGTTTCATGCGTTTTTACGCTCATTTCATTAAAAAAAACTAGGATTGATTTTTCGTAAAGAATGATAGTTAATACTAAATTATTAAATTGCAAACCAATATTTATGTTCATTCAAAAATATTTCTCCACAATCTTTGTTTGCACCGAAAACTCATGTTTTGTCCGTTTTTACGCACGTTTCATTCAAAAGAACATGGATATATTTTTCACAAAGAATGATAGTTAATACTAAATTATTCAAATGCAAACAAAAATTTGTGTTCATTTTAAAATATTTCTCCACAATCTTTGTTTGCACCGAAAACTCATGTTTCATGCGTTTTTATGCTCGTTTCATTCAAAAAAAACAGGGATAGATTTTTTGTAAAGAATGATAGTTAATACTAAATTAATCAAATGCAAACCAAAATTTATGTTCATTAAAAAATATTTCTCCACAATCTATGATTGCACCGAAAAATCATGTTTTTTGCGGTCTTATGCTCGTTTCATTAAAAAAAAACGGATAGATTTTTCGTAAAGAATGATGGTTAATACTAAATTATTAAAATGCAAACCAATATTTCTGTTCATTCAAAACTATTTTTCCACAATCTTTGTTTGCACCGAAAACTCATGTTTCATGCGTTTTTATGCTCGTTTCATTCAAAAAAAACACGGATAGATTTTTCGTAAAGAATGATAGTTAATACTAAATTATTCAAATGCAAACCAAAATTTATATTCATTTAAAAATATTTCTCCACAATCTATGTTTATACCTAAAACTCAGGTTTCATGCGTTTTTACGCTCGTTTCATTAAAAAAAACTCGGATAGATTTTTCGTAAAGAATGATAGTTAATAATAAATTATTAAATTGCAAACCAATATTTCTGTTCATTCAAAAATATTTCTCCACAATCTTTGTTTGCACCGAAAACTCATGTTTTGTCCGTTTTTACGCACGTTTCATTCAAAAGAACACGGATATATTTTTCACAGAGAATGATAGTTAATACTACATTATTCAAATGCAAACAAAAAATTTGTGTTCTTTTTAAAATATTTCACCACAATCTTTGTTTGCACCGAGAACTCATGTTTCATGCGTTTTTATGCTCGTTTCATTCAAAAAAAATACTGAAAGATTTTTCGTAAAGAATGATAGTTAATACTAAATTATTCAAATGCAAACCAAAATTTATGTTCAATTAAAAATATTTCTCCAGAATCTATATTTACACCGAAAACTCATGTTTCATGCGTTTTTACGCTCGTTTCATTAAAAAAAACTAGGATTGATTTTTCGTAAAGAATGATAGTTAATACTAAATTATTAAATTGCAAACCAATATTATTTTCATTCAAAAATATTTCTCCACAATCTTTGTTTGCACCGAAAACTCATGTTTTGTCCGTTTTTACGCACGTTTCGTTCAAAAGAACATGGATATATTTTTCACAAAGAATGATAGTTAATACTAAATTATTGAAATGCAAACAAAAATTTGTGTTCATTTTAAAATATTTCTCCACAATCTTTGTTTGCACTGAAAACTCATGTTTCATGCGTTTTTATGCTCGTTTCATTCAAAAAAAACAGGGATAGATTTTTTGTAAAGAATGATAGTTAATACTAAATTATTCAAATGCAAACACAAAATTTATATTCATTTAAAAATATTTCTCCACAATCTATGTTTATACCTAAAACTCAGGTTTCATGCGTTTTTACGCTCGTTTCATTAAAAAAAAGTCGGATAGATTTTTCGTAAAGAATGATAGTTAATACTAAATTATTAAATTGCAAACCAATATTTCTATTCATTCAAAAATATTTCTCCACAATCTTTGTTTGCACCGAAAACTCATGTTTTGTCCGTTTTTACGCACGTTTCATTCAAAAGAACACGGATATATTTTTCACAGAGAATGATAGTTAATACAAAATTACTCAAATGCAAACAAAAATTTGTGTTCATTTTAAAATATTTCTCAACAATCTATGTTTGCACCGAAAACTCATGTTTTGTGCGGTCTTATGCTCGTTTCATTAAAGAAAACTCGGATAGATTTTTCGTAAAGAATGATAGTTAATACTAAATTATTAAAATGCAAACCAATATTTCTGTTCATTCAAAAATATTTCTCCACAATCTTTGTTTGCACCGAAAACTCATGTTTCATGCGTTTTTATG
The DNA here is from genome assembly GCA_024447665.1 of Juncus inflexus. Classification (NCBI taxonomy): domain Eukaryota; kingdom Viridiplantae; phylum Streptophyta; class Magnoliopsida; order Poales; family Juncaceae; genus Juncus; species Juncus inflexus. The sequence continues at coordinate 7,346,630 of JAJHPC010000020.1, read as the reverse complement.
CTCGTTTCATTCAAAAAAAACACGGATAGATTTTTCGTAAAGAATGATAGTTAATACTAAATTATTCAAATGCAAACCAAAATTTATGTTCATTTAAAAATATTTCTCCACAATCTATATTTACACCGAAAACTCATGTTTCATGTGTTTTTACGCTCGTTTCATTAAAAAAAACTCAGATAGATTTTTCGTAAAGAATGATAGTTAATACTAAATTATTAAATTGCAAACCAATATTTTTGTTCATTCAAAAATATTTCTCCACAATCTTTGTTTGCACCGAAAACTCTTGTATTGTCCGTTTTTACGCACGTTTCGTTCAAAAGAACACGGATATATTTTTCACAAAGAATGATAGTTAATACTAAATTATTCAAATGCAAACAAAAATTTGTGTTCATTTTAAAATATTTCTCCACAATCTTTGTTTGCACCGAAAACTCATGTTTCATGAGTTTTTATGCTCGTTTCATTCAAAAAAAACAGGGATAGATTTTTTGTAAAGAATGATAGTTAATACTAAATTAATCAAATGCAAACCAAAATTTATGTTCATTTAAAAATATTTCTCCACAATCTATATTTACACCGAAAACTCATGTTTCATGCTTTTTTACGCTCGTTTCATTAAAAAAAACTCGGATAGATTTTTCGTAAAGTATGATAGTTAATACTAAATTATTAAATTGCAAACCAATATTTATGTTCATTCAAAAATATTTCTCCACAATCTTTGTTTGCACCGAAAACTCATGTTTTGTCCGTTTTTACGCATGTTTCGTTCAAAAGAACACGGATATATTTTTCACAAAGAAAGATAGTTAATACTAAATTATTCAAATGCAACCAAAAATTTGTGTTCATTTTAAAATATTTCTCCACAATCTTTGTTTGCACCGAAAACTCATGTTTCTTGCGTTTTTATGCTCGTTTCATTCAAGAAAAACACGGATAGATTTTTCGTAAAGAATGATAGTTAATACTGAATTATTCAAATGCAAACCAAAATACATTTAAAAATATTTCTCCACCATCTATGTTTGCACCGAAAACTCATGTTTTGTGTGTTTTTATGCTCGTTTCTTTAAAAAAAAACTCGGATAGATTTTTTGTAAAGAACGATAGTTAATACTAAATTATTAAATTGCAAACCAATATTTCTGTTCATTCAAAAATATTTCTCCACAATCTTTGTTTGCACCGAAAAGTCATGTTTCATGCGTTTTTATGCTCGTTTCGTTCAAAAAAAATATGGATAGATTTTTCGTAAAGAATGATAGTTAATACTAAATTATTAAAATGCAAACCAAAATTTATGTTCATTTAAAAATATTTCACCACAATCTATATTTACACCGAAAACTCATGTTTCTTGCGTTTTTACGCTCGTTTCATTAAAAAAAACTCGGATAGATTTTTCGTAAAGAATGATAGTTAATACTAAATTATTAAATTGCAAACCAATATTTTTGTTCATTCAAAAATATTTCTCCACAATCTTTGTTTGCACCGAAAACTCATGTTTTGTCCGTTTTTACGCACGTTTCGTTCAAAAGAACACGGATAGATTTTTTGTAAAGAATGATAGTTAATACTAAATTATTCAAATGCAAACCAAAATACATTTAAAAATATTTCTCCACAATCTTTGTTTGCACCGAAAACTTATGTTTCATGCGTTTTTATGCTCGTTTCATTCAAAAAAAATACGGATAGATTTTTCGTAAAGAATGATAGTTAATACTAAATTATTCAAATGCAAACCAAAATACATTTAAAAATATTTCTCCACCATCTATGTTTGCACCGAAAACTCTTGTTTTGTGCGTTTTTATACTCGTTTCTTTAAAAAAAACTCGGATAGATTTTTCGTAAAGAACGATAGTTAATACTAAATTATTAAAATGCAACCCAATATTTATGTTCATTCAAAAATATTTCACCACAATCTTTGTTTGCACCGAAAACTCATGTTTCATGCGTTTTTATGCTCGTTTTATTCAAAAAAAAACACGGATAGATTTTTCGTAAAGAATGATAGTTAATACTAAATTATTCAAATGCAAACCAAAATTTATATTCATTTAAAAATATTTCTCCACAATCTATGTTTGCACCGAAAACTCATGTTTTGTGCGTTTTTATGCTCGTTTCTTTAAAAAAAAACTCGGATAGATTTTTTGTAAAGAATGATAGTTAATACTAAATTATTAAAATGCAAACCAATATTTCTGTTCATTCAAAAATATTTCTCTACAATCTTTGTTTGCACCGAAAACTCATGTTTCATGCGTTTTTATGCTCGTTTCATTTAAAAAAAACACGGTTAGATTTTTCGTAAAGAATGATAGTTAATACTAAATTATTCAAATGCAAACCAAAATTTATGTTCATTTAAAAATATTTCTCCACAATCTATATTAACACCGAAAACTCATGTTTCATGCGTTTTTACGCTCGTTTCATTAAAAAAAACTAGGATTGATTTTTCGTAAAGAATGATAGTTAATACTAAATTATTAAATTGCAAACCAATATTTATGTTCATTCAAAAATATTTCTCCACAATCTTTGTTTGCACCGAAAACTCATGTTTTGTCCGTTTTTACGCACGTTTCGTTCAAAAGAACATGGATATATTTTTCACAAAGAATGATAGTTAATACTAAATTATTCAAATGCAAACAAAAATTTGTGTTCATTTTAAAATATTTCTCCACAATCTTTGTTTGCACCGAAAACTCATGTTTCATGCGTTTTTATGCTCGTTTCATTCAAAAAAAATAGGGATAGATTTTTTGTAAAGAATGATAGTTAATACTAAATTAATCAAATGCAAACCAAAATTTATGTTCATTTAAAAATATTTCACCACAATCTATGTTTGCACCGAAAAATCATGTTTTTTGCGGTGTTATGCTCGTTTCATTAAAAAAAAACTCGGATAGATTTTTCGTAAAGAATGATAGTTAATATTAAATTATTAAATTGCAAACCAATATTTCTGTTCATTCAAAAATATTTCTCCACAATCTTTGTTTGCACCGAAAACTCATGTTTTGTCCGTTTTTACGCACGTTTCATTCAAAAGAACACGGATATATTTTTCACAGAGAATGATAGTTAATACAAAATTATTCAAATGCAAACAAAAATTTGTGTTCATTTTAAAATATTTCTCCACAATCTATGTTTGCACCGAAAACTCATGTTTTGTGCGGTCTTATGCTCGTTTCATTAAAGAAAACTCGGATAGATTTTTCGTAAAGAATGATAGTTAATACTAAATTATTAAAATGCAAACCAATATTTCTGTTCATTCAAAAATATTTCTCCACAATCTTTGTTTGCACCGAAAACTCATGTTTCATGCGTTTTTATGCTCGTTTCATTCAAAAAAACACGGATAGATTTTTCGTAAAGAATGATAGTTAATACTAAATTATTCAAATGCAAACCAAAATTTATGTTCAATTAAAAATATTTCTCCACAATCTATATTTACACCGAAAACTCATGTTTCATTCGTTTTTACGCTCGTTTCATTAAAAAAAACTTGGATTGATTTTTCGTAAAGAATGATAGTTAATACTAAATTATTAAATTGCAAACTAATATTTATTTTCATTCAAAAATATTTCTCCACAATCTTTGTTTGCACCGAAAACTCATGTTTTGTCCATTTTTACGCACCTTTCGTTCAAAAGAACATGGATATATTTTTCACAAAGAATGATAGTTAATACTAAATTATTCAAATGCAAACAAAAACTTGTGTTCATTTTAAAATATTTCTCCACAATCTTTGTTTGCACCGAAAACTCATGTTTCATGCGTTTTTATGCTCGTTTCATTCAAAAAAAACAGGGATAGATTTTTTGTAAAGAATGATAGTTAATACTAGATTAATCAAATGCAAACCAAAATTTATGTTGATTTAAAAATATTTCACCACAATCTATGTTTGCACCGAAAAATCATGTTTTTTGCGGTCTTATGCTCGTTTCATTAAAAAAAACTCAGATAGATTTTTCGTAAAGAATGATGGTTAATACTAAATTATTAAAATGCAAACCAATATTTCTGTTCATTCAAAACTATTTTTCCACAATCTTTGTTTGCACCGAAAACTCATGTTTCATGCGTTTTTATGCTCGTTTCATTCAATAAAAACACGGATAGATTTTTCGTAAAGAATGATAGTTAATACTAAATTATTCAAATGCAAACACAAAATTTATATTCATTTAAAAATATTTCTCCACAATCTATGTTTATACCTAAAACTCAGGTTTCATGCGTTTTTACGCTCGTTTCATTAAAAAAAAGTCGGATAGATTTTTCGTAAAGAATGATAGTTAATACTAAATTATTAAATTGCAAACCAATATTTCTGTTCATTCAAAAATATTTCTCAACAATCTTTGTTTGCACCGAAAACTCATGTTTTGTCCGTTTTTACGCACGTTTCATTCAAAAGAACACGGATATATTTTTCACAGAGAATGATAGTTAATACAAAATTGTTCAAATGCAAACAAAAATTTGTGTTCATTTTAAAATATTTCTCAACAATCTATGTTTGCACCGAAAACTCATGTTTTGTGCGGTCTTATGCTCGTTTCATTAAAGAAAACTCGGATAGATTTTTCGTAAAGAATGATAGTCAATACTAAATTATTAAAATGCAAACCAATATTTCTGTTCATTCAAAAATATTTCTCCACAATCTTTGTTTGCACCGAAAACTCATGTTTCATGCGTTTTTATGCTCGTTTCATTCAAAAAAAATACAGATAGATTTTTCGTAAAGAATGATAGTTAATACCAAATTATTCAAATGCAAACCAAAATTTATGTTCATTTAAAAATATTTCTCCACAATCTATATCTACACCGAAAACTCATGTTTCATGCGTTTTTACGCTCGTTTCATTAAAAAAAACCGGATAGATTTTTCGTAAAGAATGATAGTTAATACTTAGTTATTAAATTGCAAACCAATATTTTTGTTCATTCAAAAATATTTCTCCACAATCTTTGTTTGCACCGAAAACTCTTGTATTGTCCGTTTTTACGCACGTTTCGTTCAAAAGAACACGGATATATTTTTCACAAAGAATGATAGTTAATACTAAATTATTCAAATGCAAACAAAAATTTGTGTTCATTTTAAAATATTTCTCCACAATCTTTGTTTGCACCGAAAACTCATGTTTCATGCGTTTTCATGCTCGTTTCATTGTAAAAAAACAGGGATAGATTTTTTGTAAAGAATGATAGTTAATACTAAATTAATCAAATGCAAACCAAAATTTATGTTCATTTAAAAATATTTCTCCACAATCTATATTTACACCGAAAACTCATGTTTCATGCGTTTTTACGCTCGTTTCATTAAAAAAAACTCGGATAGATTTTTCGTAAAGAATGATAGTTAATACTTAGTTATTAAATTGCAAACCAATATTTTTGTTCATTCAAAAATATTTCTCCACAATCTTTGTTTGCACCGAAAACTCTTGTATTGTCCGTTTTTACGCACGTTTCGTTCAAAAGAACACGGATATATTTTTCACAAAGAATGATAGTTAATACTAAATTATTCAAATGCAAACAAAAATTTGTGTTAAATTTAAAATATTTCTCCACAATCTTTGTTTGCACCGAAAACTCATGTTTCATGCGTTTTTATGCTCGTTTCATTCAAAAAAAACAGGGATAGATTTTTTGTAAAGAATGATAGTTAATACTAAATTAATCAAATGCAAACCAAAATTTATGTTCATTTAAAAATATTTCTCCACAATCTATATTTACACCGAAAACTCATGTTTCATGCGTTTTTCCGCTCGTTTCATTAAAAAAAACTAGGATTGATTTTTCGTAAAGAATGATAGTTAATACTAAATTATTAAATTGCAAACCAATATTTATGTTCATTCAAAAATATTTCTCCACAATCTTTGTTTGTACCGAAAACTCATGTTTTGTCCGTTTTTACGCACGTTTCGTTCAAAAGAACACGGATATATTTTTCACAAAGAATGATAGTTAATACTAAATTATTCAAATGCAAACAAAAATTTGTGTTCATTTTAAAATATTTCTCCACAATCTTTGTTTGCACCGAAAACTCATGTTTCTTGCGTTTTTATGCTCGTTTCATTCAAAAAAAACACGGATAGATTTTTCGTAAAGAATGATAGTTAATATTAAATTATTCAAATGCAAACCAAAATACATTTAAAAATATTTCTCCACCATCTATGTTTGCAACGAAAACTCATGTTTTGTGCGTTTTTATGCTCGTTTCTTTAAAAAAAAAACTCGGATAGATTTTTTGTAAAGAATGATAGTTAATACTAAATTATTAAAATGCAAACCAATATTTCTGTTCATTCAAAAATATTTCTCTACAATCTTTGTTTGCACCGAAAACTCATGTTTCATGCGTTTTTATGCTCGATTCATTCAAAAAAAAACACGGATAGATTTTTCGTAAAGAATGATAGTTATTACTAAATTATTCAAATGCAAACCAAAATTTATATTCATTTAAAAATATTTCTCCACAATCTATGTTTGCACCGAAAACTCATGTTTTGTGCGTTTTTATGCTCGTTTCTTTAAAAAAAAACTAGGATTGATTTTTCGTAAAGAATGATAGTTAATACTAAATTATTAAATTGCAAACCAATATTTATGTTCATTCAAAAATATTTCTCCACAATCTTTGTTTGCACCGAAAACTCATGTTTTGTCCGTTTTTACGCACGTTTCGTTCAAAAGAACACGGATATATTTTTCACAAAGAATGATAGTTAATACTAAATTATTCAAATGCAAACAAAAATTTGTGTTCATTTTAAAATATTTCTCCACAATCTTTGTTTGCACCGAAAACTCATGTTTCTTGCGTTTTTATGCTCGTTTCATTCAAAAAAAACACGGATAGATTTTTCGTAAAGAATGATAGTTAATACTAAATTATTCAAATGCAAACCAAAATACATTTAAAAATATTTCTCCACCATCTATGTTTGCACCGAAAACTCATGTTTTGTGCGTTTTTATGCTCGTTTCTTTAAAAAAAAACTCGGATAGATTTTTTGTAAAGAATGATAGTTAATACTAAATTATTAAGATGCAAACCAATATTACTGTTCATTCAAAAATATTTCTCTACAATCTTTGTTTGCACCGAAAACTCATGTTTCATGCGTTTTTATGCTCGATTCATTCAAAAAAAAACACGGATAGATTTTTCGTAAAGAATGATAGTTATTACTAAATTATTCAAATGCAAACCAAAATTTATATTCATTTAAAAATATTTCTCCACAATCTATGTTTGCACCGAAAACTCATGTTTTGTGCGTTTTTATGCTCGTTTCTTTAAAAAAAAACTAGGATTGATTTTTCGTAAAGAATGATAGTTAATACTAAATTATTAAATTGCAAACCAATATTTATGTTCATTCAAAAATATTTCTCCACAATCTTTGTTTGCACCGAAAACTCATGTTTTGTCCGTTTTTACGCACGTTTCGTTCAAAAGAACACGGATATATTTTTCACAAAGAATGATAGTTAATACTAAATTATTCAAATGCAAACAAAAATTTGTGTTCATTTTAAAATATTTCTCCACAATCTTTGTTTGCACCGAAAACTCATGTTTCTTGCGTTTTTTTGCTCGTTTCATTCAAAAAAAAACACGGATAGATTTTTCGTAAAGAATGATAGTTAATACTAAATTATTCAAATGCAAACCAAAATACATTTAAAAATATTTCTCCACCATCTATGTTTGCAACGAAAACTCATGTTTTGTGCGTTTTTATGCTCGTTTCTTTAAAAAAAAAACTCGGATAGATTTTTTGTAAAGAATGATAGTTAATACTAAATTATTAAAATGCAAACCAATATTTCTGTTCATTCAAAAATATTTCTCTACAATCTTTGTTTGCACCGAAAACTCATGTTTCATGCGTTTTTATGCTCGATTCATTCAAAAAAAAACACGGATAGATTTTTCGTAAAGAATGATAGTTATTACTAAATTATTCAAATGCAAACCAAAATTTATATTCATTTAAAAATATTTCTCCACAATCTATGTTTGCACCGAAAACTCATGTTTTGTGCGTTTTTATGCTCGTTTCTTTAAAAAAAAACTAGGATTGATTTTTCGTAAAGAATGATAGTTAATACTAAATTATTAAATTGCAAACCAATATTTATGTTCATTCAAAAATATTTCTCCACAATCTTTGTTTGCACCGAAAACTCATGTTTTGTCCGTTTTTACGCACGTTTCGTTCAAAAGAACATGGATATATTTTTCACAAAGAATGATAGTTAATACTAAATTATTCAAATGCAAACAAAAATTTGTGTTCATTTTAAAATAGTTCTCCACAATCTTTGTTTGCACCGAAAACTCATGTTTCATGCGTTTTTATGATCGTTTCATTCAAAAAAAACAGGGATAGGTTTTTTGTAAAGAATGATAGTTAATACTAAATTAATCAAATGCAAACCAAAATTTATGTTCATTTAAAAATATTTCTCCACAATCTATGTTTGCACCGAAAAATCATGTTTTTTGCGGTCTTATGCTCGTTTCATTAAAAAAACCTCGGATAGATTTTTTGTAAAGAATGATAGTTAATACTAAATTATTAAGATGCAAACCAATATTACTGTTCATTCAAAAATATTTCTCTACAATCTTTGTTTGCACCGAAAACTCATGTTTCATGCGTTTTTATGCTCGTTTCATTCAAAAAAAACACGGTTAGATTTGTCGTAAAGAATGATAGTTAATACTAAATTATTCAAACGCAAACCAAAATTTATGTTCATTTATATTTCTCCACAATCTATGTTTGCACCGAAAAATCATGTTTTTTGCGGTCTTATGCTCGTTTCATTAAAAAAAACTCGGATAGATTTTTCGTAAAGAATGATGGTTAATACTAAATTATTAAAATGCAAACCAATATTTCTGTTCATTCAAAACTATTTTTCCACAATCTTTGTTTGCACCGAAAACTCATGTTTCATGCGTTTTTATGCTCGTTTCATTCAATAAAAACACGGATAGATTTTTCGTAAAGAATGATAGTTAATACTAAATTATTAAATTGCAAACCAATATTTCTGTTCATTCAAAAATATTTCTCAACAATCTTTGTTTGCACCGAAAACTCATGTTTTGTCCGTTTTTACGCACGTTTCATTCAAAAGAACACGGATATATTTTTCACAGAGAATGATAGTTAATACAAAATTGTTCAAATGCAAACAAAAATTTGTGTTCATTTTAAAATATTTCTCAACAATCTATGTTTGCACCGAAAACTCATGTTTTGTGCGGTCTTATGCTCGTTTCATTAAAGAAAACTCGGATAGATTTTTCGTAAAGAATGATAGTCAATTCTAAATTATTAAAATGCAAACCAATATTTCTGTTCATTCAAAAATATTTCTCCACAATCTTTGTTTGCACCGAAAACTCATGTTTCATGCGTTTTTATGCTCGTTTCATTGAAAAAAACTACTGATAGATTTTTCGTAAAGAATGATAGTTAATACCAAATTATTCAAATGCAAACCAAAATTTATGTTCATTTAAAAATATTTCTCCACAATCTATATCTACACCGAAAACTCATGTTTCATGCGTTTTTACGCTCGTTTCATTAAAAAAAACTCGGATAGATTTTTCGTAAAGAATGATAGTTAATACTTAGTTATTAAATTGCAAACCAATATTTTTGTTCATTCAAAAATATTTCTCCACAATCTTTGTTTGCACCGAAAACTCTTGTATTGTCCGTTTTTACGCACGTTTCGTTCAAAAGAACACGGATATATTTTTCACAAAGAATGATAGTTAATACTAAATTATTTAAATGCAAACAAAAATTTGTGTTCATTTTAAAATATTTCTCCACAATCTTTGTTTGCACCGAAAACTCATGTTTCATGCGTTTTTATGCTCGTTTCATTGTAAAAAAACAGGGATAGATTTTTTGTAAAGAATGATAGTTAATACTAAATTAATCAAATGCAAACCAAAATTTATGTTCATTTAAAAATATTTCTCCACAATCTATATTTACACCGAAAACTCATGTTTCATGCGTTTTTCCGCTCGTTTCATTAAAAAAAACTAGGATTGATTTTTCGTAAAGAATGATAGTTAATACTAAATTATTAAATTGCAAACCAATATTTATGTTCATTCAAAAATATTTCTCTACAATCTTTGTTTGCACCGAAAACTCATGTTTTGTCCGTTTTTACGCACGTTTCGTTCAAAAGAACACGGATATATTTTTCACAAAGAATGATAGTTAATACTAAATTATTCAAATGCAAACAAAAATTTGTGTTCATTTTAAAATATTTCTCCACAATCTTTGTTTGCACCGAAAACTCATGTTTCATGCGTTTTTATGCTCGTTTCATTCATAAAAAACAGGGATAGGTTTTTTGTAAAGAATGATAGTTAATACCAAATTATTCAAATGCAAACCAAAATTTATGTTCATTTAAAAATATTTCTCCACAATCTATGTTTGCACCGAAAAATCATGTTTTTTGCGGTCTTATGCTCGTTTCATTAAAAAAACCTCGGATAGATTTTTTGTAAAGAATGATAGTTAATACTAAATTATTAAGATGCAAACCAATATTACTGTTCATTCAAAAATATTTCTCTACAATCTTTGTTTGCACCGAAAACTCATGTTTCATGCGTTTTTATGCTCGTTTCATTCAAAAAAAACACGGTTAGATTTGTCGTAAAGAATGATAGTTAATACTAAATTATTCAAATGCAAACCAAAATTTATGTTCATTTATATTTCTCCACAATCTATGTTTGCACCGAAAAATCATGTTTTTTGCGGTCTTATGCTCGTTTCATTAAAAAAAACTCGGATAGATTTTTCGTAAAGAATGATGGTTAATACTAAATTATTAAAATGCAAACCAATATTTCTGTTCATTCAAAACTATTTTTCCACAATCTTTGTTTGCACCGAAAACTCATGTTTCATGCGTTTTTATGCTCGTTTCATTCAAAAAAAACACGGATAGATTTTTCGTAAAGAATGATAGTTAATACTAAATTATTCAAATGCAAACCAAAATTTATATTCATTTAAAAATATTTCTCCACAATCTATGTTTATACCTAAAACTCAGGTTTCATGCGTTTTTACGCTCGTTTCATTAAAAAAAAGTCGGATAGATTTTTCGTAAAGAATGATAGTTAATACTAAATTATTAAATTGCAAACCAATATTTCTGTTCATTCAAAAATATTTCTCCACAATCTTTGTTTGCACCGAAAACTCATGTTTTGTCCGTTTTGACGCACGTTTCATTCAAAAGAACACGGATATATTTTTCACAGAGAATGATAGTTAATACAAAATTATTCAAATGCAAACAAAAATTTGTGTTCATTTTAAAATATTTCTCCACAATCTATGTTTGCACCGAAAACTCATGTTTTGTGCGGTCTTATGCTCGTTTCATTAAAGAAAACTCGGATAGATTTTTCGTAAATAATGATAGTTAATACTAAATTATTAAAATGCAAACCAATATTTCTGTTCATTCAAAAATATTTCTTCACAATCTTTGTTTGCATCGAAAACTCATGTTTCATGCGTTTTTATGCTCGTTTCATTCAAACAAAATACTGATAGATTTTTCGTAAAGAATGATACTTAATACCAAATTATTCAAATGCAAACCAAAATTTATGTTCATTTAAAAATATTTCTCCACAATCTATATTTACACCGAACACTCATGTTTCATGCGTTTTTACGCTCGTTTCACTAAAAAAAACTCGGATAGATTTTTCGTAAAGAATGATAGTTAATACTAAATTATTAAATTGCAAACCAATATTTTTGTTCATTCAAAAATATTTCTCCACAATCTTTGTTTGCACCGAAAACTCATGTATTGTCCGTTTTTACGCACGTTTCGTTCAAAAGAACACGGATATATTTTTCACAAAGAATGATAGTTAATACTAAATTATTCAAATGCAAACAAAAATTTGTGTTCATTTTAAAATATTTCTCCACAATCTTTGTTTGCACCGAAAACTCATGTTTCATGCGTTTTTATGCTCGTTTCATTCAAAAAAAACAGGGATAGATTTTTTGTAAAGAATGATAGTTAATACTAAATTAATCAAATGCAAACCAAAATTTATGTTCATTTAAAAATATTTCTCCACAATCTATGTTTGCACCGAAAAATCATGTTTTTTGCGGTCTTACGCTCGTTTCATTAAAAAAAACTCGGATAGATTTTTCATACAGAATGATGGTTAATACTAAATTATTAAAATGCAAACCAATATTTCTGTTCATTCAAAACTATTTTTCCACAATCTTTGTTTGCTCCGAAAACTCATGTTTTATGCGTTTTTATGCGCGTTTCATTCAAAAAAAACACGGATATATTTTTCGTAAAGAATGATAGTTCATACTAAATTATTCAAATGCAAACCAAAATTTATGTTCATTTAAAAATATTTCTCCACAATCTATATTTACACCGAAAACTCTTGTTTCTTGCGTTTTTACGCTCGTTTCATTAAAAAAAAGTCGGATAGATTTTTCGTAAAGAATGATAGTTAATACTAAATTATTAAATTGCAAACCAATATTTTTGTTCATTCAAAAATATTTCTCCACAATCTTTGTTTGCACCGAAAACTCATGTTTTGTCCGTTTTTACGCACGTTTCGTTCAAAAGAACACGGATATATTTTTCACAAAGAATGATAGTTAACACTAAATTATTCAAATGCAAACAAAAATTTGTGTTCATTTTAAAATATTTCTCCACAATCTTTGTTTGCACCGAAAACTCATGTTTCATGCGTTTTTATGCTCATTTCATTCAAAAAAAACACGGATAGATTTTTTGTAAAGAACGATAGTTAATACTAAATTATTCAAATGCAAACCAAAATACATTTAAAAATATTTCTCCACAATCTTTGTTTGCTCCGAAAACTTATGTTTCATGCGTTTTTATGCTCGTTTCATTCAAAAAAAACACGGATAGATTTTCGTAAAGAATGATAGTTAATACTAAATTATTCAAATGCGAACCAAAATTTATATTCATTTAAAAATATTTCTCCACAATCTTTGTTTGCACCGAAAACTCATGTTTTGTTCGTTTTTACGCACGTTTCATTCAAAAGAACACAGATATATTTTTCACAAAGAATGATAGTTAATACTAAATTATTCAAATGCAAACAAAAATTTGTGTTCATTTTAAAATATTTCTCCACAATCTATGTTTGCACCGAAAACTCATGTTTATACCTAAAACTCAGGTTTCATGCGTTTTTACGCTCGTTTCATTAAAAAAAACTCGGATAGATTTTTCGTAAAGAATGATAGTTAATATTAAATTATTAAATTGCAAACCAATATTTCTGTTCATTCAAAAATATTTCTCCACAATCTTTGTTTGCACCGAAAACTCATGTTTTGTTCGTTTTTACGCACGTTTCTTTCAAAAGAACACAGATATATTTTTCACAAAGAATGATAGTTAATACTAAATTATTCAAATGCAAACAAAAATTTGTGTTCATTTTAAAATATTTCTCCACAATCTATGTTTGCACCGAAAACTCATGTTTCATGCGTTTTTATGCTCATTTCATAAAAAAAAAAAACGGATAGATTTTTTGTAAAGAATGATAGTTAATACTAAATTATTAAAATGCAAACCAAAATACATTTAAAAATATTTCTCCACAGTCTTTGTTTGCACCGAAAACTTATGTTTCATGCGTTTTTATGCTCGTTTCATTCAAAAAAAACACGGATAGATTTTCGTAAAGAATGATAGTTAATACTAAATTATTCAAATGCGAACCAAAATTTATATTCATTTAAAAATATTTCTCCACAATCTATGTTTGCACCGAAAACTCATGTTTTGTGCGTTTTTATGCTCGTTTCTTTAAAAAAAACTCGGATAGATTTTTCGTAAAGAATGATAGTTAATACTAAATTATTAAAATGCAAACCAATATTTCTGTTCATTCAAAAATATTTCTCCACAATTTTTGTTTGCACGGAAAACTCATGTTTCATGCGTTTTTATGCTCGTTTCATTCAAAAAAAATACGGATAGATTTTTCGTAAAGAATGATAGTTAATACTAAATTATTCAAATGCAAACCAAAATTTATGTTCATTTAAAAATATTTCTCCACAATCTATGTTTATACCGAAAACTCATGTTTCATGCGTTTTTACGCTCATTTCATTAAAAAAAATTCGGATAGATTTTTCGTAAAGAATGATAGTTAATATTAAATTATTAAATTGCAAACCAATATTTCTTTTCATTCAAAAATATTTCTCCACAATCTTTGTTTGCACCGAAAACTCATGTTTTGTTCGTTTTTACGCACGTTTCATTCAAAAGAACACAGATATATTTTTCACAAAGAATGATAGTTAATACTAAATTATTCAAATGCAAACAAAAATTTGTGTTCATTTTAAAATATTTCTCCACAATCTATGTTTGCACCGAAAACTCATGTTTATACCTAAAACTCAGGTTTCATGCGTTTTTACGCTCGTTTCATTAAAAAAAACTCGGATAGATTTTTCGTAAAGAATGATAGTTAATATTAAATTATTAAATTGCAAACCAATATTTCTGTTCATTCAAAAATATTTCTCCACAATCTTTGTTTGCACCGAAAACTCATGTTTTGTTCGTTTTTACGCACGTTTCATTCAAAAGAACACAGATATATTTTTCACAAAGAATGATAGTTAATACTAAATTATTCAAATGCAAACAAAAATTTGTGTTCATTTTAAAATATTTCTCCACAATCTATGTTTGCACCGAAAACTCATGTTTCATGCGTTTTTATGCTCATTTCATTCAAAAAAAACACGGATAGATTTTTTGTAAAGAATGATAGTTAATACTAAATTATTAAAATGCAAACCAAAATACATTTAAAAATATTTCTCCACAATCTTTGTTTGCACCGAAAACTTATGTTTCATGCGTTTTTATGCTCGTTTCATTCAAAAAAAACACGGATAGATTTTCGTAAAGAATGATAGTTAATACTAAATTATTCAAATGCGAACCAAAATTTATATTCATTTAAAAATATTTCTCCACAATCTATGTTTGCACCGAAAACTCATGTTTTGTGCGTTTTCATGCTCGTTTCTTTAAAAAAAAACTCGGATAGATTTTTCGTAAAGAATGATAGTTAATACTAAATTATTAAAATGCAAACCAATATTTCTGTTCATTCAAAAATATTTCTCCACAATTTTTGTTTGCACGGAAAACTCATGTTTCATGCGTTTTTATGCTCGTTTCATTCAAAAAAAATACGGATAGATTTTTCGTAAAGAATGATAGTTAATACTAAATTATTCAAATGCAAACCAAAATTTATGTTCATTTAAAAATATTTCGCCACAATCTATGTTTATACCGAAAACTCATGTTTCATGCATTTTTACGCTCATTTCATTAAAAAAAATTCGGATAGATTTTTCGTAAAGAATGATAGTTAATATTAAATTATTAAATTGCAAACCAATATTTCTTTTTATTCAAAAATATTTCTCCACAATCTTTGTTTGCACCGAAAACTCAGGTTTTGTCCGTTTTTACGCACGTTTCGTTCAAAAGAACACGGATATATTTTTCACAAAGAATGATAGTTAATACTAAATTATTCAAATGCAAACAAAAATTTGTGTTCATTTTAAAATATTTCTGCATAATCTTTGTTTGCACCGAAAACTCTTGTTTCATGCGTTTTTATGCACGTTTCATTCAAAAAAAACAGGGATAGATTTTTTGTAAAGAATAATAGTTAATACTAAATTAATCAAATGCAAACCAAAATTTATGTTCATTTATAAATACTTCTCCACAATCTATATTTACACCGAACACTCATGTTTCATGCGTTTTTTACGCTCGTTTCATTAAAAAAACCTGGATAGATTTTTCGTAAAGAATGATAGTTAATATTAAATTATTAAATTGCAAACCAATATTTCTGTTCATTCAAAAATATTTCTCCACAATCTTTGTTTGCACCGAAAACTCATGTTTTGTTCGTTTTTACGCACGTTTCATTCAAAAGAACACAGATATATTTTTCACAAAGAATGATAGTTAATACTAAATTATTCAAATGCAAACAAAAATTTGTGTTCATTTTAAAATATTTCTCCACAATCTATGTTTGCACCGAAAACTCATGTTTCATGCGTTTTTATGCTCATTTCATTCAAAAAAAACACGGATAGATTTTTTTGTAAAGAATGATAGTTAATACTAAATTATTAAAATGCAAACCAAAATACATTTAAAAATATTTCTCCACAATCTTTGTTTGCACCGAAAACTTATGTTTCATGCGTTTTTATGCTCGTTTCATTCAAAAAAAACACGGATAGATTTTCGTAAAGAATGATAGTTAATACTAAATTATTCAAATGCGAACCAAAATTTATATTCATTTAAAAATATTTCTCCACAATCTATGTTTGCACCGAAAACTCATGTTTTGTGCGTTTTCATGCTCGTTTCTTTAAAAAAAATCCGGATAGATTTTTCGTAAAGAATGATAGTTAATACTAAATTATTAAAATGCAAACCAATATTTCTGTTCATTCAAAAATATTTCTCCACAATTTTTGTTTGCACGGAAAACTCATGTTTCATGCGTTTTTATGCTCGTTTCATTCAAAAAAAATACGGATAGATTTTTCGTAAAGAATGATAGTTAATACTAAATTATTCAAATGCAAACCAAAATTTATGTTCATTTAAAAATATTTCGCCACAATCTATGTTTATACCGAAAACTCATGTTTCATGCATTTTTACGCTCATTTCATTAAAAAAAATTCGGATAGATTTTTCGTAAAGAATGATAGTTAATATTAAATTATTAAATTGCAAACCAATATTTCTTTTTATTCAAAAATATTTCTCCACAATCTTTGTTTGCACCGAAAACTCAGGTTTTGTCCGTTTTTACGCACGTTTCGTTCAAAAGAACACGGATATATTTTTCACAAAGAATGATAGTTAATAGTAAATTATTCAAATGCAAACAAAAATTTGTGTTCATTTTAAAATATTTCTGCATAATCTTTGTTTGCACCGAAAACTCTTGTTTCATGCGTTTTTATGCACGTTTCATTCAAAAAAAACAGGGATAGATTTTTTGTAAAGAATAATAGTTAATACTAAATTAATCAAATGCAAACCAAAATTTATGTTCATTTATAAATACTTCTCCACAATCTATATTTACACCGAACACTCATGTTTCATGCGTTTTTACGCTCGTTTCATTAAAAAAAACTCGGATAGATTTTTCGTAAAGAATGATAGTTAATACTAAATTATTAAATTGCAAACCAATATTTATGTTCATTCAAAAATATTTCTCCACAATCTTTGTTTGCACCGAAAACTCATGTTTTGTCCATTTTTACGCACGTTTCATTCAAAAGAACACAGATATATTTTTCACAAACAATGATAGTTAATACTAAATTATTCAAATGCAAACAAAAATTTGTGTTCATTTTAAAATATTTCTCCACAATCTATGTTTGCACCGAAAACTCATGTTTCATGCGTTTTTATGCTCATTTCATTCAAAAAAAACACGGATAGATTTTTTGTAAAGAATGATAGTTAATACTAAATTATTAAAATGCAAACCAAAATACATTTAAAAATATTTCTCCACAATCTTTGTTTGCACCGAAAACTTATGTTTCATGCGTTTTTATGCTCGTTTCATTCAAAAAAAACACGGATAGATTTTCGTAAAGAATGATAGTTAATACTAAATTATTCAAATGCGAACCAAAATTTATATTCATTTAAAAATATTTCTCCACAATCTATGTTTGCACCGAAAACTCATGTTTTGTGCGTTTTTATGCTCGTTTCTTTAAAAAAAAACTCGGATAGATTTTTCGTAAAGAATGATAGTTAATACTAAATTACTAAAATGCAAACCAATATTTCTGTTCATTCAAAAATATTTCTCCACAATTTTTGTTTGCACGGAAAACTCATGTTTCATGCGTTTTTATGCTCGTTTCATTCAAAAAAATTACGGATAGATTTTTCGTAAAGAATGATAGTTAATACTAAATTATTCAAATGCAAACCAAAATTTATGTTCATTTAAAAATATTTCTCCACAATCTATGTTTATACCGAAAACTCATGTTTCATGCATTTTTACGCTCATTTCATTAAAAAAAATTCGGATAGATTTTTCGTAAAGAATGATAGTTAATATTAAATTATTAAATTGCAAACCAATATTTCTTTTTATTCAAAAATATTTCTCCACAATCTTTGTTTGCACCGAAAACTCATGTTTTGTCCGTTTTTACGCACGTTTCGTTCAAAAGAACACGGTTATATTTTTCACAAAGAATGATAGTTAATACTAAATTGTTCAAATGCAAACAAAAATTTGTGTTCATTTTAAAATATTTCTGCACAATCTTTGTTTGCACCGAAAACTCTTGTTTCATGCGTTTTTATGCACGTTTCATTCAAAAAAAACAGGGATAGATTTTTTGTAAAGAATAATAGTTAATACTAAATTAATCAAATGCAAACCAAAATTTATGTTCATTTAAAAATATTTCTCCACAATCTATATTTACACCGAACACTCATGTTTCATGCGTTTTTACGCTCGTTTCATTAAAAAAAACTCGGATAGATTTTTCGTAAAGAATGATAGTTAATACTAAATTATCAAATTGCAAACCAATATTTATGTTCATTCAAAAATATTTCTCCACAATCTTTGTTTGCACTGAAAACTCATGTTTTGTCCGTTTTTACGCACGTTTCATTCAAAAGAACACGGATATATTTTTCGCAAAGAATGATAGTTAATACTAAACAATTCAAATGCAAACAAAAATTTGTGTTCATTTTAAAATATTTCTCCACAATCTTTGTTTGCACGGAAAACTCATGTTTCATGCGTTTTTATGCTCGTTTCATTCAAAAAAATTACGGATAGATTTTTCGTAAAGAATGATAGTTAATACTAAATTATTCAAATGCAAACCAAAATTTATGTTCATTTAAAAATATTTCTCCACAATCTATGTTTATACCGAAAACTCATGTTTCATGCATTTTTACGCTCATTTCATTAAAAAAAATTCGGATAGATTTTTCGTAAAGAATGATAGTTAATATTAAATTATTAAATTGCAAACCAATATTTCTTTTTATTCAAAAATATTTCTCCACAATCTTTGTTTGCACCGAAAACTCATGTTTTGTCCGTTTTTACGCACGTTTCGTTCAAAAGAACACGGATATATTTTTCACAAAGAATGATAGTTAATACTAAATTGTTCAAATGCAAACAAAAATTTGTGTTCATTTTAAAATATTTCTGCACAATCTTTGTTTGCACCGAAAACTCTTGTTTCATGCGTTTTTATGCACGTTTCATTCAAAAAAAAACAGGGATAGATTTTTTGTAAAGAATAATAGTTAATACTAAATTAATCAAATGCAAACCAAAATTTATGTTCATTTAAAAATATTTCTCCACAATCTATATTTACACCGAACACTCATGTTTCATGCGTTTTTACGCTCGTTTCATTAAAAAAAACTCGGATAGATTTTTCGTAAAGAATGATAGTTAATACTAAATTATCAAATTGCAAACCAATATTTATGTTCATTCAAAAATATTTCTCCACAATCTTTGTTTGCACTGAAAACTCATGTTTTGTCCGTTTTTACGCACGTTTCATTCAAAAGAACACGGATATATTTTTCGCAAAGAATGATAGTTAATACTAAACAATTCAAATGCAAACAAAAATTTGTGTTCATTTTAAAATATTTCTCCACAATCTATATTTGCACCGAAAAGTCATGTTTTGTGCGGTCTTATGCTCGTTTCATTAAAGAAAACTCGGATAGATTTTTCGTAAAGAATGATAGCTAATACTAAATTATTAAAATGCAAACCAATATTTCTGTTCAATCAAAAATATTTCTCCACAATCTTTGTTTGCACCGAAAACTCATGTTTCATGCGTTTTTATGCTCGTTTCATTCAAAAAAATCACGGATAGATTTTTCGTAAAGAATGATAGTTAATACTAAATTATTCAAATGCAAACCAAAATTTATGTTCATTTAAAAATATTTCTCCACAATCTATATTAACACTGAAAACTCATGTTTCATGCGTTTTTACGCTCGTTTCATTAAAAAAAACTCGGATAGATTTTTCGTAAAGAATGATAGTTAATACAAAATTATTAAATTGCAAATCAATATTTATGTTCATTCAAAAATATTTCTCCACAATCTTTGTTTGCACCGAAAACTCATGTTTTGTCCGTTTTTACGCACGTTTCGTTCAAAAGAACACGGATATATTTTTCACAAAGAATGATAGTTAATACTAAATTATTCAAATGCAAACAAAAATTTGTGTTCATTTTAAAATATTTCTCCACAATCTTTGTTTGCACCGAAAACTCATGTTTCATGCGTTTTTATGCTAGTTTCATTCAAAAAAAACAGGGATAGATTTTTCGTAAAGAATGATAGTTAATACTAAATTATTCAAATGCAAACCAAAATTTATATTCATTTAAAAATATTTCTCCACAATCTATGTTTATACCTAAAACTCAGGTTTCATGCGTTTTTACGCTCGTTTCATTAAAAAAACCCGGATAGATTTTTCGTAAAGAATGATAGTTAATACTAAATTATTAAATTGCAAACCAATATTTATGTTCATTCAAAAATATTTCTCCACAATCTTTGTTTGCACCGAAAACTCATGTTTTGTCCGTTTTTACGCACGTTTCATTCAAAAGAACACGGATATATTTTTCGCAAAGAATGATAGTTAATACTAAACAATTCAAATGCAAACAAAAATTTGTGTTCATTTTAAAATATTTCTCCACAATCTATATTTGCACCGAAAACTCATGTTTTGTGCGGTCTTATGCTCGTTTCATTAAAGAAAACTCGGATAGATTTTTCGTAAAGAATGATAGCTAATACTAAATTATTAAAATGCAAACCAATATTTCTGTTCAATCAAAAATATTTCTCCACAATCTTTGTTTGCACCGAAAACTCATGTTTCATGCGTTTTTATGCTCGTTTCATTCAAAAAAATCACGGATAGATTTTTCGTAAAGAATGATAGTTAATACTAAATTATTCAAATGCAAACCAAAATTTATGTTCATTTAAAAATATTTCTCCACAATCTATATTAACACCGAAAACTCATGTTTCATGCGTTTTTACGCTCGTTTCATTAAAAAAAACTCGGATAGATTTTTCGTAAAGAATGATAGTTAATACTAAATTATTAAATTGCAAACCAATATTTATGTTCATTCAAAAATATTTCTCCACAATCTTTGTTTGCACCGAAAACTCATGTTTTGTCCGTTTTTACGCACGTTTCGTTCAAAAGAACACGGATATATTTTTCACAAAGAATGATAGTTAATACTAAATTATTCAAATGCAAACAAAAATTTGTGTTCATTTTAAAATATTTCTCCACAATCTTTGTTTGCACCGAAAACTCATGTTTCATGCGTTTTTATGCTAGTTTCATTCAAAAAAAACAGGGATAGATTTTTCGTAAAGAATGATAGTTAATACTAAATTATTCAAATGCAAACCAAAATTTGTGTTCATTTAAAAATATTTCTCCACAATCTATATTAACACCGAAAACTCATGTTTCATGCGTTTTTACGCTCGTTTCATTAAAAAAAACTCGGATAGATTTTTCGTAAAGAATGATAGTTAATACTAAATTATTAAATTGCAAACCAATATTTATGTTCATTCAAAAATATTTCTCCACAATCTTTGTTTGCACCGAAAACTCATGTTTTGTCCGTTTTTACGCACGTTTCATTCAAAAGAACACGGATATATTTTTCGCAAAGAATGATAGTTAATACTAAACAATTCAAATGCAAACAAAAATTTGTGTTCATTTTAAAATATTTCTCCACAATCTATATTTGCACCGAAAACTCATGTTTTGTGCGGTCTTATGCTCGTTTCATTAAAGAAAACTCGGATAGATTTTTCGTAAAGAATGATAGTTAATACTAAATTATTAAAATGCAAACCAATATTTCTGGTCATTCAAAAATATTTCTCCACAATCTTTGTTTGCACCGAAAACTCATGTTTCATGCGTTTTTATGCTCGTTTTATTCAAAAAAATCCCGGATAGATTTTTCGTAAAGAATGATAGTTAATACTAAATTATTCAAATGCAAACCAAAATTTATGTTCATTTAAAAATATTTCTCCACAATCTATATTTACACCGAAAACTCATGTTTCTTGCGTTTTTACGCTCGTTTCAATAAAAAAAACTCGGACAAATTTTTCGTAAAGAATGATAGTTAATACTAAATTATTAAATTGCAAACCAATATTTATGTTCATTCAAAAATATTTCTCCACATTCTTTGTTTGCCCCGAAAACTCATGTTTTGTCCGTTTTTACGCACGTTTCGTTCGAAAGAACACGGATATATTTTTCACAAAGAATAATAGTTAATACTAAATTATTCAAATGCAAACAAAAATTTGTGTTCAGTTTAAAATATTTCTCCACAATCTTTGTTTGCACCGAAAACTCATGTTTCATTCGTTTTTATGCTCGTTTCATTCAAAAAAAAAAGGGATAGATTTTTTGTAAAGAATAATAGTCAATACTAAATTAATCAAATGCAAACCAAAATTTATGTTCATTTAAAAATATTTCTCCACAATCTATTTTAACACCGAAAACTCATGTTTCATGCGTTTTTACGCTCGTTTCATTAAAAAAACTCGGATAGATTTTTCGTAAAGAATGATAGTTAATACTAAATTACTAAAATGCAAACCAATATTTCTGTTCATTCAAAAATATTTCTCCACAATCTTTGTTTGCACCAAAAACTCATGTTTCATGCGTTTTTATGCTCGTTTCATTCAAAAAAAACACGGATAGATTTTTCGTAAAGAATGATAGTGAATACTAAATTATTAAAATGCAAACCAATATTTCTGTTCATTCAAAAATATTTCTCCACAATCTTTGTTTGCACCGAAAACTCATGTTTCTTGCGTTTTTATGCTCGTTTCATTCAAAAAAAACACGGATAGATTTTTCGTAAAGAATGATAGTTAATACTAAATTATTAAATTGCAAACCAGTATTTATGTTCATTCAAAAATATTTCTCCACAATCTTTGTTTGCACCGAAAACTCATGTTTTGTCCGTTTTTACGCACGTTTCGTTCAAAAGAACACGGATATATTTTTCAGAAAAAATAATAGTTAATACTAAATTATTCAAATGCAAACAAAAATTTGTGTTCATTTTAAAATATTTCTCCACAATCTTTGTTTGCACCGAAAACTCATGTTTCATGCGTTTTTATGCTCGTTTCATTAAAAAAAACACAGATAGATTTTTTGTAAAGAATGATAGTTAATACTAAATTAATCAAATGCAAACCAAAATTTATGTTCATTTAAAAATATTTCTCCACAATCTATGTTTGGACCGAAAACTCATATTTTGTGCGTTTTTATGCTCGTTTCTTTAAAAAAAAAACTCGGATAGATTTTTCGTAAAGAATGATAGTTAATATTAAATTATTAAAATGCAAACCAATATTTCTGTTCATTCAAAAATATTTCTCCACAATCTTTGTTTGCACCAAAAACTCATGTTTCATGCGTTTTTATGCTCGTTTCATTCAAAAAAAACACGGATAGATTTTTCGTAAAGAATGATAGTTAATACTAAATTATTCAAATGCAAACCAAAATTTGTGTTCATTTAAAAATATTTCTCCACAATCTATATTGACACCGAAAACTCATGTTTCATGCGTTTTTACGCTCGTTTCATTAAAAAAAACTCGGATAGATTTTTCGTAAAGAATGATAGTTAATACTAAATTATTAAATTGCAAACCAATATTTATGTTCATTCAAAAATATTTCTCCACAATCTTTGTTTGCACCGAAAACTCGTGTTTTGTCCATTTTTACGCACGTTTCGTTCAAAAGAACACGGATATATTTTTCACAAAGAATGATAGTTAATACTAAATTATTCAAATGCAAACAAAAATTTTGTTCATTTTATTTCTCCACAATCTATGTTTGCACCGAAAACTCATGTTTTGTGCAGTCTTATGCTCATTTCATTAAAGAAAACTCGGATAGATTTTTCGTAAAGAATGATAGTTAATACTAAATTATTCAAATGCAAACAAATATTTCTGTTCATTCAAAAATATTTCTCCACAATCTATGTTTGCACCGAAAACTCATGTTTTGTCCGTTTTTACGCACGTTTCGTTCAAAAGAACACGGATATATTTTTCATAAAGAATGATAGTTAATACTAAATTATTCAAATGCAAACAAAAATTTGTGTTCATTTTAAAATATTTCTCCACAATCTTTGTTTGCACCGAAAACTCATGTTTCTTGCGTTTTTATGCTCGTTTCATTCAAAAAAACACGGATAGATTTTTCTTAAAGAATGATAGTTAATACTAAATTATTCAAATGAAACCAAAATACATTTAAAAATATTTCTCCACAATCTATGTTTGCACCGAAAACTCTTGTTTTGTGCGTTTTTATGCTTGTTTCTTAAAAAAAAACTCGGATAGATTTTTTGTAAAGAACGATAGTAAATACTAAATTATTAAAATGCAACCCCATATTTATGTTCATTCAAAAATATTTCTCCACTATCTTTGTTTGCACCGAAAACTCATGTTTCATGCGTTTTTTTGCTCGTTTCATTCAAAAAAAAACACGGATAGATTTTTCTTAAAGAATGATAGTTAATACTAAATTATTAAAATGCAAACCAATATTTCTGTTCATTCAAAAATATTTCTCCACAATCTTTGTTTGCACCGAAAACTCATGTTTTGTCCGTGTTTACGCACGTTTCGTTCAAAAGAACACGGATATATTTTTCACAAAGAATGATAGTTAATACTAAATTATTCAAATGCAAACAAAAATTTGTGTTCATTTTAAAATATTTCTCCACAATCTATGTTTGCACCGAAAAATCATTTTTTTGCGGTCTAATGCTCGTTTCATTAAAAAAAACTCGGATAGATTTTTCGTAAAGAATGATGGTTAATACTAAATTATTAAAATGCAAACCAATATTTCTGTTCATTCAAAACTATTTTTCCACAATCTTTGAATGCACCGAAAACTCATGTTTCATGCGTTTTTATGCTCGTTTCATTCAACAAAAACACGAATAGATTTTTCGTACAGAATGATAGTTAATACTAAATTATTCAAATGCAAACCAAAATTTATATTCATTTAAAAATATTTCTCCACAATCTATGTTTATACCTAAAACTCTGGTTTCATGCGTTTTTACGCTCGTTTCATTAAAAAAAACTCGGATAGATTTTTCGTAAAGAATGATAGTTAATACTAAATTATTAAATTGCAAACCAATATTTCTGTTCATTCAAAAATATTTCTCCACAATCTTTGTTTCCACCGAAAACTCATGTTTTGTCCGTTTTTACGCACGTTTCATTCAAAAGAACACGGATATATTTTTCACAAAGAATGATAGTTAATACTAAATCGTTCACATGCAAACCAAAATTTATGTTCATTTAAAAATTTTCTCCACAATCTATATTTACACCGAAAACTCATGTTTCTTGCATTTTTACGCTCGTTTCATTAAAAAAAACTCGGATAGATTTTTCGTAGAGAATGATAGTTAATACTAAATTATTAAATTGCAAACCAATATTTCTGTTCATTCAAAAATATTTCTCCACAATCTTTGTTTGCTCCGAAAACTCATGTTTTGTCCGTTTTTACGCACGTTTCATTCAAAAGAACACGGATAGATTTTTCGTAAAGAATGATAGTTAAAACTAAATCGTTCACATGCAAACCAAAATTTATGTTCATTTAAAAATATTTCTCCACAATCTATATTTACACCGAAAACTCATGTTTCTTGCGTTTTTACGCTCGTTTCATTAAAAAAAACTCGGATAGATTTTTCGTAAAGAATGATAGTTAATACTAAATTATTAAATTGCAACCCAATATTTATGTTCATTCAAAAATATTTCTCCACGATCTTTGTTTGCACCGAAAACTCATGTTTTCTCCGTTTTTACGCACGTTTCGTTCAAAAGAACACGGATATATTTTTCACGAAGAATGATAGTTAATACTAAATTATTCAAATGCAAACAAAAATTTGTGTTCATTTTAAAATATTTCTCCACAATCTTTGTTTGTACCGAAAACTCACGTTCCATGCATTTTTATGCTCGTTTCATTCAAAAAAAACACGGATAGATTTTTTGTAAAGAATGACAGTTAATACTAAATTAATCAAATGCAAACCAAAATTTATGTTCAATTAAAAATATTTCTCCACAATCTATGTTTGCACCGAAAACTCATGTTTTGTGCGGTCTTATGCTCGTTTCATTAAAAAAAACTCGGATAGATTTTTCGTAAAGAATGATGGTTAATACTAAATTATTAAAATGCAAACCAATATTTCTGTTCATTCAAAAATATTTCTCCACAATCTTTGTTTGCACCGAAAACTCATGTTTCATGCGTTTTTATGCTCGTTTCATTCAAAAAAAACACGGATAGATTTTTCGTAAAGAATGATAGTTAATACTAAATTATTCAAATGCGAACCAAAATTTATGTTCATTTAAAAATATTTCTCCACAATCAATGTTTATATCGAAAACTCATGTTTCATGCGTCTTTACGCTCGTTTCATTAAAAAAAACTCGGATAGATTTTTCGTAGAGAATGATAGTTAATACTAAATTATTAAATTGCAAACCAATATTTCTGTTCATTCAAAAATATTTCTCCACAATCTTTGTTTGCACCGAAAACTCATGTTTTGTCCGTTTTTACGCACGTTTCATTCAAAAGAACACGGATATATTTTTCAAAAAGAATGATAGTGAATACTAAATTATTCAAATGCGAACAAAAATTTGTGTTCATTTTAAAATATTTCTCCACAATCTATGTTTGCACCGAAAACTCATGTTTTTTGCGGTCTTATGCTCGTTTCATTAATGAAAACTCGGATAGATTTTTCGTAAAGAATGATAGTTAATACTAAATTATTAAAATGCAAACCAATATTTCTGTTCATTCAAAAATATTTCTCCACAATCTTTGTTTGCACCGAAAACTCATGTTTCGTCCTTTTTTACGCAGGTTTCGTTCAAAAGAACACGGATATATTTTTCATAAAGAATGATAGTTAATACTAAATTATTCAAATGCAAACAAAAATTTGTGTTCATTTTAAAATATTTCTCCATAATCTTTGTTTGTACCGAAAACTCATGTTTCATGCATTTTTACGCTCGTTTCATTCAAAAAAAACACGGATATATTTTTTGTAAAGAATGATAGTTAATACTAAATTAATCAAATGCAAACCAAAATTTATGTTCATTTTAAAATATTTCTCCACAATCTATGTTTGCACCGAAAACTCATGTTTTGTGCGGTCTTATGCTCGTTTCATTAAAAAAAACTCGGACCGATTTTTCGTAAAGAATGATGGTTAATACTAAATTATTAAAATGCAAACCAATATTTCTGTTCATTCAAAAATATTTCTCCACAATCTTTGTTTGCACCGAAAACTCATGTTTCATGCGTTTTTATGCTCGTTTCATTCAAAAAAAACACGGATAGATTTTTCGTAAAGAATGATAGTTAATACTAAATTATTCAAATGCAAACCAAAATTTATGTTCATTTAAAAATATTTCTCCACAATCAATGTTTATATCGAAAACTCATGTTTCATGCGTCTTTACGTTCGTTTCATTAAAAAAAACTCGGATAGATTTTTCGTAAAGAATGATAGTTAATACTAAATTATTAAATTGCAAACCAATATTTCTGTTCATTCAAAAATATTTCTCCACAATCTTTGTTTGCACCGAAAACTCATGTTTTGTCCGTTTTTACGCACGTTTCATTCAAAAGAACACGGATATATTTTTCAAAAAGAATGATAGTTAATACTAAATTATTCAAATGCAAACAAAAATTTGTGTTCATTTTAAAATATTTCTCCACAATCTATGTTTGTACCGAAAACCCATGTTTCATGCGTTTTTATGCTCGTTTCATTCAAAAAAAACACGGATAGATTTTTCGTAAAGAATGATAGTTAATACTAAATTATTCAAATGCAAACCAAAATTTATATTCATTTAAAAATATTTCTCCACAATCTATGTTTGCACCGAAAACTCATGTTTTGTGCGTTTTGATGCTCGTTTCTTTAAAAAAAACTCGGATAGATTTTTCGTAAAGAATGATAGGGAATACTAAATTATTAATATGCAAACCAATATTTCTTTTCATTCAAAAATATTTCTCCACAATCTTTGTTTGCACCGAAAACCCATGTTTTGTCCGTTTTTACGCACGTTTCGTTCAAAAGAACACGGATATATTTTTCATAAAGAATGATAGTTAATACTAAATTATTCAAATGCAAACAAAAATTTGTGTTCATTTTAAAATATTTCTCCACAATCTTTGTTTGCACCGAAAACTCATGTTTCATGCGTTTTTATGCTCGTTTCATTCAAAAAAAACACGGATAGATTTTTCGTAAAGAATGATAGTTAATACTAAATTATTCAAATGCAAACCAAAATTTATATTCATTTAAAAATATTTCTCCACAATCTATGTTTGCACCGAAAACTCATGTTTTCTGCGTTTTGATGCTCGTTTCTTTAAAAAAAAACTCGGATAGATTTTTCGTAAAGAATGATAGGGAATACTAAATTATTAAAATGCAAACCAATATTTCTGTTCATTCAAAAATATTTCTCCACAATCTTTGTTTGCACCGAAAACTCATGTTTTGTCCGTTTTTACGCACGTTTCGTTCGAAAGAACACGGATATATTTTTCGTAAAGAATGATAGTTAATACTAAATTATTCAAATGCAAACAAAAATTTGTGTTCATTTTAAAATATTTCTGCACAATGTTTGTTTGCACCGAAAACTCATGTTTCTTGCCTTTTTATGCTCGTTTCATTCAAAAAAACACGGATAGATTTTTCGTAAAGAATGTAGTTAATACTAAATTATTCAAATGCAAACCAAAATACATTTAAAAATATTTCTCCACAATCTATGTTTGCACCGAAAACTCTAGTTTTGTGCGTTTTTATGCTTGTTTCTTTAAAAAAAAACTCGGATAGATTTTTCGTAAAGAACGATAGTTAATACTAAATTATTAAAATGCAACCCAATATTTATGTTCATTCAAAAATATTTCTCCACAATCTTTGTTTGCACCGAAAACTCATGTTTCATGCGTTTTTATGCTCGTTTCATTCAAAAAAAACACGGATAGATTTTTCGTAAAGAATGATAGTTAATACTAAATTATTCAAATGCAAACCAAAATTTATGTTCATTTAAAAATATTTCTCCACAATCAATGTTTATATCGAAAACTCATGTTTCATGCGTCTTTACGCTCGTTTCATTAAAAAAAACTCGGATAGATTTTTCGTAAAGAATGATAGTTAATACTAAATTATTAAATTGCAAACCAATATTTATGTTCATTCAAAAATATTTCTCCACAATCTTTGTTTGCACCGAAAACTCATGTTTCATGCGTTTTTATGCTCGTTTCTTTCAAAAAAACACACGGATAGATTTTTCGTATAGAATGATAGTTAATACTAAATTATTCAAATGCAAACCAAAATTTATATTCATTTAAAAATATTGCTCCACAATCTATGTTTGCACCGAAAACTCATGTTTTGTGCGTTTTTATGCTCGTTTCTTTAAAAAAAACTCGGATATATTTTTCACAAAGAATGATAGTTAATACCAAATTATTCAAATGCAAACAAAAATTTGTGTTCATTTTAAAATATTTCTCCACAATCTAGGTTTGCACAGAAAACTCATCTTTCATGCGTTTTTATGCTCGTTTCATTCAAAAAAAACACGGATAGATATTTTGTAAAGAATGATAGTTAATACTAAATTAATCAAATTCAAACCAAAATTTATGTTCATTTAAAAATATTTCTCCACAATCTATGTTTGCACCGAAAACTCATGTTTTGTGCGTTTTTATGCTCGTTTCATTAAAAAAAACTCGGATAGATTTTTCGTAGAGAATGATAGTTAATACTAAATTATTAAAACGTAAACCAATATTTCTGTTCATTCAAAAATATTTCTCCAAAATCTTTGTTTGCACCGAAAACTCATGTTTCATGCGTTTTTATGCTCGTTTCATTCAAAAAAAACACGGATAGATTTTTCGTAAAGAATGATAGTTAATACTAAATTATTCAAATACAAACCAAAATTTATGTTCATTTAAAAATATTTCTCAACAATCTATATTTACACCGAAAATTCATGTTTCATGTGTTTTTACGCTCGTTTCATTAAAAAAAACTCGGATAGATTTTTCGTAAAGAATGATAGTTAATACTAAATTATTAAATTGCAAACCAATATTTATGTTCATTCAAAAATATTTCTCCACAATCTTTGTTTGCACCGAAAACTCATGTTTTGTCTGTTTTTACGCACGTTTCATTCAAAAGAACACGGATATATTTTTCACAAAGAATGATAGTTAATACTAAATTATTCAAATGCAAACAAAAATTTGTGTTCATTTTAAAATATTTCTCCACAATCTTTGTTTGCACACAAAACTCATCTTTCATGCGTTTTTATGCTCGTTTCATTCAAAAAAAACACGGATAGATTTTTCAAAAAGAATGAAAGTTAATACTAAATTATTCAATTGCAAACAAAAATTTGTGTTCATTTTAAAATATTTCTCCACAATCTATGTTTGCACCGAAAACTCGTGTTTTGTGCGGTCTTACGCTCGTTTCATTAAAGAAAACTCGGATAGATTTTTCGTAAAGAATGATAGTGAATACTAAATTATTAAAATGCAAACCAATATTTCTGTTCATTCAAAAATATTTCTCCACAATCTTTGTTTGCACCGAAAACTCATGTTTTGTCCATTTTTATGCTCGTTTCGTTCAAAAGAACACGGATATATTTTTCACAAAGAATGATAGTTAATAATAAATTAATCAAATTCAAACCAAAATTTATGTTCATTTAAAAATATTTCTCCACAATCTATGTTTGCACCGAAAACTCATGTTTTGTGCGTTTTTATGCTCGTTTCATTAAAAAAAACTCGGATAGATTTTTCGTAAAGAATGATAGTTAATACTAAATTATTAAAACGTAAACCAATATTTCTGTTCATTCAAAAATATTTCTCCACAATCTTTGTTTGCACCGAAAACTCATGTTTTGTCCGTTTTTACGCACGTTTCGTTCAAAAGAACACGGATATATTTTTCGTAAAGAATGATAGTTAATACTAAATTATTCAAATGCAAACAAAAATTTGTGTTCATTTTAAAATATTTCTGCAGAATCTTTGTTTGCACCGAAAACTCATGTTTCTTGCGTTTTTATGCTCGATTCATTCAAAAAAGCACGGATAGATTTTTCATAAAGAATGATAGTTAATACCAAATTATTCAAATGCAAACCAAAATACATTTAAAAATATTTCTCCATAATCTATGTTTGCACCGAAAACTCTAGTTTTGTGCATTTTTATGCTTGTTTCTTTAAAAAAAAACTCGGATAGATTTTTCGTAAAGAACGATAGTTAATACTAAATTATTACAATACAACCCAATATTTATGTTCATTCAAAAATATTTCTCCACAATCTTTGTTTGCACCGAAAACTCATGTTTCATGCGTTTTTATGCTCATTTCATTCAAAAAAAAAACGGATAGATTTTTCGTAAAGAATGATAGTTAATACTAAATTATTCAAATGCAAACCAAAATTTATATTCATTTAAAAATATTTCTCCACAATCTATGTTTGCACCGAAAACTCATGTTTTGTGTGTTTTTATGCTTGTTTCTTTAAAAAAAACTCGCATAGATTTTTCGTAAAGAATGATAGGGAATACTAAATTATTAAAATGCAAACCAATATTTCTGTTCATTCAAAAATATTTCTCCACAATCTTTGTTTGCACCGAAAACTCATGTTTTGTCCGTTTTTACGCACGTTTCGTTCGAAAGAACACGGATATATTTTTCGTAAAGAATGATAGTTAATACTAAATTATTCAAATGCAAACAAAAATTTGTGTTCATTTTAAAATATTTCTGCACAATCTTTGTTTGCACCGAAAACTCATGTTTCTTGCGTTTTTATGCTCGTTTCATTCAAAAAAACACGGATAGATTTTTCGTAAAGAATGTAGTTAATACTAAATTATTCAAATGCAAACCAAAATACATTTAAAAATATTTCTCCACAATCTATGTTTGCACCGAAAACTCTAGTTTTGTGCGTTTTTATGCTTGTTTCTTTAAAAAAAAACTCGGATAGATTTTTCGTAAAGAACGATAGTTAATACTAAATTATTAAAATGCAACCCAATATTTATGTTCATTTAAAAATATTTCTCCACAATCAATGTTTATATCGAAAACTCATGTTTCATGCGTCTTTACGCTCGTTTCATTAAAAAAAACTCGGATAGATTTTTCGTAAAGAATGATAGTTAATACTAAATTATTAAATTGCAAACCAATATTTATGTTCATTCAAAAATATTTCTCCACAATCTTTGTTTGCACCGAAAACTCATGTTTCATGCGTTTTTATGCTCGTTTCATTCAAAAAAACACACAGATAGATTTTTCGTAAAGAATGATAGTTAATACTAAATTATTCAAATGCAAACCAAAATTTATATTCATTTAAAAATATTTCTCCACAATCTATGTTTGCACCGAAAACTCATGTTTTGTGCGTTTTTATGCTCGTTTCTTTAAAAAAAACTCGGATATATTTTTCACAAAGAATGATAGTTAATACCAAATTATTCAAATGCAAACAAAAATTTGTGTTCATTTTAAAATATTTCTCCACAATCTTTGTTTGCACCGAAAACTCATGTTTCTTGCGTTTTTATGCTCGATTCATTCAAAAAAGCACGGATAGATTTTTCATAAAGAATGATAGTTAATACCAAATTATTCAAATGCAAACCAAAATACATTTAAAAATATTTCTCCATAATCTATGTTTGCACCGAAAACTCTAGTTTTGTGCATTTTTATGCTTGTTTCTTTAAAAAAAAACTCGGATAGATTTTTCGTAAAGAACGATAGTTAATACTAAATTATTACAATACAACCCAATATTTATGTTCATTCAAAAATATTTCTCCACAATCTTTGTTTGCACCGAAAACTCATGTTTCATGCGTTTTTATGCTCATTTCATTCAAAAAAAAAACGGATAGATTTTTCGTAAAGAATGATAGTTAATACTAAATTATTCAAATGCAAACCAAAATTTATATTCATTTAAAAATATTTCTCCACAATCTATGTTTGCACCGAAAACTCATGTTTTGTGTGTTTTTATGCTTGTTTCTTTAAAAAAAACTCGCATAGATTTTTCGTAAAGAATGATAGGGAATACTAAATTTTTAAAATGCAAACCAATATTTCTGTTCATTCAAAAATATTTCTCCACAATCTTTGTTTGCACCGAAAACTCTTGTTTTGTCCGTTTTTACGCACGTTTCGTTCGAAAGAACACGGATATATTTTTCGTTAAGAATGATAGTTAATACTAAATTATTCAAATGCAAACAAAAATTTGTGTTCATTTTAAAATATTTCTGCACAATCTTTGTTTGCACCGAAAACTCATGTTTCTTGCGTTTTTATGCTCGTTTCATTCAAAAAAACACGGATAGATTTTTCGTAAAGAATGTAGTTAATACTAAATTATTCAAATGCAAACCAAAATACATTTAAAAATATTTCTCCACAATCTATGTTTGCACCGAAAACTCTAGTTTTGTGCGTTTTTATGCTTGTTTCTTTAAAAAAAACTCGGATAGATTTTTCGTAAAGAACGATAGTTAATACTAAATTATTAAAATGCAACCCAATATTTATGTTCATTCAAAAATATTTCTCCACAATCTTTGTTTGCACCGAAAACTCATGTTTCATGCGTTTTTATGCTCGTTTCATTCAAAAAAAACACGGATAGATTTTTCGTAAAGAATGATAGTTAATACTAAATTATTCAAATGCAAACCAAAATTTATGTTCATTTAAAAATATTTCTCCACAATCAATGTTTATATCGAAAACTCATGTTTCATGCGTCTTTACGCTCGTTTCATTAAAAAAAACTCGGATAGATTTTTCGTAAAGAATGATAGTTAATACTAAATTATTAAATTGCAAACCAATATTTATGTTCATTCAAAAATATTTCTCCACAATCTTTGTTTGCACCGAAAACTCATGTTTCATGCGTTTTTATGCTCGTTTCATTCAAAAAAACACACGGATAGATTTTTCGTAAAGAATGATAGTTAATACTAAATTATTCAAATGCAAACCAAAATTTATATTCATTTAAAAATATTTCTCCACAATCTATGTTTGCACCGAAAACTCATGTTTTGTGCGTTTTTATGCTCGTTTCTTTAAAAAAAACTCGGATATATTTTTCACAAAGAATGATAGTTAATACCAAATTATTCAAATGCAAACAAAAATTTGTGTTCATTTTAAAATATTTCTCCACAATCTAGGTTTGCACAGAAAACTCAACTTTCATGCGTTTTTATGCTCGTTTCATTCAAAAAAAACACGGATATATATTTTGTAAAGAATGATAGTTAATACTAAATTAATCAAATTCAAACCAAAATTTATGTTCATTTAAAAATATTTCTCCACAATCTATGTTTGCACCGAAAACTCATGTTTTGTGCGTTTTTATGCTCGTTTCATTAAAAAAAACTCGGATAGATTTTTCGTAGAGAATGATAGTTAATACTAAATTATTAAAACGTAAACCAATATTTCTGTTCATTCAAAAATATTTCTCCAAAATCTTTGTTTGCACCGAAAACTCATGTTTCATGCGTTTTTATGCTCGTTTCATTCAAAAAAAACACGGATAGATTTTTCGTAAAGAATGATAGTTAATACTAAATTATTCAAATACAAACCAAAATTTATGTTCATTTAAAAATATTTCTCAACAATCTATATTTACACCGAAAATTCATGTTTCATGCGTTTTTACGCTCGTTTCATTAAAAAAAACTCGGATAGATTTTTCGTAAAGAATGATAGTTAATACTAAATTATTAAATTGCAAACCAATATTTATGTTCATTCAAAAATATTTCTCCACAATCTTTGTTTGCACCGAAAACTCATGTTTTGTCTGTTTTTACGCACGTTTCATTCAAAAGAACACGGATATATTTTTCACAAAGAATGATAGTTAATACTAAATTATTCAAATGCAAACAAAAATTTGTGTTCATTTTAAAATATTTCTCCACAATCTTTGTTTGCACACAAAACTCATCTTTCATGCGTTTTTATGCTCGTTTCATTCAAAAAAAACACGGATAGATTTTTCAAAAAGAATGAAAGTTAATACTAAATTATTCAAATGCAAACAAAAATTTGTGTTCATTTTAAAATATTTCTCCACAATCTATGTTTGCACCGAAAACTCATGTTTTGTGCGGTCTTATGCTCGTTTCATTAAAGAAAACTCGGATAGATTTTTCGTAAAGATTGATAGTGAATACTAAATTATTAAACTGCAAACCAATATTTCTGTTCATTCAAAAATATTTCTCCACAATCTTTGTTTGCACCGAAAACTCATGTTTTGTCCATTTTTATGCTCGTTTCGTTCAAAAGAACACGGATATATTTTTCACAAAGAATGATAGTTAATAATAAATTAATCAAATTCAAACCAAAATTTATGTTCATTTAAAAATATTTCTCCACAATCTATGTTTGCACCGAAAACTCATGTTTTGTGCGTTTTTATGCTCGTTTCGTTAAAAAAAACTCGGATAGATTTTTCGTAAAGAATGATAGTTAATACTAAATTATTAAAACGTAAACCAATATTTCTGTTCATTCAAAAATATTTCTCCACAATCTTTGTTTGCACCGAAAACTCATGTTTTGTCCGTTTTTACGCACGTTTCGTTCAAAAGAACACGGATATATTTTTCGTAAAGAATGATAGTTAATACTAAATTATTCAAATGCAAACAAAAATTTGTGTTCATTTTAAAATATTTCTGCAGAATCTTTGTTTGCACCGAAAACTCATGTTTCTTGCGTTTTTATGCTCGATTCATTCAAAAAAGCACGGATAGATTTTTCATAAAGAATGATAGTTAATACCAAATTATTCAAATGCAAACCAAAATACATTTAAAAATATTTCTCCATAATCTATGTTTGCACCGAAAACTCTAGTTTTGTGCATTTTTATGCTTGTTTCTTTAAAAAAAAACTCGGATAGATTTTTCGTAAAGAACGATAGTTAATACTAAATTATTACAATACAACCCAATATTTATGTTCATTCAAAAATATTTCTCCACAATCTTTGTTTGCACCGAAAACTCATGTTTCATGCGTTTTTATGCTCATTTCATTCAAAAAAAAAACGGATAGATTTTTCGTAAAGAATGATAGTTAATACTAAATTATTCAAATGCAAACCAAAATTTATATTCATTTAAAAATATTTCTCCACAATCTATGTTTGCACCGAAAACTCATGTTTTGTGTGTTTTTATGCTTGTTTCTTTAAAAAAAACTCGGATAGATTTTTCGTAAAGAATGATAGTGAATACTAAATTATTAAAATGCAAACCAATATTTCTGTTCATTCAAAAATATTTCTCCACAATCTTTGTTTGCACCGAAAACTCATGTTTTATCCATTTTTACGCACGTTTCGTTCAAAAGAACACGGATATATTTTTCACAAAGAATGATAGCTAATACTAAATTATTCAAATGCAAACTAAAATTTGTGTTCATTTTAAAATATTTCTCCACAATCTTTGTTTGCACAGAAAACTCATCTTTCATGCGTTTTTATGCTCGTTTCATTCAAAAAAAACACGGATAGATTTTTTGTAAAGAATGATAGTTAATAATAAATTAATCAAATTCAAACCAAAATTTATGTTCATCTAAAAATATTTCTCCACAATCTATGTTTGCACCGAAAACTCATGTTTTGTGCGTTTTTATGCTCGTTTCATTAAAAAAAACTCGGATAGATTTTTCGTAAAGAATGATAGTTAATACTAAATTATTAAAACGTAAACCAATATTTCTGTTCATTCAAAAATATTTCTCCACAATCTTTGTTTGCACCGAAAACTCATGTTTTGTCCGTTTTTACGCACGTTTCGTTCAAAAGAACACGGATATATTTTTCGTAAAGAATGATAGTTAATACTAAATTATT
The DNA here is from genome assembly GCA_024447665.1 of Juncus inflexus. Lineage (NCBI taxonomy): Eukaryota > Viridiplantae > Streptophyta > Magnoliopsida > Poales > Juncaceae > Juncus > Juncus inflexus. The sequence goes on along the minus strand of JAJHPC010000020.1, from coordinate 7,308,973 downwards.
CAAATGCAAACAGAAATTTGTGTTCATTTTAAAATATTTCTGCACAATCTTTGTTTGCACCGAAAACTCATGTTTCTTGCGTTTTTATGCTCGTTTCATTCAAAAAAACACGGATAGATTTTTCGTAAAGAATGATAGTTAATACTAAATTATTCAAATGCAAACCAAAATACATTTAAAAATATTTCTCCACAATATATGTTTGCACCGAAAACTCTAGTTTTGTGCGTTTTTATGCTTGTTTCTTTAAAAAAAAACTCGGATAGATTTTTCGTAAAGAACGATAGTTAATACTAAATTATTAAAATGCAACCCAATATTTATGTTCATTCAAAAATATTTCTCCACAATCTTTGTTTGCACCGAAAACTCATGTTTCATGCGTTTTTATGCTCGTTTCATTCAAAAAAAAACATGGATAGATTTTTCGTAAAGAATGATAGTTAATACTAAATTATTCAAATGCAAACAAAAATTTGTGTTCATTTTAAAATATTTCTCCACAATCTATGTTTGCACCGAAAACTCATGTTTTGTGCGGTCTTATGCTCGTTTCATTAAAGAAAACTCGGATAGATTTTTTGTAAAGATTGATAGTGAATACTAAATTATTAAAATGCAAACCAATATTTCTGTTCATTCAAAAATATTTCTCCACAATCTTTGTTTGCACCGAAAACTCATGTTTTGTCCATTTTTACGCACGTTTCGTTCAAAAGAACACGGCTATATTTTTCACAAAGAATGATAGTTAATACTAAATTATTCAAATGCAAACAAAAATTTGTGTTCATTTTAAAATATTTCTCCACAATCTTTGTTTGCACAGAAAACTCATCTTTCATGCGTTTTTATGCTCGTTTCATTCAAAAAAAACACGGATAGATTTTTTGTAAAGAATGATTGTTAATACTAAATTAATCAAATTCAAACCAAAATTTATGTTCATTTAAAAATATTTCTCCACAATCTATGTTTGCACCGAAAACTCATGTTTTGTGCGTTTTTATGCTCGTTTCATTAAAAAAAACTCGGATAGATTTTTCGTAAAGAATGATAGTTAATACTAAATTATTAAAACGTAAACCAATATTTCTGTTCATTCAAAAATATTTCTCCACAATCTTTGTTTGCACCGAAAACTCATATTTTGTCCATTTTTACACACGTTTCGTTTAAAAGAACACGGATATATTTTTCGTAAAGAATGATAGTTAATACTAAATTATTCAAATGCAAACAAAAATTTGTGTTCATTTTAAAATATTTATGCACAATCTTTGTTTGCACCGAAAACTTATGTTTCTTGCGTTTTTATGCTCGTTTCATTCAAAAAAACACGGATAGATTTTTCGTAAAGAATGATAGTTAATACTAAATTATTCAAATGCAAACCAAAATACATTTAAAAATATTTCTCCACAATCTATGTTTGTACCGAAAACTCTAGTTTTGTGCGTTTTTATGCTTGTTTCTTTAAAAAAAAACTCGGATAGATTTTTCGTAAAGAACGATAGTTAATACTAAATTATTAAAATGCAACCCAATATTTATGTTCATTCAAAAATATTTCTCCACAATCTTTGTTTGCACTGAAAACTCATGCTTCATGCGTTTTTTTGCTCGTTTCATTCAAAAAAATACACGGATAGATTTTTCGTAAAGAATGATAGGTAATACTAAATTATTCAAATGCGAACCAAAATTTATATTCATTTAAAAATATTTCTCCACAATCTATGTTTGCACCGAAAACTCATGTTTTGTGTGTTTTTATGCTCGTTTCTTTAAAAAAAAACTCGGATAGATTTTTCGTAAAGAATGATAGTGAATACTAAATTATTAAAATGCAAACCAATATTTCTGTTCATTCAAAAATATTTCTCCACAATCTTTGTTTGGACCGAAAACTCATGTTTTGTCCATTTTTACGCACGTTTCATTCAAAAGAACACGGATATATTTTTCGTAAAGAATGATAGTTAATACTAAATTATTCAAATGCAAACAAAAATTTGTGTTCATTTTCAAATATTTCTGCACAATCTTTGTTTGCACCGAAAACTCATGTTTCTTGCGTTTTTATGCTCGTTTCATTCAAAAAAACACGGATAGATTTTTCGTAAAGAATGATAGTTAATACTAAATTAATCAAATGCAAACCAAAATACATTTAAAAATATTTCTCCACAATCTATGTTTGCACCGAAAACTCCAGTTTTGTGCGTTTTTATGCTTGTTTCTTTAAAAAAAACTCGGATAGATTTTTCGTAAAGAACGATAGTTAATACTAAATTATTAAAATGCAACCCAATATTTATGTTCATTCGAAAATATTTCTCCACAATCTTTGTTTGCACCGAAAACTCATGTTTCACGCGTTTTTATTCTCGTTTCATTCAAAAAAAAACACGGATAGATATTTCGTAAAGAATGATAGTTAGTACTAAATTATTCAAATGCAAACCAAAATTTATATTCATTTAAAAATATTTCTCCACAATCTATGTTTGCACCGAAAACTCATGTTTTGTGTGTTTTTATGCTCGTTTCTTTAAACAAAACTCGGATAGATATTTCGTAAAGAATGATAGTGAAAACTAAATTATTAAAATGCAAACCAATATTTCTGTTCATTCAAAAATATTTCTCCACAATCTTTGTTTGCACCGAAAACTCATGTTTTGTCCGTTTTTACGCACGTTTCGTTCAAAAGAACACGGCTATATTTTTCACAAAGAATGATAGTTAATACTAAATTATTCAAATGCAAACAAAAATTTGTGTTCATTTTAAAATATTTCTCCACAATCTTTGTTTGCACAGAAAACTCATCTTTCATGCGTTTTTATGCTCGTTTCATTCAAAAAAAACACGGATAGATTTTTTGTAAAGAATGATAGTTAATACTAAATTAATCAAATTCAAACCAAAATTTATGTTCATTTAAAAATATTTCTCCACAATCTATGTTTGCACCGAAAACTCATGTTTTGTGCGTTTTTATGCTCGTTTCATTAAAAAAAACTCGGATAGATTTTTCGTAAAGAATGATAGTTAATACTAAATTATTAAAACGTAAACCAATATTTCTGTTCATTCAAAAATATTTCTCCACAATCTTTGTTTGCACCGAAAACTCATGTTTTGTCCATTTTTACGCACGTTTCGTTCAAAAGAACACGGATATATTTTTCGTAAAGAATGATAGTTAATACTAAATTATTCAAATGCAAACGAAAATTTGTGTTCATTTTAAAATATTTCTGTACAATCTTTGTTTGCACCGAAAACTCATGTTTCTTGCGTTTTTATGCTCGTTTCATTCAAAAAAACACGGATAAATTTTTCGTAAAGAATGATAGTTAATACTAAATTATTCAAATGCAAACCAAAATACATTTAAAAATATTTCTCCACAATCTATGTTTGTACCGAAAACTCTAGTTTTGTGCGTTTTTATGCTTGTTTCTTTAAAAAAAAACTCGGATAGATTTTTCGTAAAGAACGATAGTTAATACTAAATTATTAAAATGCAACCCAATTTTTATGTTCATTCAAAAATATTTCACCACAATCTTTGTTTGCACCGAAAACTCATGCTTCATGCGTTTTTTTTGCTCGTTTCATTCAAAAAAATACACGGATAGATTTTTCGTAAAGAATGATAGTTAATACTAAATTATTCAAATGCAAACCAAAATTTATATTCATTTAAAAATATTTCTCCACAATCTATGTTTGTCGAAAACTCATGTTTTGTGTGTTTTTATGCTCGTTTCTTTAAAAAAAACTCGGATAGATTTTTCGTAAAGAATGATAGTGAATACTAAATTATTAAAATGCAAACCAATATTTCTGTTCATTCAAAAATATTTCTCCACAATCTTTGTTTGCACCGAAAACTCATGTTTTGTCCGTTTTTACGCACGTTTCGTTCAAAAGAACACGGATATATTTTTCACAAAGAATGATAGTTAATACTAAATTATTCAAATGAAAACAAAAATTTGTGTTCATTTTAAAATATTTCTCCACAATCTTTGTTTGCACAGAAAACTCATCTTTCATGCGTTTTTATGCTCGTTTCATTCAAAAAAAACACGGATAGATTTTTTGTAAAGAATGATAGTTAATACTAAATTAATCAAATTCAAACCAAAATTTATGTTTATTTAAAAATATTTCTCCACAATCTATGTTTGCACCGAAAACTCATGTTTTGTGCGTTTTTATGCTCGTTTCATAAAAAAAAACTCGGATAGATTTTTCGTAAAGAATGATAGTTAATACTAAATTATTAAAACGTACACCAATATTTCTGTTCATTCAAAAATATTTCTCCACAATCTTTGTTTGCACCGAAAACTCATGTTTTGTCCATTTTTACGCACGTTTCGTTCAAAAGAACACGGATATATTTTTCGTAAAGAATGATAGTTAATACTAAATTATTCAAATGCAAACAAAAATTTGTGTACATTTTAAAATATTTCTGCACAATCTTTGTTTGCACCGAAAACTCATGTTTCTTGCGTTTTTATGCTCGTTTCATTCAAAAAAACACGGATAAATTTTTCGTAAAGAATGATAGTTAATACTAAATTATTCAAATGCAAACCAAAATACATTTAAAAATATTTCTCCACAATCTATGTTTGTACCGAAAACTCTAGTTTTGTGCGTTTTTATGCTTGTTTCTTTAAAAAAAAACTCGGATAGATTTTTCGTAAAGAACGATAGTTAATACTAAATTATTAAAATGCAACCCAATATTTATGTTCATTCAAAAATATTTCACCACAATCTTTGTTTGCACTGAAAACTCATGCTTCATGCGTTTTTTTGCTCGTTTCATTCAAAAAAATACACGGATAGATTTTTCGTAAAGAATGATAGTTAATACTAAATTATTCAAATGCAAACCAAAATTTATATTCATTTAAAAATATTTCTCCACAATCTATGTTTGTCGAAAACTCATGTTTTGTGTGTTTTTATGCTCGTTTCTTTAAAAAAAACTCGGATAGATTTTTCGTAAAGAATGATAGTGAATACTAAATTATTAAAATGCAAACCAATATTTCTGTTCATTCAAAAATATTTCTCCACAATCTTTGTTTGCACCGAAAACTCATGTTTTGTCCGTTTTTACGCACGTTTCGTTCAAAAGAACACGGATATATTTTTCACAAAGAATGATAGTTAATACTAAATTATTCAAATGAAAACAAAAATTTGTGTTCATTTTAAAATATTTCTCCACAATCTTTGTTTGCACGAAAACTCATCTTTCATGCGTTTTTATGCTCGTTTCATTCAAAAAAAACACGGATAGATTTTTTGTAAAGAATGATAGTTAATACTAAATTAATCAAATTCAAACCAAAATTTATGTTTATTTAAAAATATTTCTCCACAATCTATGTTTGCACCGAAAACTCATGTTTTGTGCGTTTTTATGCTCGTTTCATAAAAAAAAACTCGGATAGATTTTTCGTAAAGAATGATAGTTAATACTAAATTATTAAAACGTACACCAATATTTCTGTTCATTCAAAAATATTTCTCCACAATCTTTGTTTGCACCGAAAACTCATGTTTTGTCCATTTTTACGCACGTTTCGTTCAAAAGAACACGGATATATTTTTCGTAAAGAATGATAGTTAATACTAAATTATTCAAATGCAAACAAAAATTTGTGTTCATTTTAAAATATTTCTGCACAATCTTTGTTTGCACCGAAAACTCATGTTTCTTGCGTTTTTATGCTCGTTTCATTCAAAAAAACACGGATAAATTTTTCGTAAAGAATGATAGTTAATACTAAATTATTCAAATGCAAACCAAAATACATTTAAAAATATTTCTCCACAATCTATGTTTGTACCGAAAACTCTAGTTTTGTGCGTTTTTATGCTTGTTTCTTTAAAAAAAAACTCGGATAGATTTTTCGTAAAGAACGATAGTTAATACTAAATTATTAAAATGCAACCCAATATTTATGTTCATTCAAAAATATTTCTCCACAATCTTTGTTTGCACTGAAAACTCATGCTTCATGCGTTTTTTTGCTCGTTTCATTCAAAAAAATACACGGATAGATTTTTCGTAAAGAATGATAGTTAATACTAAATTATTCAAATGCAAACCAACATTTATATTCATTTAAAAATATTTCTCCACAATCTATGTTTGCACCGAAAACTCATGTTTTGTGTGTTTTTATGCTCGTTTCTTTAAAAAAAACTCGGATAGATTTTTCGTAAAGAATGATAGTGAATACTAAATTATTAAAATGCAAACCAATATTTCTGTTCATTCAAAAATATTTCTCCACAATCTTTGTTTGCACCGAAAACTCATGTTTTGTCCGTTTTTACGCACGTTTCGTTCAAAAGAACACGGATATATTTTTCACAAAGAATGATAGTTAATACTAAATTATTCAAATGAAAACAAAAATTTGTGTTCATTTTAAAATATTTCTCCACAATCTTTGTTTGCACAGAAAACTCATCTTTCATGCGTTTTTATGCTCGTTTCATTCAAAAAAAACAAGGATAGATTTTTTGTAAAAATTGATAGTTAATACTAAATTAATCAAATTCAAACCAAAATTTATGTTCATTTAAAAATATTTCTCCACAATCTATGTTTGCACCGAAAACTCATGTTTTGTGCGTTTTTATGCTCGTTTCATTAAAAAAAACTCGGATAGATTTTTCGTAAAGAATGATAGTTAATACTAAATTATTAAAACGTAAACCAATATTTCTGTTCATTCAAAAATATTTCTCCACAATCTTTGTTTGCACCGAAAACTCATGTTTCATGCGTTTTTATGCTCGTTTCATTCAAAAAAAACACGGATAGATTTTTCGTAAAGAATGATAGTTAATACTAAATTATTCAAATGCAATCCAAAATTTATGTTCATTTAAAAATATTTCTCAACAATCTATATTTACACCGAAAATTCATGTTTCATGCGTTTTTACGCTGGTTTCTTTAAAAAAAACTCGGCTAGATTTTTCGTAAAGAATGATAGTTAATACTAAATTATTAAATTGCAAACCAATATTTATGTTCATTCAAAAATATTTCTCCACAATCTTTGTTTGCACTGAAAACTCATGCTTCATGCGTTTTTTTGCTCGTTTCATTCAAAAAAATACACGGATAGATTTTTCGTAAAGAATGATAGTTAATACTAAATTATTCAAATGCAAACCAAAATTTATATTCATTTAAAAATATTTCTCCACAATCTATGTTTGCACCGAAAACTCATGTTTTGTGTGTTTTTATGCTCGTTTCTTTAAAAAAAACTCGGATAGATTTTTCGTAAAGAATGATAGTGAATACTAAATTATTAAAATGCAAACCAATATTTCTGTTCATTCAAAAATATTTCTCCACAATCTTTGTTTGCACCGAAAACTCATGTTTTGTCCGTTTTTACGCACGTTTCGTTCAAAAGAACACGGATATATTTTTCACAAAGAATGATAGTTAATACTAAATTATTCAAATGAAAACAAAAATTTGTGTTCATTTTAAAATATTTCTCCACAATCTTTGTTTGCACAGAAAACTCATCTTTCATGCGTTTTTATGCTCGTTTCATTCAAAAAAAACACGGATAGATTTTTTGTAAAGAATGATAGTTAATACTAAATTAATCAAATTCAAACCAAAATTTATGTTCATTTAAAAATATTTCTCCACAATCTATGTTTGCACCGAAAACTCATGTTTTGTGCGTTTTTATGCTCGTTTCATTAAAAAAAACTCGGATAGATTTTTCGTAAAGAATGATAGTTAATACTAAATTATTAAAACGTAAACCAATATTTCTGTTCATTCAAAAATATTTCTCCACAATCTTTGTTTGCACCGAAAACTCATGTTTCATGCGTTTTTATGCTCATTTCATTCAAAAAAAACACGGATAGATTTTTCGTAAAGAATGATAGTTAATACTAAATTATTCAAATGCAATCCAAAATTTATGTTCATTTAAAAATATTTCTCAACAATCTATATTTACACCGAAAATTCATGTTTCATGCGTTTTTACGCTGGTTTCTTTAAAAAAAACTCGGCTAGATTTTTCGTAAAGAATGATAGTTAATACTAAATTATTAAATTGCAAACCAATATTTATGTTCATTCAAAAATATTTCTCCACAATCTTTGTTTGCACCGAAAACTCATGTTTTGTCCGTTTTTACGCACGTTTCGTTCAAAAGAACACGGATATATTTTTCACTAAGAATGATAGTTAATACTAAATTATTCAAATGCAAACAAAAATTTGTGTTCATTTTAAAATATTTCTCCACAATCTTTGTTTGCGCCGAAAACTCGTGTTTCATGCGTTTTTATGCTCGTTTCATTCAAAAAAAACACGGATAGATTTTTTGTAAAGAATGATAGTTAATACTAAATTAATCAAATGCAAACCAAAATTTATGTTCATTTAAAAATATTTCTCCACAATCTATGTTTGCACCGAAAACTCATGTTTTGTGCGTTTTTATGCTCGTTTCATTAAAAAAAACTCGGATAGATTTTCGTAAAGAATGATACTTAATACTAAATTATTAAATTGCAAACCAATATTTCTGTTCATTCAAAAATATTTCTCCACAATCTTTGTTTGCACCGAAAACTCATGTTTTGTCCGTTTTTATGCTCGTTTCATTCAAAAAAAACACAGATAGATTTTTCGTAAAGAATGATAGTTAGTACTAAATTATTCAAATGCAAACCAAAATTTATATTCATTTAAAAATAATTCTCCACAAACTATGTTTGCACCGAAAACTCATGTTTTGTGCGTTTTTATGCTCGTTTCATGGAAAAAAACTCGAACATATTTTTCGTAAAGAATGATAGTTAATACTAAATTATTAAAATGCAAACCAATATTTCTGTTCATTCAAAAATATTTCTCCACAATCTTTGTTTGCACTGAAAACTCATGCTTCATGCGTTTTTTTGCTCGTTTCATTCAAAAAAATACACGGATAGATTTTTCGTAAAGAATGATAGTTAATACTAAATTATTCAAATGCAAACCAAAATTTATATTCATTTAAAAATATTTCTCCACAATCTATGTTTGCACCGAAAACTCATGTTTTGTGTGTTTTTATGCTCGTTTCTTTAAAAAAAACTCGGATAGATTTTTCGTAAAGAATGATAGTGAATACTAAATTATTAAAATGCAAACCAATATTTCTGTTCATTCAAAAATATTTCTCCACAATCTTTGTTTGCACCGAAAACTCATGTTTTGTCCGTTTTTACGCACGTTTCGTTCAAAAGAACACGGATATATTTTTCACAAAGAATGATAGTTAATACTAAATTATTCAAATGAAAACAAAAATTTGTGTTCATTTTAAAATATTTCTCCACAATCTTTGTTTGCACGTGAAAAACTCATCTTTCATGCGTTTTTATGCTCGTTTCATTCAAAAAAAACACGGATAGATTTTTTGTAAAGAATGATAGTTAATACTAAATTAATCAAATGCAAACCAAAATTTATGTTCATTTAAAAATATTTCTCCACAATCTATGTTTGCACCGAAAACTCATGTTTTGTGCGTTTTTATGCTCGTTTCATTAAAAAAAACTCGGATAGATTTTCATAAAGAATGATAGTTAATACTAAATTATTAAATTGCAAACCAATATTTCTGTTCATTCAAAAATATTTCTCCACAATCTTTGTTTGCACCGAAAACTCATGTTTTGTCCGTTTTTATGCTCGTTTCATTCAAAAAAAACACAGATAGATTTTTCGTAAAGAATGATAGTTAGTACTAAATTATTCAAATGCAAACCAAAATTTATATTCATTTAAAAATAATTCTCCACAAACTATGTTTGCACCGAAAACTCATGTTTTGTGCGTTTTTATGCTCGTTTCATTGAAAAAAACTCGAACAGATTTTTCGTAAAGAATGATAGTTAATACTAAATTATTAAAATGCAAACCAATATTTCTGTTCATTCAAAAATATTTCTCCACAATCTTTGTTTGCACCGAAAACTCATGTTTTGTCCCCTTTTACGCACGTTTCGTTCACAAAAACACGGATATATTTTTCATAAAGAATGATAGTAAATACTAAATTATTCAAATGCAAACAAAAATTTGTGTTCGTTTTAAAATATTTCTCCACAATATTCGTTTGCACCGAAAACTCATGTTTCTTGCGTTTTTATGCTCGTTTCATTCAAAAAAACACGGATAGATTTTTCGTAAAGAATGATAGTTAATACTAAATTATTCAAATGCAAACCAAAATACATTTAAAAATATTTCTCCACAATCTATGTTTGCACCGAAAACTCATGTTTTGTGCGTTTTTTAGCTCGTTTCTTTAAAAAAAAACTCGGATAGATTTTTCATAAAGAATGATAGTGAATACTGAATTATTAAAATGCAAACCAATATTTCTGTTTATTCAAAAATATTTCTCCACAATCTTTGTTTGCACCGAAAACTCGTGTTTCATGCGTTTTTATTCTCGTTTCATTCAAAAAAAACACGGATAGATTTTTCGTAAAGAATGATAGTTAATACTAAATTATTCAAATGCAAACCAAAATTAATGTTCATTTAAAAATATTTCTCCACAATCTATATTTACACCGAAAACTCATGTTTCATGCGTTTTTACGCTCGTTTCATTCAAAAAAACTCGGATAGATTTTTCGTAAAGAATGACAGTTAATACTAAATTATTAAATTGCAAACCAATATTTATGTTCATTCAAAAATATTTCTCTACAATCTTTGTTTGCACCGAAAACTCATGTTTTGTCCCTTTTTACGCACGTTTCGTTCAAAAGAACACGGATATATTTTTCATAAAGAATGATAGTTAATACTAAATTATTCAAATGCAAACAAAAATTTGTGTTCATTTTAAAATATTTCTCCACAATATTTGTTTGCACCGAAAACTCATGTTTCTTGCGTTTTTATGCTCGTTTCATTCAAAAAAACACGGATAGATTTTTCGTAAGGAATGATAGTTAATACAAAATTATTCAAATGCAAACCAAAATACATTTAAAAATATTACTCCACAATCTATATTTGCACCGAAAACTCTTGTTCTGTGCGTTTTTATGCTCGTTTCTTTAAAAAAAAAATCGGATAGATTTTTCGTAAAGAACGATAGTTAATACTAAATTATTAAAATGCAACCCAATATTTATGTTCATTCAAAAATATTTCTCCACAATCTTTGTTTGCACCGAAAACTCATGTTTCATGCGTTTTTATACTCGTTTCATTCAAAAAAAAACACGGATAGATTTTTCGTAAAGAATGATAGTTAATACTAAATTATTCAAATGCAAACCAAAATTTATATTGATTTACAAATATTTCTCCACAATCTATGTTTGCACCGAAAACTCATGTTTTGTGCGTTTTTAAGCTCGTTTCTTTAAAAAAAAACTTGGATAGATTTTTCGTAAAGAATGGTAGTGAATACTAAATTATTAAAATGCAAACCAATATTTCTGTTTATTCAAAAATATTTCTCCACAATCTTTGTTTGCACCGAAAACTCATGTTTCATGCGTTTTTATGCTCGTTTCATTCAAAAAAAACACGGATATATTTTTCGCAAAGAATGATAGTTAATACTGAATTATTCAAATGCAAACAAAAATTTATGTTCATTTAAAAATATTTCTCCACAGTCTATATTTACACCGAAAACTCATGTTTCATGCGTTTTTACGCTCGTTTCATTAAAAAAAACTCGGATAGATTTTTCGTAAAGAATGATAGTTAATACTAAATTATTAAATTGCAAACCAATATTTATGTTCATTCAAAAATATTTCTCTACAATCTTTGTTTGCACCGAAAACTCATGATTTGTCCGTTTTTACGCACGTTTCGTTCAAAAGAACACGGATATATTTTTCACAAAGAATGATAGTTAATACTAAATTATTCAAATGCAAACAAAAATTTGTGTTCATTTTAAAATATTTCTCCACAATCTTTGTTTGCACCGAAAACTCATGTTTCATGCGTTTTTATGTTCGTTTCATTCAAAAAAAACACGGATAGAATTTTTGTAAAGAATGATAGTTAATACTAAATTATTAAAATGCAAACCAAAATTTATGTTCATTTAAAAATATTTCTCCACAATCTATGTTTGCAATGAAAACTCATGTTTTGTGCGGTCTTATGCTCGTTTCATTAAAAAAAACTCGGATAGATTTTTCGTAAAGAATGATAGTTAATACTAAATTATTGAAATGCAATCCAATATTTCTGTTCATTCAAAAATATTTCTCCACAATATTTGTTTGCACCGAAAACTCATGTTTCATGCGTTTTTATGCTCGTTTCATTCAAAAAAAATACGGATAGATTTTTCGTAAAGAATGATAGTTAATACTAAATTATTCAAATGCAAACCAAAATTTATGTTCATTTAAAAATATTTCTCCACAATCTATATTTAAACCGAAAACTCATGTTTTATGCGTTTTTACGCTCGTTTCATTAAAAAAAACTCGGATATATTTTTCGTAAAGAATGATAGTTAATACTAAATTATTAAATTGCAAACCAATATTTCTGTTCATTAAAAAATATTTCTCCACAATCTTTGTTTGCACCGAAAACTCAAGTTTTGTCCGTTTTTACGCACGTTTCGTTCAAAAGAACACGGATATATTTTTCATAAAGAATGATAGTTAATACTAAATTATTCAAAAGCAAACAAAAATTTGTGTTCATTTTAAAATATTTCTCCAAAATCTTTGTTTGCACCGAGAACTCATGTTTCTTGCGTTTTTATAATCGTTTCATTCAAAAGAACACGGATATATTTTTCAAAAAGAATGATAGTTAATACTAAATTATTCAAATGCAAACAAAAATTTGTGTTCATTTTAAAATATTTCTCCACAATCTATGTTTGCACCGAAAACTCATGTTTTGTGCGGTCTTATGCTCGTTTCATTAAAGAATACTCGGATAGATTTTTCCTAAAGAATGATAGTTAATACTAAATTATTAAAATGCAAACCAATATTTCTGTTCATTCAAAAATATTTCTCCACAATCTTTGTTTGCACCGAAAACTCATGTTTTGTCCGTTTTTACGCACGTTTCGTTCAAAAGAACACGGATATATTTTTCACAAAGAATGATAGTTAATACTAAATTATTCAAATGCAAACCAAAATACATTTAAAAATATTTCTCCAAAATCTTTGTTTGCACCGAGAACTCATGTTTCACGCGTTTTTAAGCTCGTTTCGTTCAAAAAAAAACACGGATAGATTTTTCGTAAAGAATGATTGTTAATACTAAATTATTCAAATGCAAACCAAAATTTATATTCATTTAAAAATATTTCTCCACAATCTATGTTTGCACCGAAAACTCATGTTTTGTGCGTTTTTATGCTCGTTTCTTTAAAAAAAAACTCGGATAGATTTTTCGTAAAGAATGATAGTGAATACTAAATTATTAAAATGCAAACCAATATTTTTGTTCATTCAAAAATATTTCTCCACAAACTTTGTTTGCACCGAAAACTCATGTTTCATGCGTTTTTATGCTCGTTTCATTCAAAAAAAACACGGATAGATTTTTCGTAAAGAATGACAGTTAATACTAAATTATTCAAATGCAAACCAAAATTTATGTTCATTTAAAAATATTTCTCCACAATCTATATTTACACCGAAAACTCATGTTTCATGCGTTTTTACGCTCGTTTCAATAAAAAAAACTCGAATAGATTTTTCGTAAAGAATGATAGTTAATACTAAATTATTAAATTGCAAACCCATATTTATGTTCATTCAAAAATATTTCTCCACAATCTTTGTTTGCACCGAAAACTCATGTTTTGTCCGTTTTTACGCACGTTTCGTTCAAAAGAACACGGATATATTTTTCACAAAGAATGATAGTTAATACTAAATTATTCAAATGCAAACAAAAATTTGTCTTCATTTTAAAATATTTCTCCACAATATTTGTTTGCACCGAAAACTCATGTTTCTTGCGTTTTTATGCTCGTTTCATTCAAAAAAACACGGATAGATTTTTCGTAAAGAATGATAGTTAATACTAAATTATTCAAATGCAAACCAAAATACATTTAAAAATATTTCTCCACAATCTAAGTTTGCACCGAAAACTCTTGTTTTGTGCGTTTTTATGCTCGTTCCTTTAAAAAAAACTCGGATAGATTTTTCGTAAAGAATGATAGTTAATACTCAATTAATCAAATACAAACCAAAATTTATGTTCATTTAAAAATATTTCTCCACACTCTATGTTTGCACTCAAAACTCATGTTTTGTGCGGTCTTATGCTCGTTTCATTAAAAAAAACTCCGATAGATTTTTCTTAAAGAATGATAGTTAATACTAAATTATTAAAATGCAAACCAATATTTCTGTTCATTCAAAAATATTTCTCCACAATCTTTGTTTGCACCGAAAACTCATGTTTCATGCGTTTTTATGCTCGTTCCATTCGAAAAAAACACGGATAGATTTTTCGTAAAGAATGATAGTTAGTACTAAATTATTCAAATGCAAACCAAAATTTATGTTCATTTAAAAATATTTCTCCACAATCTATATTTACACCGAAAACTCATGTTTCATACGTTTTTACGCTCGTTTCATTAAAAAAAACTCGGATAGATTTTTCGTAAAGAATGATAGTTAATTCTAAATTATTAAATTGCAAACCAATATTTCTGTTCATTCAAAAATATTTCCCCACAATCTTTGTTTGCACCGAAAACTCATGTTTTGTCCGTTTTTACGCACGTTTCATTCAAAAGAACACGGATATATTTTTCACAAGGAATGATACTTAATACTAAATTATTCAAATGCAAACAAAAATTTGTGTTCATTTTAAAATATTTCTCCACAATCTTTGTTTGCACCGAAAACTCATGTTTCATGCGTTTTTATGCTCGTTTCATTCAAAAAAAACACGGATAGATTTTTCGTAAAGAACGATAGTTAATACTAAATTATTCAAATGCAAACCAAAATTTATGTTCATTTAAAAATATTTCTCCACAATCTATATTTACACCGAAAACTCATGTTTCATACGTTTTTACGCTCGTTTCATTAAAAAAAACTCGGATAGATTTTTCGTAAAGAATGATAGTTAATACTAAATTATTAAATTGCAAACCAATATTTCTGTTCATTAAAAAATATTTCTCCACAATATTTGTTTGCACCGAAAACTCATGTTTTGTCCGTTTTTACGCACATTTCATTCAAAAGAACATGGATATATTTTTCACAAAGAATGATAGTTAATACTAAATTATTCAAATGCAAACAAAAATTTGCCTTCATTTTAAAATATTTCTCCACAATCTTTGTTTGCACCGAAAACTCATGTTTTGTCCGTTTTTACGCACGTTTCATTCAAAAAAAACACGGATAGATTTTTTGTAAAGAATGATAGTTAATACTAAATTAATCAAATGCAAACCAAAATTTATGTTCATTTAAAAATATTTCTCCACAATCTATGTTTGCACCGAAAACTCATGTTTTGTGCGGTCTTATGCTCGTTTCATTAAAAAAAACTCGGATAGATTTTTCGTAAAGAATGATGGTTAATACTAAATTTTTAAAATGCAAACCAATATTTCTGTTCATTCAAAAATATTTCTCCACAATCTTTGTTTGCACCGAAAACTCATGTTTCATGCGTTTTTATGCTCGTTTCATTCAAAAAAAACACGGATAGATTTTTCGTAAAGAATGATAGTTAATACTAAATTATTCAAATGCAAACCAAAATTTATGTTCATTTAAAAATATTTCTCCACAATCTATGTTTATATCGAAAACTCAAATTTCATGCGTCTTTACGCTCGTTTCATTAAAAAAAACTCGGATAGATTTTTCGTAAAGAATGATAGTTAATACTAAATTATTAAATTGCAAACCAATATTTCTGTTCATTCAAAAATATTTCTCCACAATCTTTGTTTGCACCGAAAACTCATGTTTTGTCCGTTTTTACGCACGTTTCATTCAAAAGAACACGGATATATTTTTCAAAAAGAATGATAGTTAATACTAAATTATTCAAATGCAAATAAAAATTTGTGTTCATTTTAAAATATTTCTCCACAATCTATGTTTGCACCGAAAACTCATGTTTTGTGCGGTCTTATGCTCGTTTCATTAAAGAAAACTCGGATAGATTTTTCGTAAAGAATGATAGTTAATACTAAATTATTAAAATGCAAACCAATATTTCTGTTCATTCAAAAATATTTCTCCACAATCTTTGTTTGCACCGAAAACTCATGTTTTGTCCGTTTTTACGCACGTTTCGTTCAAAAGAACACGGATATATTTTTCATAAAGAATGATAGTTAATACTAAATTATTCAAATGCAAACAAAATTTGTGTTCATTTTAAAATATTTCTCCAAAATCTTTGTTTGCACCGAGAACTCATGTTTCTTGCGTTTTTATAATCGTTTCATTCAAAAAAACACGGATAGATTTTTCGTAAACAATGATAGTTAATACTAAATTATTCAAATGCAAACCAAAATACATTTAAAAATATTTCTCCAAAATCTTTGTTTGCACCGAGAACTCATGTTTCACGCGTTTTTATGCTCGTTTCATTCAAAAAAAAACAGGGATAGATTTTTCGTAAAGAATGATAGTTAATACTAAATTATTCAAATGCAAACCAAAATTTATATTCAATTAAAAATATTTCTCCACAATCTATGTTTGCACCGAAAACTCATGTTTTGTGCGTTTTTATGCTCGTTTCTTTAAAAAAAAACTCCGATAGATTTTTCGTAAAGAATGATAGTTAATACTAAATTATTAAATTGCAAACCAATATTTATGTTCATTCAAAAATATTTCTCCACAATCTTTGTTTGCACCAAAAACTCATGTTTTGTCCGTTTTTACGCACGTTTCGTTCAAAAGAACACGGATATATTTTTCACAAAGAATGATAGTTAATACTAAATTATTCAAATGCAAACAAAAATTTGTGTTCATTTTAAAATATTTCTCCACAATCTTTGTTTGCGCCGAAAAATCATGTTTCATGCGCTTTTATGCTCGTTTCATTCAAAAAAAACACGGATAGATTTTTTGTAAAGAATGATAGTTAATTCTAAATTAATCAAATGCAAACCAAAATTTATGTTCATTTAAAAATATTTCTCCACAATCTATGTTCGCACCGAAAACTCATGTTTTGTGCGTTTTTATGCTCGTTTCATTAAAAAAACCTCGGATAGATTTTTCGTAAAGAATGATAGTTAATACTAAATTTTTAAAATGCAAACCAATATTTCTGTTCATTCAAAAATATTTCTCCACAATCTTTCTTTGCACCGAAAACTCATGTTTCATGCATTTTTATGCTCGTTTCATTCAAAAAAAACACGGATAGATTTTTCGTAAAGAATGATAGTTAATACTAAATTATTTAAATGCAAACCAATATTTCTGTTCATTCAAAAATATTTCTCCACAATCTTTGTATGCACCGAAAACTCATGTTTTGTCCCTTGTTACGCACGTTTCGTTCAAAAGAACACGGATATATTTTTCATAAAGAATGATAGTTAATACCAAATTATTCAAATGCAAACAAAAATTTGTGTTCATTTTAAAATATTTCTCCACAATATTTGTTTGCACCGAAAACTCATGTTTCTTGCGTTTTTATGCTCGTTTCATTCAAAAAAACACGGATAGATTTTTCGTAAAGAATGATAGTTAATACTAAATTATTCAAATGCAAACCAAAATACATTTAAAAATATTTCTCCACAATCTATGTTTGCACCGAAAACTCTTGTTTTGTGCGTTTTTATGCTCGTTCCTTTAAAAAAAACTCGGATAGATTTTTCGTAAAGAACGATAGTTAATACTAAATTATTAAAATGCAACCCAATATTTATGTTCCTTCAAAAATATTTCTCCACAATCTTTGTTTGCACCGAAAACTCATGTTTCATGCGTTTTTATACTCGTTTCATTCAAAAAAAAACAGGGATAGATTTTTCGTAAAGAATGATAGTTAATACTAAATTATTCAAATGCAAACCAAAATTTATATTCATTTAAAAATATTTCTCCACAATCTATGTTTGCACCGAAAACTCATGTTTTGTGCGTTTCTAAGCTCGTTTCTTTAAAAAAAAACTCAGAGAGATTTTTCGTAAAGAATGATAGTGAATACTAAATTATTAAAATGCAAACCAATATTTCTGATCATTCAAAAATATTTCTCGACAATCTTTGTTTGCACCGAAAACTCATGTTTCATGCGTTTTTACGCTCGTTTCATTAAAAAAAACTCGGATAGATTTTTCGTAAAGAATGATAGTTAATACTAAATTATTAAATTGCAAACCAATATTTATGTTCATTCAAAAATATTTCTCCACAATCTTTGTTTGCACCAAAAACTCATGTTTTGTCCGTTTTTACGCACGTTTCGTTCAAAAGAACACGGATATATTTTTCACAAAGAATGATAGTTAATACTAAATTATTCAAATGCAAACAAAAATTTGTGTTCATTTTAAAATATTTCTCCACAATATTTGTTTGCACCGAAAACTCATGTTTCTTGCGTTTTTATGCTCGTTTCATTCAAAAAAACACGGATAGATTTTTCGTAAAGAATGATAGTTAATACTAAATTATTCAAATGCAAACCAAAATACATTTAAAAATATTTCTCCACAATCTAAGTTTGCACCGAAAACTCTTGTTTTGTGCGTTTTTATGCTCGTTCCTTTAAAAAAAACTCGGATAGATTTTTCGTAAAGAATGATAGTTAATACTCAATTAATCAAATACAAACCAAAATTTATGTTCATTTAAAAATATTTCTCCACACTCTATGTTTGCACTCAAAACTCATGTTTTGTGCGGTCTTATGCTCGTTTCATTAAAAAAAACTCCGATAGATTTTTCGTAAAGAATGATAGTTAATACTAAATTATTAAAATGCAAACCAATATTTCTGTTCATTCAAAAATATTTCTCCACAATCTTTGTTTGCACCGAAAACTCATGTTTCATGCGTTTTTATGCTCGTTCCATTCGAAAAAAACACGGATAGATTTTTCGTAAAGAATGATAGTTAGTACTAAATTATTCAAATGCAAACCAAAATTTATGTTCATTTAAAAATATTTCTCCACAATCTATATTTACACCGAAAACTCATGTTTCATACGTTTTTACGCTCGTTTCATTAAAAAAAACTCGGATAGATTTTTCGTAAAGAATGATAGTTAATTCTAAATTATTAAATTGCAAACCAATATTTCTGTTCATTCAAAAATATTTCCCCACAATCTTTGTTTGCACCGAAAACTCATGTTTTGTCCGTTTTTACGCACGTTTCATTCAAAAGAACACGGATATATTTTTCACAAGGAATGATACTTAATACTAAATTATTCAAATGCAAACAAAAATTTGTGTTCATTTTAAAATATTTCTCCACAATCTTTGTTTGCACCGAAAACTCATGTTTCATGCGTTTTTATGCTCGTTTCATTCAAAAAAAACACGGATAGATTTTTCGTAAAGAACGATAGTTAATACTAAATTATTCAAATGCAAACCAAAATTTATGTTCATTTAAAAATATTTCTCCACAATCTATATTTACACCGAAAACTCATGTTTCATACGTTTTTACGCTCGTTTCATTAAAAAAACCGGATAGATTTTTCGTAAAGAATGATAGTTAATACTAAATTATTAAATTGCAAACCAATATTTCTGTTCATTAAAAAATATTTCTCCACAATATTTGTTTGCACCGAAAACTCATGTTTTGTCCGTTTTTACGCACATTTCATTCAAAAGAACATGGATATATTTTTCACAAAGAATGATAGTTAATACTAAATTATTCAAATGCAAACAAAAATTTGCCTTCATTTTAAAATATTTCTCCACAATCTTTGTTTGCACCGAAAACTCATGTTTTGTCCGTTTTTACGCACGTTTCATTCAAAAAAACACGGATAGATTTTTTGTAAAGAATGATAGTTAATACTAAATTAATCAAATGCAAACCAAAATTTATGTTCATTTAAAAATATTTCTCCACAATCTATGTTTGCACCGAAAACTCATGTTTTGTGCGGTCTTATGCTCGTTTCATTAAAAAAAACTCGGATAGATTTTTCGTAAAGAATGATGGTTAATACTAAATTATTAAAATGCAAACCAATATTTCTGTTCATTCAAAAATATTTCTCCACAATCTTTGTTTGCACCGAAAACTCATGTTTCATGCGTTTTTATGCTCGTTTCATTCAAAAAAAACACGGATAGATTTTTCGTAAAGAATGATAGTTAATACTAAATTATTCAAATGCAAACCAAAATTTATGTTCATTTAAAAATATTTCTCCACAATCTATGTTTATATCGAAAACTCAAATTTCATGCGTCTTTACTTTCGTTTCATTAAAAAAAACTCGGATAGATTTTTCGTAAAGAATGATAGTTAATACTAAATTATTAAATTGCAAACCAATATTTCTGTTCATTCAAAAATATTTCTCCACAATCTTTGTTTGCACCGAAAACTCATGTTTTGTCCGTTTTTACGCACGTTTCATTCAAAAGAACACGGATATATTTTTCAAAAAGAATGATAGTTAATACTAAATTATTCAAATGCAAATAAAAATTTGTGTTCATTTTAAAATATTTCTCCACAATCTATGTTTGCACCGAAAACTCATGTTTTGTGCGGTCTTATGCTCGTTTCATTAAAGAAAACTCGGATAGATTTTTCGTAAAGAATGATAGTTAATACTAAATTATTAAAATGCAAACCAATATTTCTGTTCATTCAAAAATATTTCTCCACAATCTTTGTTTGCACCGAAAACTCATGTTTTGTCCGTTTTTACGCACGTTTCGTTCAAAAGAACACGGATATATTTTTCATAAAGAATGATAGTTAATACTAAATTATTCAAATGCAAACAAAATTTGTGTTCATTTTAAAATATTTCTCCAAAATCTTTGTTTGCACCGAGAACTCATGTTTCTTGCGTTTTTATAATCGTTTCATTCAAAAAAACACGGATAGATTTTTCGTAAACAATGATAGTTAATACTAAATTATTCAAATGCAAACCAAAATACATTTAAAAATATTTCTCCAAAATCTTTGTTTGCACCGAGAACTCATGTTTCACGCGTTTTTATGCTCGTTTCATTCAAAAAAAAACAGGGATAGATTTTTCGTAAAGAATGATAGTTAATACTAAATTATTCAAATGCAAACCAAAATTTATATTCAATTAAAAATATTTCTCCACAATCTATGTTTGCACCGAAAACTCATGTTTTGTGCGTTTTTATGCTCGTTTCTTTAAAAAAAAACTCGGATAGATTTTTCGTAAAGAATGATAGTGAATACTAAATTATTAAAATGCAAACCAATATTTCAATTCATTCAAAAATATTTCTCCACAAACTTTGTTTGCACCGAAAACTCATGTTTCATGCGTTTTTATGCTCGTTTCATTCAAAAAAAACACGGATAGATTTTTCGTAAAGAATGACAGTTAATACTAAATTATTCAAATGCAAACCAAAATTTATGTTCATTTAAAAATATTTCTCCACAATCAATATTTACACCGAAAACTCATGTTTCATGCGTTTTTACGCTCGTTTCATTAAAAAAATCTCGGATAGATTTTTCGTAAAGAATGATAGTTAATACTAAATTATTAAATTGCAAACCAATATTTATGTTCATTCAAAAATATTTCTCCACAATCTTTGTTTGCACCGAAAACTCATGTTTTGTCCGTTTTTACGCACGTTTCGTTCAAAAGAACACGGATATATTTTTCACAAAGAATGATAGTTAATACTAAATTATTCAAATGCAAACAAAAAGTTGTGTTGATTTTAAAATATTTCTCCACAATCTTTGGTTGCGCCGAAAACTCATGTTTCATGCGTTTTTATGCTCGTTTCATTCAAAAAAAACACGGATAGATTTTTTGTAAAGAATGATAGTTAATTCTAAGTTAATCAAATGCAAACCAAAATTTATGTTCATTTAAAAATATTTCTCCACAATCTATGTTTGCACCGAAAACTCATGTTTTGTGCGTTTTTATGCTCGTTTCATTAAAAAAAACTCGGATAGATTTTTCGTAAAGAATGATAGTTTATACTAAATTTTTAAAATGCAAACCAATATTTTTGTTCATTCAAAAATATTTCTCCACAATCTTTGTTTGCACCGAAAACTCATGTTTCATGCGTTTTTATGCTCGTTTCATTCAAAAAAAACACGGATAGATTTTTCGTAAAGAATGATAGTTAATACTAAATTATTAAATTGCCAACCAATATTTCAGTTCATTCAAAAATATTTCTCCACAATCTTTGTTTGCACCGAAAACTCATGTTTTGCCCGTTTTTACGCACGTTTCATTCAAAAGAACACGGATATAATTTTCAAAAAGAATGATAGTTAATACTAAATTATTCAAATGCAAACAAAAATTTGTGTTCATTTTAAAATATTTCTCCACAATCTATGTTTGCACCGAAAACTCATGTTTTGTGCGGTCTTATGCTCGTTTCATTAAAGAAAACTCGGATAGATTTTTCATAAAGAATGATAGTTAATACTAAATTATTAAAATGCAAACCAATATTTCTGTTCATTCAAAAATATTTCTCCACAATCTTTGTTTGCACCGAAAACTCATGTTTTGTCCGTTTTTACGCACGTTTCGTTCAAAAGAACACGGATATATTTTTCATAAAGAATGATAGTTAATACTAAATTATTCAAATGCAAACAAAAATTTGTGTTCATTTTAAAATATTTCTCCAAAATCTTTGTTTGCACCGAGAACTCATGTTTCTTGCGTTTTTATAATCGTTTCATTCAAGAAAACACGGATAGATTTTTCGTAAAGAATGATAGTTAATACTAAATTATTCAAATGCAAACCAAAATACATTTAAAAATATTTCTCCAAAATCTTTGTTTGCACCGAGAACTTATGTTTCACGCGTTTTTATGCTCGTTTCATTCAAAAAAAAACACGGATACATTTTTCGTAAAGAATGATAGTTAATACTAAATTATTCAAATGCAAACCAAAATTTATATTCATTTAAAAATATTTCTCCACAATCTATGTTTGCACCGAAAACTCATGTTTTGTGCGTTTTTATGCTCGTTTCTTTAAAAAAAAACTCGGATAGATTTTTCGTAAAGAATGATAGTGAATACTAAATTATTAAAATGCAAACCAATATTTCTGTTCATTCAAAAATATTTCTCCACAAACTTTGTTTGCACCGAAAACTCATGTTTCATGCGTTTTTATGCTCGTTTCATTCAAAAAAAACACGGATAGATTTTTCGTAAAGAATGACAGTTAATACTAAATTATTCAAATGCAAACCAAAATTTATGTTCATTTAAAAATATTTCTCCACAATCTATATTTACACCGAAAACTCATGTTTCATGCGTTTTTACGCTCGTTTCATTAAAAAAATCTCGGATAGATTTTTCGTAAAGAATGATAGTTAATACTAAATTATTAAATTGCAAACTTATATTTATGTTCATTCAAAAATATTTCTCCACAATCTTTGTTTGCACCGAAAACTCATGTTTTGTCCGTTTTTACGCACGTTTCGTTCAAAAGAACACGCATATATTTTTCACAAAGAATGATAGTTAATACTAAATTATTCAAATGCAAACAAAAATTTGTGTTCATTTTAAAATATTTCTCCACAATCTTTGGTTGCGCCGAAAACTCATGTTTCATGCGTTTTTATGCTCGTTTCATTCAAAAAAAACACGGATAGATTTTTTGTAAAGAATGATAGTTAATTCTAAATTAATCAAATGCAAACCAAAATTTATGTTCATTTAAAAATATTTCTCCACAATCTATGTTTGCACCGAAAACTCATGTTTTGTGCGTTTTTATGCTCGTTTCATTAAAAAAAACTCGGATAGATTTTTCGTAAAGAATGATAGTTAATACTAAATTTTTAAAATGCAAACCAATATTTTTGTTCATTCAAAAATATTCCTCCACAATCTTTGTTTGCACCGAAAACTCATGTTTCATGCGTTTTTATGCTCGTTTCATTCAAAAAAAACACGGATAGATTTTTCGTAAAGAATGATAGTTAATACTAAATTATTAAATTGCCAACCAATATTTCAGTTCATTCAAAAATATTTCTCCACAATCTTTGTTTGCACCGAAAACTCATGTTTTGTCCGTTTTTACGCACGTTTCATTCAAAAGAACACGGATATATTTTTCAAAAAGAATGATAGTTAATACTAAATTATTCAAATGCAAACAAAAATTTGTGTTCATTTTAAAATATTTCTCCACAATCTATGTTTGCACCGAAAACTCATGTTTTGTGCGGTCTTATGCTCGTTTCATTAAAGAAAACTCGGATAGATTTTTCATAAAGAATGATAGATAATACTAAATTATTAAAATGCAAACCAATATTTCTGTTCATTCAAAAATATTTCTCCACAATCTTTGTTTGCACCGAAAACTCATGTTTTGTCCGTTTTTACGCACGTTTCGTTCAAAAGAACACGGATATATTTTTCATAAAGAATGATAGTTAATACTAAATTATTCAAATGCAAACAAAAATTTGTGTTCATTTTAAAATATTTCTCCAAAATCTTTGTTTGCACCGAGAACTCATGTTTCTTGCGTTTTTATAATCGTTTCATTCAAAAAAACACGGATAGATTTTTCGTAAAGAATGATAGTTAATACTAAATTATTCAAATGCAAACCAAAATACATTTAAAAATATTTCTCCAAAATCTTTGTTTGCACCGAGAACTTATGTTTCACGCGTTTTTATGCTCGTTTCATTCAAAAAAAAACACGGATACATTTTTCGTAAAGAATGATAGTTAATACTAAATTATTCAAATGCAAACCAAAATTTATATTCATTTAAAAATATTTCTCCACAATCTATGTTTGCACCGAAAACTCATGTTTTGTGCGTTTTTATGCTCGTTTCTTTAAAAAAAAACTCGGATAGATTTTTCGTAAAGAATGATAGTGAATACTAAATTATTAAAATGCAAACCAATATTTCTGTTCATTCAAAAATATTTCTCCACAAACTTTGTTTGCACCGAAAACTCATGTTTCATGCGTTTTTATGCTCGTTTCATTCAAAAAAAACACGGATAGATTTTTCGTAAAGAATGACAGTTAATACTAAATTATTCAAATGCAAACCAAAATTTATGTTCATTTAAAAATATTTCTCCACAATCTATATTTACACCGAAAACTCATGTTTCATGCGTTTTTACGCTCGTTTCATTAAAAAAATCTCGGATAGATTTTTCGTAAAGAATGATAGTTAATACTAAATTATTAAATTGCAAACCAATATTTATGTTCATTCAAAAATATTTCTCCACAATCTTTGTTTGCACCGAAAACTCATGTTTTGTCCGTTTTTACGCACGTTTCGTTCAAAAGAACACGGATATATTTTTCACAAAGAATGATAGTTAATACTAAATTATTCAAATGCAAACAAAAATTTGTGTTCATTTTAAAATATTTCTCCACAATCTTTGGTTGCGCCGAAAACTCATGTTTCATGCGTTTTTATGCTCGTTTCATTCAAAAAAAACACGGATAGATTTTTTGTAAAGAATGATAGTTAATTCTAAATTAATCAAATGCAAACCAAAATTTATGTTCATTTAAAAATATTTCTCCACAATCTATGTTTGCACCGAAAACTCATGTTTTGTGCGTTTTTATGCTCGTTTCATTAAAAAAAACTCGGATAGATTTTTCGTAAAGAATGATAGTTAATACTAAATTTTTAAAATGCAAACCAATATTTTTGTTCATTCAAAAATATTTCTCCACAATCTTTGTTTGCACCGAAAACTCATGTTTCATGCGTTTTTATGCTCGTTTCATTCAAAAAAAACACGGATAGATTTTTCGTAAAGAATGATATTTAGTACTAAATTATTAAATTGCCAACCAATATTTCAGTTCAAATAAAAAATATTTCTCCACAATCTTTGTTTGCACCGAAAACTCATGTTTTGTCCGTTTTTACGCACGTTTCATTCAAAAGAACACGGATATATTTTTCAAAAAGAATGATAGTTAATACTAAATTATTCAAATGCAAACAAAAATTTGTGTTCATTTTAAAATATTTCTCCACAATCTTTGGTTGCGCCGAAAACTCATGTTTCATGCGTTTTTATGCTCGTTTCATTCAAAAAAAACACGGATAGATTTTTCGTAAAGAATGACAGTTAATACTAAATTATTCAAATGCAAACAAAAATTTGTGTTCATTTTAAAATATTTCTCCACAATCTATGTTTGCACCGAAAACTCATGTTTTGTGCGGTCTTATGCTCGTTTCATTAAAGAAAACTCGGATAGATTTTTCATAAAGAATGATAGATAATACTAAATTATTAAAATGCAAACCAATATTTCTGTTCATTCAAAAATATTTCTCCACAATCTTTGTTTGCACCGAAAACTCATGTTTTGTCCGTTTTTACGCACATTTCGTTCAAAAGAACACGGATATATTTTTCATAAAGAATGATAGTTAATACTAAATTATTCAAATGCAAACAAAAATTTGTGTTCATTTTAAAATATTTCTCCAAAATCTTTGTTTGCACCGAGAACTCATGTTTCTTGCGTTTTTATAATCGTTTCATTCAAAAAAACACGGATAGATTTTTCGTAAAGAATGATAGTTAATACTAAATTATTCAAATGCAAACCAAAATACATTTAAAAATATTTCTCCAAAATCTTTGTTTGCACCGAGAACTTATGTTTCACGCGTTTTTATGCTCGTTTCATTCAAAAAAAAACACGGATACATTTTTCGTAAAGAATGATAGTTAATACTAAATTATTCAAATGCAAACCAAAATTTATATTCATTTAAAAATATTTCTCCACAATCTATGTTTGCACCGAAAACTCATGTTTTGTGCGTTTTTATGCTCGTTTCTTTAAAAAAAAACTCGGATAGATTTTTCGTAAAGAATGATAGTGAATACTAAATTATTAAAATGCAAACCAATATTTCTGTTCATTCAAAAATATTTCTCCACAAACTTGGTTTGCACCGAAAACTCATGTTTCATGCGTTTTTATGCTCGTTTCATTCAAAAAAAGGACGGATAGATTTTTCGTAAAAAATGACAGTTAATACTAAATTATTCAAATGCAAACCAAAATTTATGTTCATTTAAAAATATTTCTCCACAATCTATATTTACACCGAAAACTCATGTTTCATGCGTTTTTACGCTCGTTTCATTAAAAAAAACTCGGATAGATTTTTCGTAAAGAATGATAGTTAATACTAAATTATTAAATTGCAAACCAATATTTATGTTCATTCAAAAATATTTCTGCACAATCTTTGTTTGCACCGAAAACTCATGTTTTGTCCGTTTTTACGCACGTTTCGTTCAAAAGAACACGGATATATTTTTCACAAAGAATGATAGTTAATACTAAATTATTCAAATGCAAACAAAAATTTGTGTTCATTTTAAAATATTTCTCCACAATCTTTGTTTGCGCCGAAAACTCATGTTTCATGCGTTTTTATGCTCGTTTCATTCAAAAAAAACACGGATAGATTTTTTGTAAAGAATGATAGTTAATACTAAATTATTCAAATGCAAACAAAAATTTGTGTTCATTCAAAAATATTTCTCCACAATCTTTGTTTGCACCGAAAACTCATGTTTTGTCCGTTTTTACGCACGTTTCATTCAAAAGAACACGGATATATTTTTCAAAAAGAATGATAGTTAATACTAAATTATTCAAATGCAAACAAAAATTTGTGTTCATTTTAAAATATTTCTCCACAATCTATGTTTGCACCGAAAACTCATGTTTTGTGCGGTCTTATGCTCGTTTCATTAAAGAAAACTCGGATAGATTTTTCATAAAGAATGATAGTTAATACTAAATTATTAAAATGCATACCAATATTTCTGTTCATTCAAAAATATTTCTCCACAATCTTTGTTTGCACCGAAAACTCATGTTTTGTCTGTTTTTACGCACGTTTCGTTCAAAAGAACACGGATATATTTTTCATAAAGAATGATAGTTAATACTAAATTATTCAAATGCAAACAAAAATTTGTGTTCATTTTAAAATATTTCTCCAAAATCTTTGTTTGCACCGAGAACTCATGTTTCTTGCGTTTTTATAATCGTTTCATTCAAAAAAACACGGATAGATTTTTCGTAAAGAATGATAGTTAATACTAAATTATTCAAATGCAAACCAAAATACATTTAAAAATATTTCTCCAAAATCTTTGTTTGCACCGAGAACTTATGTTTCACGCGTTTTTATGCTCGTTTCATTCAAAAAAAAACACGGATACATTTTTCGTAAAGAATGATAGTTAATACTAAATTATTCAAATGCAAACCAAAATTTATATTCATTTAAAAATATTTCTCCACAATCTATGTTTGCACCGAAAACTCATGTTTTGTGCGTTTTTATGCTCGTTTCTTTAAAAAAAAACTCGGATAGATTTTTCGTAAAGAATGATAGTGAATACTAAATATTTAAAATGCAAACCAATATTTCTGTTCATTCAAAAATATTTCTCCACAAACCTTGTTTGCACCGAAAACTCATGTTTCATGCGTTTTTATGCTCGTTTCATTCAAAAAAAGGACGGATAGATTTTTCGTAAAGAATGACAGTTAATACTAAATTATTCAAATGCAAACCAAAACTTATGTTCATTTAAAAATATTTCTCCACAATCTATATTTACACCGAAAACTCATGTTTCATGCGTTTTTACGCTCGTTTCATTAAAAAAAACTCGGATAGATTTTTCGTAAAGAATGATAGTTAATACTAAATTATTAAATTGCAAACCAATATTTATGTTCATTCAAAAATATTTCTCCACAATCTTTGTTTGCACCGAAAACTCATGTTTTGTCCGTTTTTACGCACGTTTCGTTCAAAAGAACACGGATATATTTTTCACAAAGAATGATAGTTAATACTAAATTATTCAAATGCAAACAAAAATTTGTGTTCATTTTAAAATATTTCTCCACAATCTTTGGTTGCGCCGAAAACTCATGTTTCATGCGTTTTTATGCTCGTTTCATTCAAAAAAAACACGGATAGATTTTTTGTAAAGAATGATAGTCAATTCTAAATTAATCAAATGCCAACCAAAATTTATGTTCATTTAAAAATATTTCTCCACAATCTATGTTTGCACCGAAAACTCATGTTTTGTGCGTTTTTATGCTCGTTTCATTAAAAAAAACTCGGATAGATTTTTCGTAAAGAATGATAGTTAATACTAAATTTTTAAAATGCAAACCAATATTTCTGTTCATTCAAAAATATTTCTCCACAATCTTTGTTTGCACCGAAAACTCATGTTTCATGCGTTTTTATGCTCGTTTCATTCAAAAAAAACACGGATATTTTTTCGTAAAGAATGATAGTTAATACTAAATTATTTAAATGCAAACCAATATTTCTGTTCATTCAAAAATATTTCTCCACAATCTTTGTTTGCACCGAAAACTCATGTTTTGTCCCTTGTTACGCACGTTTCGTTCAAAAGAACACGGATATATTTTTCAAAAAGAATGATAGTTAATACTAAATTATTCAAATGCAAACAAAAATTTGTGTTCATTTAAAAATATTTCTCCACAATCTATGTTTGCACCGAAAACTCATGTTTTGTGCGGTCTTATGCTCGTTTCATTAAAGAAAACTCGGATAGATTTTTCATAAAGAATGATAGTTAATACTAAATTATTAAAATGCATACCAATATTTCTGTTCATTCAAAAATATTTCTCCACAATCTTTGTTTGCACCGAAAACTCATGTTTTGTCCGTTTTTACGCACGTTTCGTTCAAAAGAACACGGATAGATTTTTCGTAAAGAATGATAGTGAATACTAAATTATTAAAATGCAAACCAAAATACATTTAAAAATATTTCTCCAAAATCTTTGTTTGCACCGAGAACTTATGTTTCACGCGTTTTTATGCTCGTTTCATTCAAAAAAAAACGGATACATTTTTCGTAAAGAATGATAGTTAATACTAAATTATTCAAATGCAAACCAAAATTTATATTCATTTAAAAATATTTCTCCACAATCTATGTTTGCACCGAAAACTCATGTTTTGTGCGTTTTTATGCTCGTTTCTTTAAAAAAAAACTCGGATAGATTTTTCGTAAAGAATGATAGTGAATACTAAATTATTAAAATGCAAACCAATATTTCTGTTCATTCAAAAATATTTCTCCACAAACTTTGTTTGCACCGAAAACTCATGTTTCATGCGTTTTTATGCTCGTTTCATTCAAAAAAAGGACGGATAGATTTTTCGTAAAGAATGACAGTTAATACTAAATTATTCAAATGCAAACCAAAATTTATGTTCATTTAAAAATATTTCTCCACAATCTATATTTACACCGAAAACTCATGTTTCATGCGTTTTTACGCTCGTTTCATTAAAAAAAACTCGGATAGATTTTTCGTAAAGAATGATAGTTAATACTAAATTATTAAATTGCAAACCAATATTTATGTTCATTCAAAAATATTTCTCCACAATCTTTGTTTGCACCGAAAACTCATGTTTTGTCCGTTTTTACGCACGTTTCGTTCAAAAGAACACGGATATATTTTTCACAAAGAATGATAGTTAATACTAAATAATTCAAATGCAAACAAAAATTTGTGTTCATTTTAAAATATTTCTCCACAATCTTTGTTTGCGCCGAAAACTCATGTTTCATGCGTTTTTATGCTCGTTTCATTCAAAAAAAACACGGATAGATTTTTTGTAAAGAATGATAGTTAATTCTAAATTAATCAAATGCCAACCAAAATTTATGTTCATTTAAAAATATTTCTCCACAATCTATGTTTGCACCGAAAACTCATGTTTTGTGCGTTTTTATGCTCGTTTCATTAAAAAAAACTCGGATAGATTTTTCGTAAAGAATGATAGTTAATACTAAATTTTTAAAATGCAAACCAATATTTCTGTTCATTCAAAAATATTTCTCCACAATCTTTGTTTGCACCGAAAACTCATGTTTCATGCGTTTTTATGCTCGTTTCATTCAAAAAAACACGGATAGTTTTTTCGTAAAGAATGATAGTTAATACTAAATTATTCAAATGCAAACCAATATTTCTGTTCATTCAAAAATATTTCTCCACAATCTTTGTTTGCACCGAAAACTCATGTTTTGTCCCTTGTTACGCACGTTTCGTTCAAAAGAACACGGATATATTTTTCATAAAGAATGATAGTTAATACTAAATTATTCAAATGCAAACAAAAATTTGTGTTCATTTTAAAATATTTCTCCACAATATTTGTTTGCACCGAAAACTCATGTTTCTTGCGTTTTTATGCTCGTTTCATTCAAAAAAACACGGATAGATTTTTCGTAAAGAATGATAGTTAATACTAAATTATTAAATTGCAAACCAATATTTCAGTTCATTCAAAAATATTTCTCCACAATCTTTGTTTGCACCGAAAACTCATGTTTTG
Source organism: Juncus inflexus (assembly GCA_024447665.1). Taxonomy (NCBI): domain Eukaryota; kingdom Viridiplantae; phylum Streptophyta; class Magnoliopsida; order Poales; family Juncaceae; genus Juncus; species Juncus inflexus. The sequence goes on along the minus strand of JAJHPC010000020.1, from coordinate 7,277,199 downwards.
TCCGTTTTTACGCACGTTTCATTCAAAAGAACACGGATATATTTTTCAAAAAGAATGATAGTTAATACTAAATTATTCAAATGCAAACAAAAATTTGTGTTCATTTTAAAATATTTCTCCACAATCTATGTTTGCACCGAAAACTCGTGTTTTGTGCGTTTTTATGCTCGTTTCATTGAAAAAAACTCGGATAGATTTTTCGTAAAGAATGATAGTTAATACTAAATTTTTAAAATGCAAACCAATATTTCTGTTCATTCAAAAATATTTCTCCACAATCTTTGTTTGCACCGAAAACTCATGTTTCATGCATTTTTATGCTCGTTTCATTCAAAAAAAACACGGATAGATTTATCGTAAAGAATGATAGTTAATACTAAATTATTAAATTGCAAACCAATATTTCAGTTCATTCAAAAATATTTCTCCACAATCTTTGTTTGCACCGAAAACTCATGTTTTGTCCGTTTTTACGCACGTTTCATTCAAAAGAACACGGATATATTTTTCAAAAAGAATGATAGTTAATACTAAATTATTCAAATGCAAACAAAAATTTGTGTTCATTTTAAAATATTTCTCCACAATCTATGTTTGCACCGAAAACTCGTGTTTTGTGCGGTCTTATGCTCGTTTCATTAAAGAAAACTCGGATAGATTTTTTGTAAAGAATGATAGTTAATACTAAATTATTAAAATGCAAACCAATATTTCTGTTCATTCAAAAATATTTCTCCAGAATCTTTGTTTGCACCGAAAACTCATGTTTTGTCCGTTTTTACGAACGTTTCGTTCAAAAGAACAAGGATATATTTTTCATAAAGAATGATAGTTAATACTAAATTATTAAAATGCAAACAAAAATTTGTGTTCATTTTAAAATATTTCTCCAAAATCTTTGTTTGCACCGAGAACTCATGTTTCTTGCGTTTTTATAATCGTTTCATTCAAAAAAACACGGATTAGATTTTTCGTAAAGAATGATAGTTAATACTAAATTATTCAAATGCAAACAAAAATACATTTAAAAATATTTCTCCAAAATCTTTGTTTGCACCGAGAACTCTTGTTTCACGCGTTTTTATGCCCGTTTCATTCAAAAAAAAACACGGATAGATTTTTCGTAAAGAATGATAGTTAATACTAAATTATTCAAATGCAAACCAAAATTTATATTCATTTAAAAATATTTCTCCATAATCTATGTTTGCACCGAAAACTCATGTTTTGTGCGTTTTTATGCTCGTTTCTTTAAAAAAAAACTCGGATAGATTTTTCGTAAAGAATGATAGTGAATACTAAATTATTAAAATGCAAACCAATATTTCTGTTCATTCAAAAATATTTCTCCACAAACTTTGTTTGCACCGAAAACTCATGTTTCATGCGTTTTTATGCTCGTTTCACTCAAAAAAAGGACGGATAGATTTTTCGTAAAGAATGACAGTTAATACTAAATTATTCAAATGCAAACCAAAGTTTATGTTCATTTAAAAATATTTCTCCACAATCTATATTTACACCGAAAACTCATGTTTCATGCGTTTTTACGCTCGTTTCATTAAAAAAAACTCGGATAGATTTTTCGTAAAGAATGATAGTTAATACTAAATTATTAAATTGCAAACCAATATTTATGTTCATTCAAAAATATTTGTCCACAATCTTTGTTTGCACCGAAAACTCATGTTTTGTCCGTTTTTACGCACGTTTCGTTCAAAAGAACACGGATATATTTTTCACAAAGAATGATAGTTAATACTAAATTATTCAAATGCAAACAAAAATTTGTGTTCATTTTAAAATATTTCTCCACAATCTTTGTTTGCGCCGAAAACTCATGTTTCATGCGTTTTTATGCTCGTTTCATTCAAAAAAAACACGGATAGATTTTTTGTAAAGAATGATAGTTAATTCTAAATTAATCAAATGCCAACCAAAATTTATGTTCATTTAAAAATATTTCTCCACAATCTATGTTTGCACCGAAAACTCATGTTATGTGCGTTTTTATGCTCGTTTCATTAAAAAAAACTCGGATAGATTTTTCGTAAAGAATGGTAGTTAATACTAAATTTTTAAAATGCAAACCAATATTTCTGTTCATTCAAAAATATTTCTCCACAATCTTTGTTTGCACCGAAAACTCATGTTTCATGCGTTTTTATGCTCGTTTCATTCAAAAAAAACACGGATATTTTTTCGTAAAGAATGATAGTTAATACTAAATTATTTAAATGCAAACCAATATTTCTGTTCATTCAAAAATATTTCTCCACAATCTTTGTTTGCACCGAAAACTCATGTTTTGTCCCTTGTTACGCACGTTTCGTTCAAAAGAACACGGATATATTTTTCAAAAAGAATGATAGTTAATACTAAATTATTCAAATGCAAACAAAAATTTGTGTTCATTTAAAAATATTTCTCCACAATCTATGTTTGCACCGAAAACTCATGTTTTGTGCGGTCTTATGCTCGTTTCATTAAAGAAAACTCGGATAGATTTTTCATAAAGAATGATAGTTAATACTAAATTATTAAAATGCATACCAATATTTCTGTTCATTCAAAAATATTTCTCCACAATCTTTGTTTGCACCGAAAACTCATGTTTTGTCCGTTTTTACGCACGTTTCGTTCAAAAGAACACGGATAGATTTTTCGTAAAGAATGATAGTGAATACTAAATTATTAAAATGCAAACCAAAATACATTTAAAAATATTTCTCCAAAATCTTTGTTTGCACCGAGAACTTATGTTTCACGCGTTTTTATGCTCGTTTCATTCAAAAAAAAACACGGATACATTTTTCGTAAAGAATGATAGTTAATACTAAATTCTTAAAATGCAAACCAATATTTCTGTTCATTCAAAAATATTTCTCCACAATCTTTGTTTGCACCGAAAACTCATGTTTCATGCGTTTTTATGCTCGTTTCATTCAAAAAAAACACGGATATTTTTTCGTAAAGAATGATAGTTAATACTAAATTATTTAAATGCAAACCAATATTTCTGTTCATTCAAAAATATTTCTCCACAATCTTTGTTTGCACCGAAAACTCATGTTTTGTCCCTTGTTACGCACGTTTCGTTCAAAAGAACACGGATATATTTTTCAAAAAGAATGATAGTTAATACTAAATTATTCAAATGCAAACAAAAATTTGTGTTCATTTAAAAATATTTCTCCACAATCTATGTTTGCACCGAAAACTCATGTTTTGTGCGGTCTTATGCTCGTTTCATTAAAGAAAACTCGGATAGATTTTTCATAAAGAATGATAGTTAATACTAAATTATTAAAATGCATACCAATATTTCTGTTCATTCAAAAATATTTCTCCACAATCTTTGTTTGCACCGAAAACTCATGTTTTGTCCGTTTTTACGCACGTTTCGTTCAAAAGAACACGGATAGATTTTTCGTAAAGAATGATAGTGAATACTAAATTATTAAAATGCAAACCAAAATACATTTAAAAATATTTCTCCAAAATCTTTGTTTGCACCGAGAACTTATGTTTCACGCGTTTTTATGCTCGTTTCATTCAAAAAAAAACACGGATACATTTTTCGTAAAGAATGATAGTTAATACTAAATTATTGAAATGCAAACCAAAATTTATATTCATTTAAAAATATTTCTCCACAATCTATGTTTGCACCGAAAACTCATGTTTTGTGCGTTTTTATGCTCGTTTCTTTAAAAAAAAACTCGGATAGATTTTTCGTAAAGAATGATAGTGAATACTAAATTATTAAAATGCAAACCAATATTTCTGTTCATTCAAAAATATTTCTCCACAAACTTTGTTTGCACCGAAAACTCATGTTTCATGCGTTTTTATGCTCGTTTCATTCAAAAAAAGGACGGATAGATTTTTCGTAAAGAATGACAGTTAATACTAAATTATTCAAATGCAAACCAAAACTTATGTTCATTTAAAAATATTTCTCCACAATCTATATTTACACCGAAAACTCATGTTTCATGCGTTTTTACGCTCGTTTCATTAAAAAAAACTCGGATAGATTTTTCGTAAAGAATGATAGTTAATACTAAATTATTAAATTGCAAACCAATATTTATGTTCATTCAAAAATATTTCTCCACAATCTTTGTTTGCACCGAAAACTCATGTTTTGTCCGTTTTTACGCACGTTTCGTTCAAAAGAACACGGATATATTTTTCACAAAGAATGATAGTTAATACTAAATTATTCAAATGCAAACAAAAATTTGTGTTCATTTTAAAATATTTCTCCACAATCTTTGTTTGCGCCGAAAACTCATGTTTCATGCGTTTTTATGCTCGTTTCATTCAAAAAAAACACGGATAGATTTTTTGTAAAGAATGATAGTTAATTCTAAATTAATCAAATGCCAACCAAAATTTATGTTCATTTAAAAATATTTCTCCACAATCTATGTTTGCACCGAAAACTCATGTTTTGTGCGTTTTTATGCTCGTTTCATTAAAAAAAACTCGGATAGATTTTTCGTAAAGAATGATAGTTAATACTAAATTTTTAAAATGCAAACCAATATTTCTGTTCATTCAAAAATATTTCTCCACAATCTTTGTTTGCACCGAAAACTCATGTTTCATGCGTTTTTATGCTCGTTTCATTCAAAAAAAACACGGATAGTTTTTTCGTAAAGAATGATAGTTAATACTAAATTATTCAAATGCAAACCAATATTTCTGTTCATTCAAAAATATTTCTCCACAATCTTTGTTTGCACCGAAAACTCATGTTTTGTCCCTTGTTACGCACGTTTCGTTCAAAAGAACACGGATATATTTTTCATAAAGAATGATAGTTAATACTAAATTATTCAAATGCAAACAAAAATTTGTGTTCATTTTAAAATATTTCTCCACAATATTTGTTTGCACCGAAAACTCATGTTTCTTGCGTTTTTATGCTCGTTTCATTCAAAAAAACACGGATAGATTTTTCGTAAAGAATGATAGTTAATACTAAATTATTAAATTGCAAACCAATATTTCAGTTCATTCAAAAATATTTCTCCACAATCTTTGTTTGCACCGAAAACTCATGTTTCATGCATTTTTATGCTCGTTTCATTCAAAAAAAACACGGATAGATTTATCGTAAAGAATGATAGTTAATACTAAATTATTAAATTGCAAACCAATATTTCAGTTCATTCAAAAATATTTCTCCACAATCTTTGTTTGCACCGAAAACTCATGTTTTGTCCGTTTTTACGCACGTTTCGTTCAAAAGAACACGGATATATTTTTCATAAAGAATGATAGTTAATACTAAATTATTCAAATGCAAACAAAAATTTGTGTTCATTTTAAAATATTTCTCCAAAATCTTTGTTTGCACCGAGAACTCATGTTTCTTGCGTTTTTATAATCGTTTCATTCAAAAAAATCGAGTATCTCTGTCATGGACGAAATTGACGAACTCGTCGACAAGCATCTGATAGGGGAGTCTTCTCATTCTCTAAATTCTTTAAATAATTCTTTTGATGAGTTTTGGGAAGAATTAGAAAATAAGAACGCATTAGCAACACCAAAAAATGACAACTTGTTAGGCAATGAAAATGACACATTAATACAAGGAATTGAAAATTTGCCTAATTCTGAAAATGGCATGATGGAAGAAGTTTTTTCGTTTTCAGGACCAATGACGACGGAGCTGAAGATTTCGGGAGAACGAATGCCACCATCTACTGAGAATGCGCCCAAACTCGAGCTTAAACCTCTTCCAGACCACCTTAAATACGCATACCTCGGTCCAGAAGAAACCTTACCTGTGATTATCGCCTCCAACCTCACATCCAACCAGGAGTGGCGCCTGGTGGAAGTTTTGAGAAAACACAAGAAGGCGATAGGCTGGACATTGGCCGACATACCAGGCATTAGTCCCGCCACTTGTATGCACAAGATTACCCTTGAGGACGGAGCGAAGCCCTTAAGGGAAACTCAAAGGCGGCTAAATCCTGTGATGATGGAGGTGGTTAAGAAGGAGTTGCTTAAGCTCCTCGACGCAGGCATAATATATGCTCTAGCCGACTCCGAATGGGTGTCACCCATCCATGTGGTACCCAAAAAGACGGGAATTACAATTGTTGAGAATTCGGAAGGCGAAAAGGTGCCTACACGAATACAAAATGGGTGGCGTGTGTGTATCGACTACCGCAAACTCAACGCGGCGACAAAGAAGGATCACTTCCCTCTACCTTTTATTGATCAAATGTTAGAGAGGCTGGCGGGACGTCCATACTATTGTTTCCTTGATGGGTACTCGGGCTATTTTCAAATCGCAATCGATCCTGCTGATCAACAGAAGACGACATTCACGTGTCCTTTCGGTACTTTCGCGTATCGAAGGATGTCTTTCGGGTTATGTAACGCTCCAGGTACATTTCAAAGGTGCATGATTTCCATTTTCTCTGAATACATTTCAAAATTTATAGAAGTTTTTATGGACGACTTCTCCATTTACGGCAACTCATTTGATGAGTGTTTAAATAATTTGGGACTAATAATGGAGAAGTGTGTCGAATCTAACCTTGTCTTGAATTTTGAAAAGTGCCACTTTATGGTGAGCCAAGGGATTGTGTTAGGTCACCTTGTTTCAGAAAAAGGGTTGGAGGTGGACAAAGCAAAGGTAGACGTGATCAAGACGTTGCCTTACCCTCGACATGTGAAGGACGTACGCTCATTCTTGGGGCATGCAGGTTTCTACAGGCGTTTCATCCGTGATTTTTCCAAGATTGCGCAGCCGATGTGTCGCCTTCTCCAAAAGGACGCAAACTTTGACTTTGACGACGCGTGTAAGAAGGCTTTCGACGTCCTGAAAGAAAAGCTATGCAGCGCACCGATAATCAAACTACCCGACTGGAATCTCCCATTCGAAATCATGTGCGACGCAAGTGGACTAAGCGTTGGTGCCGTCTTGGTCCAACGAGTCGGTAAGGATCCCCATGTTATTTATTATGCTTCTAGGACACTTGACGATGCACAACGAAATTACACGACCACAAGAAAAAGAATTATTGGCTATTGTGTTTGCATTGGAAAAGTTCCGATCGTATTTGGTCGGAACAAAAGTGGTTGTGTTTTCAGATCATGCAGCACTGAAGTACTTGATGAAGAAAAAGGAGTGCAAACCGCGACTTTTACGATGGCTTCTCCTTCTTCAAGAATTCAATGTGGAGGTCCGAGACAAAAAAGGTGCAGAGAACCTCGTCGCCGATCATCTCAGTCGACTCCCGACAAATGAAGGTGACGTTCTACCAATCAACGAGCTATTTCCTGACGAGCATCTTTACGCAATCCAGACGAGCACGCCTTGGTATGCAGACATCGTCAACCTTCTGGAGACGGGACAAATGCCAAACACGCTCTCTCGCGCTCAGAAGGATAAGCTCAAGAACGACTCGCGCTACTATTTCTGGGAAGATCCACTTCTCTACAAGATCTGCTCCGACCAAATGGTGCGCAAATGCGTACCCAATTGTGACTTCAACTCGGTATTATCTTTTTGTCACTCTCTAGAATGTGGGGGCCACTTTGGAGCCCAACGCACTAGTCACAAGATGCTCCAAAGCGGATTATATTGGCCAACTCTTTACAAAGATGCTCATTCCTTTGTGAAGAGTTGTGAGAATTGCCAAAGAACGGGGAATTTAACCCGCAAAAGTGAAATGGCTCTTAAAACTTTATTGTTTTCTGAGCTTTTCGACGTATGGGGGATAGATTTTATGGGCCCGTTTCCTCAATCAAATGGTTATTTGTACATTCTTGTATGCGTCGACTATGTGTCTAAGTGGGTCGAGGCAGTTCCAACAAGAGACGCCAACTCCAAAACGGTGATCGAGTTCCTTAAAAAGAACATCTTTCAGCGCTTTGGAGTACCTAAAGCTATCATTAGTGATAGGGGCTCTCATTTCAACAACAAATACCTCGAATCACTTTTGAAAAATTACCATGTCCAATATCGCATGTCGAGTGCATACCATCCCCAAACTAATGGCCAAGCTGAAATCTCTAATCGTGAAATTAAAACAATCCTTGAGAAGGTGGTTAATCCATCTCGCAAGGATTGGAGTCAAAGGCTTGGGGATGCATTATGGGCATATCGGACCGCATACAAAACACCGATAGGGATGACTCCTTTCAAACTTGTGTATGGAAAGAGTTGTCACTTACCGGTCGAAATTGAACACAAGGCTTTTTGGGCAATTAAAAAAGTAAATCAAGATTACCCAAAAGATGCGGTATTGAGAAAAATGCAAATTCAAGAATTGGAAGAGCTTCGTCTTGAAGCTTATGACAATTCGAGAATTTACAAAGAAAAGCTAACCATCGCTCACGACAAACTTATTCGCAAAAAAAGAGTACAAGGTTGGCGATAAAGTTTTGTTGTTCAACTCTCGGCTGCGATTGCATCCCGGGAAGTTGAAGAGAAGATGGACAGGCCCCTTTACAATAATCAACATTTTTCCCTTTGGAGTGTTTGAAATCTCTAGGGAAGGAGGGGACGCATTCAAAGTCAACGGCCACCGCTTAAAGGCATTTTACGAAAATCATGACGCGCGATGGTTTGACGAGCAAGAATTGGGCGAAGCGCCAAACGGCGCAGAAGAGGAAAGATGAATGAACACGCGTCGGGCTCGAGGCGTTAAACGTGAGCGCTTGGCGAGAGGCAACTCGTCCTGTCAGGTCGTATTTTTCTTTTTTGTTTATTATTTTTAATTTATCTTTTCACAAAACTTCTTCATTTACACTTAAACTAGCAAAAGTTAAGTGTGGTGAGGGTGGTTTTGCATAAATCCTTTAATACTTCCAATTTACACAAATTTTGAACTTTTCTCATATACATATAAAAGTTTAAGTGTGGTGATATTGATTTGTGCAAAACCAAGTTTTGTAATTTTTTTTGTGTCCAAAGCAAGTAAAAATGATAAAATAAAAATATGAAAAATTGAAAAATGCATAAATAAATTTAAAAAAAAAAAAAAAAAAACTCATAAAATTTAAAAATTTGTTTTTATTTTCCTTATTTTTGTAAATAAGTTGTTATTTTTGTAAATACACTCTCTTGCTTGGATTTGTAAATAAAAAGACTTTTAAAAGAAAAATGAAATAAGGGTTTTTGAAAAGGAAGAGTTTTGACATCAAGTCCTTCAAGCAACGAATTTTTGAAAACTTAGGGTTTTGGAAAATGATGAATAATTTTTGAAAACTTTTAGAGGATATTAAATTATTTGCCATAATATTTTCCATTCCACCCCATTCCATCTATACTATCCACATAAAGTCCATTAATGGTTTAAAAATTACATAACGTGTTCATCTCCTCAATATTTTACGACAAAATATAATGTTTCCATTCTTTAGTGCCGTATTTAAATTTTTCGAAATTATCCCTGATTTTCAAACTATGGCCTCGTGAAATGTCTAATTTTTATCAGCCCTTTGAAACTTGTTGAAGACCCATCACCTATTTTCTAGTACAAAAATATATTATTTTAATAAATAATTTTTAAATAATCTGTTACACCTAATCTTATGGTGACCCTCAAGGGTGTACGGCGCGAGAGATAGTTCTTAACGCTTGGTTACAAGCAATCCAACTTGCATGGTACCAAGTAGCTGGGTATCGGTGATGATGAATCATTGGTATTCACGCGGAAGGGCCTGCTGCATGGCCTCGAATCCGAGTATGCTAGAAGTGACCAGAGGGAGATGATCCGCCGCGGAGAGGCAAAGACTGGGGTAGCAGGTTATTAAAATATAAAAATAATATAAATATATATATAAAAATAAAAAATAAAAAATAAAAAATAAAAGTAAAAAATAAAAAATAAAAAATAAAAAAATAAAATAAAATAAATTTAATTTAAAAAATAAATAAATTAAATTAAATAATAAAAATAACTATATATATGTATATATATTTCAATAAATAACCGACTTTTAGTGTCATTAGACACAAATTTTGTGCTTGAAAACTGGGTGGGTGAACTTTCAATCTGTTTCAAAGGACGAAGTGAAATTTAGCTGAAGTTTTTGTGCGAAATTTAGGGGGCTAAAGTAGAAAAATTTTCTTAGGGTACTATTTTGTGGAAAATGGATAATTGGGATAAAAGATTGGCGAGTTGAAACGAACTTGAGATTTTAAAATTATTAATGGACATTCACCAACATTCGTGTATTATTATAATAATCGACTAATAATATGGCAAAAATTTAATAACTTCTCAAATGAATTTAAACTGATTCTAAAAACCCTATAACTTGATTTAAATTTACGCTTGAGGACAAGCTTGATGTAAGTGTGGTGAGATTTGTAATGTGTATTTTTATACACATTTTTAGGGGTTTTTATCATGAAAAATTCGTCAATAAATCACATAAATTGTATGAAAAATATTTAAAATTAATAAAAATTATTTGTGAAACTCTTAATACACTTTTGTGTGATTTTTCAGGTAAAAAGACCAATAAAATGATATTTGAAGACCTCGGCAAAAAGTCCACTCCAAATGACAGGCCGATTCGCAAATCGTGAGCCAGCGATGGCCGAATTTTTGACAAATCTCCGCTAAAACCCTACACACGATCCTCCAAAATTCATATAATCCTTATCCGTCGACTATCCAAGCCGACACCTACAAAATCCACAAAAAGACGAAAAGTCAAGCCCGGGAAATCGCCGAGTTGACCAAAAGTCAACTTTTCAAAAAGGGGTCAAACTGGGTGTCAAATCGTAGAGCGCGACGATACGAATCCAACGGTACAAACCCTGCGTAAAAAGACCTTCTAGAACTCCCAGAAAATGCGATACAAGATTTGGTCAAAGTCAACCTTTGACCGGGTCAAAACCTCTTCCAACCAACCAGAGTGTGACATGTGGCATATTCGTTAAAGATCAGTATCAAGAAGGACACGTGGCGCATTTTTATTGGGGGGGCATCGCTGACAAAATCAGTACGAGATTCGAATGCCAGCCAATAAGGAAGTGACACGTAGCTAGTTAGTTGAGGCTGAAATCAGACGAGACACGTGTCGATCTGTGACTGGGGAGCATCTCTGATGCGTCAGTACGAGAATCAACTTTCATCCAATCACAGCGTGACGCGTGATTCCACGCGGTTTATACAACTCAGCACACGTTGAGTATCTCCGGTGGTCGTTCGGCTGGACGCCTCCGTTTGATCAGTAACGAATGAAACGAGCCTTACTGGACGGCCCAGTTGGAGGGAATGGAGAAGAGAGTTCACACGTCTTCTGATGCGTCAGTACTAGGTACCGTGACAGCCAATGAGGAGATGACACGTGGCAAGTCCGTTTAATTTCTGCCCAATCTGCGTGTGACACGTGTACAGTCCGTTGGATTCGGATAGAATTGAAGGGAAATGATAAATGTACCCAGAAAATTGCACCCAAGCTGAATTTGTATAGAAAAGAAAGAAATAGTGCTATTTACCCCCCAAATTGCTACCCAAAACAGAATCCGGATCAAACTAAATTGTTTAGTCCCACCATCCTAATTCTAAATATTTTCTAGGGTAAAATTCACTATAAAAAGACCCCATTTTCTCTCTAGAAAGGGGATTCATCCACACAACCATTCAATCCTCCATTCTTATATCACCATACACCATTTTTCATCTCTTCCACCATTTTCAAATCTATTCTTTTCTTTTCCACCATTAATGTCCATAAACTTCAAAACTCCAATTTTTGAGAATTGAGAGAGAGGATAAAATTTTAGAGAAGAAAGAAGTGCTTGAACTAGAAGGTGAAGGTGATAAATCAATCGAAAAGGAGAGAGATCGAGAACGATTCACTTCTTCAGGGTTTGATTTAATTCTTTTTTTTTTTTTTTTCTTTTTCTATTCTCTTGGTTGGATTTTATTATGAATTATTTTGTGGACATGAGTGAGTAGTTTAAAGGGTAGGGAAAGACTTTTTGTGTAGCCTTGATGATGAAATCTTGAGAAAACTTTGCATTTATTATAGTATTTTTAAAATTAAATCTTGAGATATTTTTATGAGATTTAAAGTTAAATTATTTGGAAGGATGATTTGATGTTAAATATTTATAAAGATTCTTAGAGATTTGTTTGAATATATTTGACTTGGAAAAGTTATCCTTATTCAAATAAGGGTTGAATCAATTATAAGAACACTTAAAAATAGAAGTTTTTAATGGATCTAAAGGTCGATGAGTTTATTAATTAATTTTTGGAAAGAAGTTAATTAAACCTTGCTTATAAATACTATATGATTAATTTGCTATCATTTGTGATTCGTGATTCTCAAATTACACAAATTGTCATATTTTCCTACTATTTCTCTTTTATCCTTTAAAAAGAAAATTATTTTTTTAATTTTATCTCTTGTGCAATTCTTTCTATTAGAGCCACAACAACAATCTTTCAAAACACAACACTAAATTAAAAGTGAGAACTGAACGTTAAAATATTTAAGGCCTTGCTTCCTTGTGTTCGACATCCTAAACTCAAAATTCACTTATACACTTTATTGATGAATTAGGAAACCTATAAATATCTTTGTTAACACGTGATTACAATTAACGACACGTTTTCATGTTGTTACAGAATGCCACGTCATCCATTTATTTAGGACCTTTTGATCAAGATCATACGTTATAAATACTCCTTTTACTCATTTCGACTTTTCCACATTTATAAATACAACTTAGAAATGGATAGTGTACAAAAATTTGTATGGTAGGTTGTACTTTGTATTTTGTAGTATGGACATCAAAAGCTATTTTATAGTGAAGTTCCTCTATATATTTTTAATATTTAAAAAAAAAATTGTGGGGATAGTTTCATCTTTTACTCCCACAGCAACATATTTTTTTTTTGCTTTGTGCAAATGTAATTTGTATTTGTTTAAATACAGCTTTCCTTGAGTCAGAGACATTCATTCCTCCATATTCTTGTCATGCATAAACTTTTGCCAAACAAAAATAATTTTATTTTACATCTATCTTTGAGCGGTGCAGGTTGTTATGTTCAAAATTCCGAAAGCTGTCAATTAGTCGTTCTTCATATCAAGTAAGGGATTTTGTTCTAATACGTTTCGCGTTTTAATTATTTTTATACTATAAAATAATATTTTAAAATGATTAGAACTTATGTAACTCGTCTATAATATATTTTGAGAAGAATGCATTTTTATCGGATATGATGTGTGAGATTTGTGAAAATTGAAAAGAGTTAAACTAAGAAAGCCATGCTTGGAAGGGTAAATAAGAAGTGGAATCCAAGACCGTTGGTTAAATTTAGATGTGAGGTCATACTTGGAAGGATATGTCTGTGTGTGGTGGAATCTAAGGCCACCGATCACTCAACAACGAGCTCGGAAAGACTTGTTTTTGTACAGGAGCATGTGTGTGTACTCGATGCCACAGAGCATGATCTAGTTATATTTACTACGCTTTATTCAATTATCTATTTACTAAAATTAATATTATTTTTAACGTATACGAAACATAAACTGACTGAGTTTTGTACGTAGTACTTGTTTCTGTGTGCGTACTTGATGCCACGAAGTATGATCTAGTTATGTTTACTACTACTTATTCAATTATCTATTTACTAAAATTAATATTATTTTTAACATATGCGAAGCATAAACTGACTGAGTTTTGTACTCAACCCCCCCCCACACACACACACACAACAACAACAACAATTTTATCCATGTTACTGGCATTATCCAATGTAACGGTAAATATTTTCTTCTCAATACACCCCTCTCTTAACAAAGTATGGATATTCTGATACAATACATTGGCTGTGTGAGGTGGTGAGACCTGACAAAAATTTAGAATTTTACTATTCAATTTCTAGTCGTTATCTATATAATGAACGGTAAGACAGATATCCTTCGGTTATATATAAAGTCCACATATTCGTTGTTAAACATACTCTACCAGAAAATTTCTCAAAAGAACCCTTAACTTTATCTTTTATTTTATTGTGCAACTTCAAAGACTCATCAAACACGAGAGAATTCAATACAAGAAATAAATGTAAATATAAATGTAGATACTTAATTTGTATATTCCTTGTATTTTCCGCTACTAAAGTACGATTTTAGTGTCGGGGTGTAACATAATTCACAAATTTTGGAGTATACCAATATTTTTATCTTTTCAATATTTGTAGTTTTCGATGGATGGATATGAAATTCCCCCTCTGGAGAGGAAGGTTATAGATGATATTTTTCATGCTTTAGACTTAGACATGATGTGTTGATTTGCAGCATGAAATTATAACAACAATAACAATAAGAAATATAACATATATTGTGAAATCACCAGTGGTTCCGTGAGGCACAAAAGCTTTGTGCCCCACACTCACTGAGACGATTATAGCTTCAAATCCAACATGTATTTCTCAAATTTTTCTTCAATAAAACCAGCCAGAATGCTAATATGTAATTCAATATTTCTAAAGTCTCTCAAATCAAGAGTAAATCCAATCATAAATTGGCCAAGTAAATTCAAATAAATCCAATAATAAAATGGCTATATGTGAATTATTCCTTATTTGAATATAGAAGAATCATTTTATTTTAAATAGCCATTCAGAAATTAGAAATTAGTTAAGTAAAATCGGCAAAGAAAAAATAAGTTAGTTACAGATACACTAAACGAAAATATAAAAACATCATTTACTGGGGATGTTGATTATGCAAATAAATGCAATTCTTTCAAAATAATAAATATGAAACTGAATTGAGTACAATATCAAAGAAACAGGGAGGGAAAAAAATATTAGAAAGATATTTGTAATTGTCTACCTTGACAAAAACGTGTAAGCCAAAAAAACATAAATAAGAGGCATGAAGAGTGAAACTGACTGATCATTCTTGAAATGAAAAGAAAAGAAAGTAAATGATATTTAGAAAATTTGAGGCTCACAAAAAATAATAAAGTAAAAAAATTTAAATCAAACTTATAAGGAAGCACTAAATATTTTCTATTGTTTCCTCACATAGATTATATGTACCATGTAATCTCAGCCTTCTTTCCTTTGTACCAGTTCACAAATGTTTATACTTGGTTTTCAAATTTTAGATTTAAAAAAAAAAAAAAAACCTAAAAGACGCAAACATTAACATGTAATATTTATTATACAAATTCAAAAGCGGAAAGATAGATACGGATAACCTTGACCTAATAAGATGGAGTTGCATAAAACAAAGAAGGTTCTAAAATTATGTTGAGAAAAATGATGTTTTAAGAAATTTTTTTATGTACAGTGCTGAGTTAAATACTTCCCTGAAATTGAAATTACCACAAGAACCATCAAATAAAACTAAGCTAGTGACAAATGATATACCATGATCACTTGACCAAAAGCAGATTGAAATGTTGGAGGTTAAATTAAATCAATTTCATTGCAATCATATCCAAATAGACTCAACAAATCTGGTCCGGTTCGTACCAGTTAGATTGGTACCAGTACAACCCATGTTAATTGAGGTATGTACACACAAAAGGTCTGGCTTAATTCATGTACTTCTAGAAAGGAGTGTTATGGGTCAGATTTCCATGCTTTATACATGATATTTTGTAGGGGTAAACATGAAATAATGACAAAAATAATAACGAGAAATATTACATACATTTTGAATCTGCCATCTGTGGTTCCATGAGGCATTAAAGCTTTGTGCCACCACACACACAGACAAATTATACACACTAGAGTCCAAATCAAACATGTATTTCTCAAATATTTCTTAAATAAACCAGCCAAAAGACTAGTCCTATATTCATTTATTCTTCATTCAAAGTCCCTCCTATCAAACATGCCCTTAGTTTCTATCTGAGGGCGAGTTATTTTTCTGCAAATTTTGCAAAAAAATGCAAGATTATTTTTGGCAATTTTGAATAATCTAAGGGTTTTGCTGGAATTTCCGCATAACGCAAGCACTTTTTGGCAAAATTCCAATAAATAATATCACAATTTGCTCACAATAATTTCCAACTCTCTTTAGGCCAGATTATCCGTTTCAGATAATTCAAGCATAATGCTGGCAGTAGGCTACAATTTTCTCAATTTCAAATGACTTTCAAATTTCAGGCCCTCAGCCTAATAGGAAAGTATACATCATATTTTCATTTTGGAAGACATAAATGATATTTTGTTGTTTTGTAGGGGAAAACGTGAAATCATGCCAACAATAACAATGAGAGATTTTAGAAACATTGTGAATATGTCAGTGGTTCCATGAGACGCAACCCAAAAGCCTTGGGCATCACACACACAGACAATTTAGCACACTATAACTAAAATCAAACATGTATTTCTCAAATATTTTTTCAATAAACCAGGTAAAAGGCTAAGTCTTCAAATACATGTATTCCTTCACAGTACCTTAACATTTCAGCAAAAAAGCCTTTTTGCAATTTCAGCATGGCCTTTTTACAATTTTCAACAATAGAATAACTTGTTTTACAATATTGGCATATTGCAACGGCTTTGTTGCATATTTCTCAAATAAATAATATCACAATTTGCTTACAATAGTGGGCCTAGCTCATATTACAGCACAAACACAAAAGGTTTGGGCCCCACACACACAGACAAATTATACAAACTAGAGCTCAAATCAAACATGTATTGCCCAAAATACTTCTTAAAAAAACAGCCAAAGACTGGTCTTATATTCATGTGCTTCTTCATTCAAAGTCCACAAATCAAACATGCCCTTAGCTTCTAACTATTTCGGCAATAACAAAGTTTTTTCTTTTTGCAATTCCAGCAAATGTAGAATTTTCTTTTTTCAAATTTTCCAATAAATAATATCACAATTTGCTTCTAGAACATGCACGACAAAAGTGAAATCATCAAGGGTTTCAAGATTTGACTCCACGTAACGGTTCCAGTCATTTAATCGTATTATTATTGTTTTCATCTCAACTCTAAACAAAATGCTGATTTATCACGTCAAATTGGCGAAATAAAATCATTCAGCTCTTTATAGTACACTATATCAGATCTTGCCATGTAATATTGGTGACACAAGTCGCTCTTTTGTTCGAACACCTCTTTGAGAGAGAGAGAGAGAGAGAGAGAGAGAGAGATAATGCAGTATCAATATTTCAGGAAGCTTTTAATATTTAAGCTTCATTTCTAGTGTATATGTCAAATGTTCCTGGTGAAACACTAGTGAAACCAAGCCACAAGATATGTTTCAACATCAAGTTCTTAATATGAAAATATTTGCCACATCAAAATATACCATTTAGGCATTCTACATTTTCAATAGCATGTCACCATTTTACAGCCCACGTTATTTCAATTTTTTAATTTCTTCCCTTCATTTCACATTCTTGACTTACTAAATCAGTTTTTGGTGTTTCGAATGCAATTCCACATACATAAAAGTATGCACACACATCAAAACAACCCTTTTGAATACACTTTTGAGTGCATTTAATACTTCAATTTTAACAGAACAGGGTTACTATAAGATTTTGCATACATAAATGTCTTGCGAGAGAGAGAGAGAGAGATCACGCAGCATACACAAGGGAAAATAAAACAATATTGCAACTCAGCCCTCTAGTTGAAGGGAACATGATATCATGAGTCAAGTTTGATTTGCCATAATTTAAGAATCCAATGCAATTATCAGACACAGTTGACGGAAAGCTCAAAAAAACATCATTGCTATCTCTCTCATACCCCCATTATAGAACTTTTTTTTAGAGATGATAAATCATCATCTAATTTTAGCCTACAATGATACCTCTTTTTTTAGAGATAATAAATCATCATCTCGTTTTAGCACAATGAAGCTTCCTTTTTTAAAGAGAAGACAAGTCTCATTTAGCCCACAATGAAACCTCTTTTTGATAGATGATAAATCTTTCATTTCAATCAACAATAGAACTCTACTTTTTTTAAGAGAGATGATAAATTATTCCATTTTAACCCACAAGGCACAACAATGAAACATCTTTTTAAGAGACATGACAAATCATCACATTTTAGAAAGAAAAAAAATACACTTATTTAGCTAACAACGAAACCTCGTCTTTTAAAGAAATAAAAATCATCTCATTTTTAGCCACAATGAGACCTCTTTTTAGGAGAGATGACATGTTAGCCCAAAATGAAAGTTCTTTCTTGAGAGATAAAAAATCATCTAATTTTATTTAGCCCACAATGAAACCTCTTTCTTTAGTGAGATCATAAATCATCTCATTTTATAGTCCCAATGAAACCTCTTTCTTCAAAGATAAAAAATCATCTCATTTTAATCCACAATGAAATTTCTTTTTTAGAGAGATAATAAATCATGTTATTTCACCCCACAATCATGAAACTTATTTTAGAAGGCTAATAAATCATCTCAATTTAGCCAACAATCCTCTTTTCTAGTGAGGTAATAAATTCATTAGAAGGACAAATTCAAAAGTTGATCTTCATGCCGTGAAATATGAAAATATGACATTCACGCACAAAGAGGGAAATGTCAGAAGACATGAGAAGTGTCATGTACACCGTTCTTGCTTCAAACTAGCATCAAATACAAACGTGATTTGACTCCACTTAATGGTTCAAGTCATTCAATCACAATATTATTGTTTTCATTTTATTTTTGCTAAATTAGTGCTCGTCTCTGAATAAGTTAATGATTTCTCATCAAAATTGGTCAAATAAAACCAGCCAGCTGCTCTTTTACAATACACTATATGAGAACATGCCATGTCATTGGTCACACAAGTCGCTCTTATGTTTCAAGCACCGCTTTGAGAGAGAGAGAGAGAGAGAGAGAGAATAGCATCATGTAAAGTGTATATTTCTAGAAGCTTTTAATATTTAAAATTCATTTCTAGTGTCAAATGTCCCTGGTGAAACACTAGTGAAACCAAGCCACAAAATATTTTTCAACATGAGGTTCTCAATATGAAAAGATTTGTCACATTTTCAATAGCCTGTGTCATTTCAATTTTTTTAATTTCTTCCCCTTATTTTACAATCTCTAACTTATTAAATCAAGTACTTTTTCAGTTTTAGTGTTCCAAACAGCAAACTAGTTTTTGGTGTTTTGATTGCAGTTCCACATACATAAAAGTATGCACACACACCAAAACAACCCTTTTCTTATGCCAAAATATTCACAATTCCAATCATCAACCAAATAATTAAGAATCCAAAGCAATTATCAGACACAAATGATGGAAGGCTAAAAAAACATCATTGCTTTCTATCTCATAAAGATGATAAATCATCTCGTCCCACAATAAAACTTCTTTTTGTAAGAGAAGATGAGTCATCTCATTTAGCTCACAATGAAACCTCTTCTTGACGGATGATAAATCATCTCATTTCAACCCGCAATATAACCACAATAAAACCTCTTTTTTCGAGAGAGAGTAAATCATCTCATTTTTAGCCAACAACGAGATCTCTTTTTTACAAGAGATGATAAATCATCTCACTTTAGCCCACAACAATCTAGCCTCTTTTTTTTTTAGAGATGATAAATTAACTCATTTTAGCTCACAATGAAACCTCATTTTAGAGAGATGATAAATTATCTCATTTTTTAGACCACACCAATGTTGCCTCTTTATTTAAGAGATGATAAATCATCTCATCTTAGCCCACCGCAATGTAGCCTTCTTTTTCATAGAGATGATAAATCATCTCATTTTAGCCCACAAGCCACAACAATTAAACCTCTTTTTTTAGAGAAAATATCATCTTACTTTAGCCACAATAAAATCCCGTCTTTTAGAAAGATAATAATCATTTCACTTTAGCCCACAATTAAACCTCTTTTTTTAAAGAGAAAAAAATCATCTTATTTTAACCCACAATTAAACATCTTTTTTTAAGAGATATGATATGTCATCTTATTTTAGCCCATAATGAAAGTTCTTTCTTGAGAGAGATAAAATAATCATCTCATTTTAAGCCCACAATGAAACTTCTTTCTTTAGAGAGATGAAAATCATCTCATTTAGTCCACCACAATGAAACATCTTTCTTAGAGAGATGTTAAGTCATCTCATTTTAACCGACAATGAAACCTCTTTTTTAGGAGATGACAAATCATCTCATTTCACCCCACAATAATGAAACTTATTTTAGAAGAATAATAAATCATCTCAATTTAGCCAACAATGAAATCTCTTTCTTTAGTGAGATGATAATTAATCATCTCATTTTAGCCAACAATGAAACCTCCTCCTTTACCCGGGCTTGGGACCGGCATTGTTAATTAATAATTAATTAATTAACAAAGACGGAGTTAAACAAATAAGAAAGAAAATAGTTGCTCTTCAAATTAAAATGCCTGTTTAGAGGCACAGACTCATTATCCCTTTTCTTGTGAGGAAGCGCTTCAAGCTTGCTTTGATGCTCTCTGTTTTCATCCATTATCCGTGCCTAATCCACCAAATTAAATCAACATATTAGCAACTGTAATTATATCAAAAGTACCGATCTAACTCAGATAAATTGAAATCTCATGAACAGATCGTACATCAAAAGCCAGATCTGATAGAAAGAGAAAAGACCTAAACCCTAACCATTTCTTCATCGTGATTAACCAAATGTAACCCTAAATCTAGATTAGACGAAACAAAATGAACCCACTTAATCTCTTGGAGCACTGACCTAACACGGATGAGGTGAAATACCATGAAAGACAGATCACAAATAAAAAGAGAGGTGGAAAGAAAGTTAAACGGAAAAAAGAATAGCAACAAACATGAAGAATTTCCCATACACCCCTCTGGAAAACTCAAAATCCGAACAAACTATGATATGAAAAATATAAGCAAACTTCTTACGATACTACGAAAGAGGAGATAGATAATCTTTTCCGAAAACAGCTATAACAACCCACTTGGACCATTATTTAAAATTATTTGATTGAGATCGAATTTAGAGATTTGGGAATGAATTTAGAGTTTCAGCGATATAATGACATTTTGTCGATCACTTAGGCATTGAGAAAGTGAATTAGGGTTAATTGATATTGTAGGATTAGGAAGGGATAGAAGCTCATATGAGCATTAATGGAGGTGGAAACGAATAATGAAGATAAAAGATGAAAGAGATAAATGAAGAGACTAAATCTCAATTCAAAATACAAATCATTATCCGAATCTATTCTATCCCTTAATCGCGCCATACCTAACTCGAGCATTTTTTGAACAAGTACATCTTCTTTTGCAAGCTTTCCATTACCATCCATATCAAGCATCTCTTCTAACTCAAGATTTTTCGAATCATTCGATTCATTCTCCTCCCAATCTGATTCATGCACGTCCGAATCCAAACCGTGATCCTCACAAATCTTGAAGAATCTTGCTCAAATCTTGGATGGATCTTGCGAGGATCTTGAAGAAACTTGCACTTGATTCTAGTTTTCCTAATCTCGATTCTTGAAGAATCTTGCACGAATCTTGAAGATTCTTGCACAGGTCTTGAAGATTCTTGCACGGATCTTGAATGATCTTGCATGGATATTGAACGGAATGGAAGGACGGCTTGAATCTCGAGTTACTTGGAGGTTACTGATTGGTCGAAAAGGCTAGCGGTTTTAGGTATATAGAATCGTTGGCTCTGATACCAAATGTAACAACCCGACTTGGGCCGTTATTTGATTTAGATCGAATTTAGGGATTTGGGAACGAATTTAGAGTTTCGGCGATATAATGATATCTTGTCGATCACTTAGACTTTGAGAAAGTGGATTAGGGTTAATTGATATTGTAGGGTTAGGAAGGGATAAAAGCTCAAATGAGCATTAATGGAGGTGGAAACGAATAATGGAGATGAAAGATGAAAGAGATAAATGAAGAGAATAAGTCTCAATTTAAAACACAAATCATTATTATTCAATATACACACACACACTCCTCTCTTAACACTTACATATCCCTATTTATAGTTATCACTCAATTATTCTTATTACTAGATATACCCAACTTACACCTAATAACACTCTTATCATACTAGACTCCTAATCAACTCCTCTAATTATCTCCACATTTAATATCATTTATTCTCTCCTCACATACCTCAATCGTTACAACAGCCTTCCTCTCGATTCAAAGAAGGACCTAGAAAGCGCAGATCTACGATTGTTGGTTCGCGGAGAAGAGGAAGACATGGCCGAGACGTGTTGTGTAATAGCCTTGCCCACCAAGAAGAGAGAAAGAGAACCGGAAAAATAAATCTAGGGTTAGGGTTTCGGCTCGGAGATAGTTTAGAAAGGGAAAATGGAAAATGAAGTCGGACGGATAGATGAGGAAATGTATGTCCCTTGCTATCTATCTTATGCGAGACGTTTTGACACTAGCCAGAACCGGGCACCGTAATCTCATTTTTTGTGTCAAAAGACTAAATTACCCCTTGATTTGAAATTCGGATGGCTTGGATCATTAGGAGCATTGGGGCAGTTTTGGGTTTTGGCCCATTTTGCTGAACATTATTTTTACAAGAAAAAACCTTGCGCTTTGCGCGAGATTTTAAAACCATAATAATAATAACAATAAAAATAATAACAACAACAACAATAACAAAAATAATAATAACAATGCTAACAATATAACAAGTGTTTACAAAATACATAATTTTTAATTCCACGCAATGAAATTTTAACATCTAACTCATCAAAAGTGAAAATAAAAAAGAAATACCGTACATAACTTCATGATTGAGAGAAAGTATATACAATTTTGTAAACATCAAGGAAATGACATATTTCATGAAAAAGTATTAATATTTCAAAACTTAAGATCTAAATAGAATTTAACGAATTCAATGATCATTTGTACTTCATCAAAATAGATGTACAAAGAACAAAAATAATAAAACCATTTCCTACATAATGTACCATCCATATTTTGCTTGTGATTTTCGTATGGAGCCGAGCACCAAAATATTTGCACGTGGATATGTAAAGAACGACAATAATGATAATTATAATTATAATTATTATTTTTATAATAATAATTAATTGCAATTACCAACCTTAAAGCCTTCCTTGATGGTCTCCATTAGTCCTTATTCAGCTTTTGCTGTCACACACATGTAGATGTAAATAAGTATATAGTTATGCTGAAATTTAAGAGCAATATTAAATCTGGAACAAAAAGAAGAGTATAGCCTCAATTGAAGATTTGTTGTATAAATTATAAAAAAAATATAGAAAAGGGACTAAATCAAGTCTTTAATATACCAAACAAAATAAATACAAAAATTAAGAAAAATAAACAAATTAAATTGCCCGAAATTATTTTTTTTGGCAAAGGAAATATTCTGAAAACAATGGTCATTTTCGTTATCATTTGAAGCGATTTTTATTTGCCTTTTCTTCTATTATTGTTTTAATACCTCTGATCTTATTTTTGGCGCTCAATTTACACTTGTCATCTAAAACTCGAAAATAAATCAAACTATTGTTGTCATGTGAATAAAGTCAATTTAGTATAAATAAATAGGGAAAAAGTACTTTACCTTTCGTATAACCTTTGTGCTACTGATTTTTTCACAAAACTGAAGTTCATTCTTATTTCAGCAGAAAACAGGGGATTGCTAATCGATCCCACTTTCCAATTTCCCTCCCTTCCAGTTCTCTGAAGAAAGCTACGACGATCTACAGAAATCCAACTCAATCAAGTTTCAGAGGTAAGAGAATATATTATTTTTTTTTTACGAATTTTTTATCTACAATCAGATCCGCCCCTTTTTGTTTCCATTAGGGTTTGATACTGCTCTGTGGTTTTATTTTGAATTCTTTTGATGAAACCAATAAAAAGAGATATTAGCAAAGGAAAGAAATGAAATAAGATGACTTGATCAACAACAAAAAGCTCGTAAAAAGCCCTCAAAAAACTAAATTCGAAATAATCTTGTGGAAATAAGAAATACCTAAAAAGTAAAATCAATGCCAAATTCACCAAATTATGGGTTTCAATATTTAAATATCTCTTGAATTGGCAGCAAGTTAGGTCTTTTTTATCCTTGATCCCAACAATTGTGCTACTGGTAAATATTAGATCAAGAACTCGATTTTCACCATCCTCCCAAATTCTAACCTCGTTTCCCTTCGAAAAGATGACGAATTTGAACTCTAATTACGATTGTGGAGCTAATTCGAACTCAGAAATCCATCCGTCAGCCGTCCAGTTCCACGAACCGAGCTCTTTTGCAGGCCTAATTACTCCCACGTGCTCCCCAAATTCAACTTGATGGTTCAATCGAAACCTAATTCCAATCATCCCCCCCTTCTCAGTCAAATTCCTCATCTTTTCCCCACTCCTACATCCAAATCAAATCAAACAATGCCTTCAGTTCAAATCATCAATCAAATGATTCAAAATCAAACATTGGGTTCAATTCAAAACATCAATCAAATGACTCAAATCAAATCAAACAATAGGTTCAGTTGAAAATATCAATCGAACGATTGAAATCAAGTTTACCGCCGATGAACGGAGGTGGCGCTGGTGGCAGCGGAGAGCAGTGTAGCCGGAGAGGCAGGAACCCGCCATTCAGGAACGGAGGTGGAGCTGGTGGCGGCAGAGGAGCAGTGCAGCCGGCGAGGGGGAACCCGACAGCGCGCGGCCAGTCGAAGAGAGGGGTGGGAGAGAGAAGGTAAATTTCAGAAGAAAGGAGACATTCGCTTCGCTTCGGAGAGAAAAGAAATTACAAACACAAATAAATCTCATCCATCCAAAATTAATCAAGCGGTCCATATTTAGTAGACACGGTATATGGTTGGCTGATGAGAAAAATTTCCTACTTTAAGTTCTATTAATAATTTGTCACCAACAAAACAACTCTCTCTGTATGTTTTTCTACTAAATCTAAAACAATAGGGATAAGTACATCTTAATGCGTTTTAACCTGACAGCAACTTAGTGCATACACTACTAATTTTCACATTATGTTATGTATTTTATAGAATCTGCATTGTTAATCTCTGCATTAACGATATATACTAATATCATTATGTCCAAAATTTCAAAATACTAAATTTATCTTCTTAAAGAACATTATGATACTCTAAATGTTCAAATGTTTTTTATTATTTAAAATGTACATAAAATCATCCATCTAAGAATCAACCCTAAGGGGACTTTTGGTTTGAGTTTTGAACCATGTCTTGGAATATATGATTCCAAAGAATCTTATTTCATAGAATGCAATTCCAAGACATGTGTTATTAATGTTGGTTAAACCCGTAGCCATGTACGTTACATGCGCAGCGGAACTTACGGGTTAAACCCTCTCTAGGATCATCGTCAAGGAAATAAAAGTACAAGATTAACTATTAAAATTTATAACTCGGATCTTTCTTATCCGCGAGACGAAGAACGGATGTAGATCTAAACTTTTCTGACGTGCAACATTTTCCTTCCTGAATCTCGACTCGAATGAACCCCTTGCTTCTCCTAGGGTAAAGAAACTGATCGCTCGTTAGTCTTCAAAGCAGAAGACCTCTACTCATATCCTCGTCGAACTGCAGACGCACGGAATAACCGGACTCGGCTAGATGAATCCGGAAATACTTTCCGAAAATAAATCAAAACTCTCTCTCTATTTCTATGTATGACGGCTTCTAAAGCTTGAGAATTGTCTGTTGAATAGAGAGACACTACTCTTCTATTTATACTAGAGAGAGAGGGGAACGATTGCTCAGTTACCATAACTAAAAATCCTAATCTGCGCCTATTCCGTTGCCAACGGAATATGTATTTCCATAACGGAATAATTGGCAGTTAAGGTTATTAAAGTTTCCATATATATTCTGTTGGGAACGGAACTATTCCGTTGCCAACAGAATGATGCTATTTTGCTCAATCAATTATCCAATAATTGATTATTTTGTTCACCAATTTATACATCATATATATAACTGTTTTTGAGATATTTCCATCTCGTACGAATGGAGTTCATTGTGTGACCATATAGGTTCCATTTAATACTGGCAACGATCTTCTAAAGATCGTAAGTCATGAGTAACCTCTAGACTGATGTCATGACTACCCATGTTAAATGAAATGATCAGCGATAATAAACCTATCTGAATAGACGTTTGCTTATTCCTTTTGTTATACGATCACAAGGCATGGAAGTATGTTATCCTTGAGTTTGATCAAAGTCTCTTTTCTAATCGAGAATTAGACTGAGTAAATACAAAATGATATTAACAACATATGTTAATCCATTTTGAGTATAGGCATGCATTTCCTTCAGTCCTAGTTCATCAGGGGGGCCAGAGATATCTCCCTCTTAACGAGAGGAACAAATCCCATCTTGGTCACTCACATTCCTCTTCATGATTTAGTGCATACATAATGATGACCCTAATGATCATCCCGTCACGGATGACGTAAGATCATATTAAAGTCTGCAATTCCTCATACAGAAATCCATGGTGACCTCAGGTCGTAGGAACAAGCACACTATTCATATGAGAATCACTAATGACATATACCATGCATATTCTCATAATGTGGTCAGTCCAGTATGTGTTTTCTAACACATACCTATATTCCAGACTTGTCATCCCTATGTCCTTAATTAGCAGAAATGATCATCCAATCTACGAATATACTAGTGTAGATATGCAACTTCTTACCTGAAGTATGTTTATCTCTATAAGCATCCCACATATCACTAGGGGCAATTTAGAATGTCATTCGTTGATTCACAATTTTATTATCAGAAACACGTATTCTGATGACGTGAACCCGAAGTGTCATTCATGGTCGATCTAATATATGTGAGTATATTAGTCACCATACACTCATTCATATATAAATTGAATAAACGTGTTTCTCATAATCTAATATCTAGTTCAACACTTTGGCCTATGAAATAATTCCTTTAATTAACATATTTGTTTTGATGTATTTATTTCAAGGAATATACAAGATCTTGATTTATTGATATTCCAACTTTGTAAAATTTCATTTAAATCAACAAAATAATGAAAAAAATAAATGTTTTCATATAAAGATTTATTTTCTTATTTTTGCATTCTCTTCTCAAGGGAATGAGAGAAGCCACCAATTTTGGTGGCTATTCAATTCCCATCAAATATTCCCATGGGAATCATGGATTTCATTACTTTATTACCGAGTGGCTCTTCCAGACATGAGAATGAAATCCATCCTCATGGATGCGAGGGCAAATTTAAAAGCTCAAACTAAATGGCCTCTAAAACAAAAGTCACTTCTTTACATAGCTTTGTTTACCAAGTGATTTTCTTAGGGATGAAGTTGCATCTCCTAATTTAAAATCATTGAATGAGTCTAAAAAAAAATTTAATCATTGAATCATTATGAAATTTTGCTTAAGAATGAAAATGATGTTAGTTTGAAATATGAGGTTGCTCGTAAAGAAGAGAAGAAAATCATGACAAGTTCAAGTGGAGAAAAACACCATATTCGTATCCAGATATTTTCCGGACCTGCTTCCGGCAATATATGACCATTTACACCCCTAATGTCGATATATAATTTATGAAATAGACAATATCTGAACTATAACCCGTCTACATCAGATATTATCCTGTATTTGTATCTACTCACGCCATCCTCGTTGGTGTTATCATTTTTTTATGAAAATTAAATCTGAAAATTAAGAAAAAAATCAATGAGACTGGCAAAATCTGCGTTTTCTTCTTCATTACAATGAGAATTAGATTCAGAAGACCCGACAAATGTTTGTGAAGGACCTGCTAAACTTGGTTGGGTACAAACAACGTAGGGGGTGTAATGATAGCCATGATATGGTGCGGCATAATTTTGGGTGTTAGTTGGTGCAACAAGATTATTTTGACTCTACTGATATTACATTATATTTGGGTTATTATAAGGTATTACATCCACAAACAATTGATTAATTCTATTATAAGGTATTAAATCCACAAACAATTGATTAATTCTGTTTCCCAATGATGTTACCATCATCAAAACATTATTATTATCATTAATATCAATAAGATCATGCATAACCTATTCAAATGGCCAGTTACATGTAATAACTATATCATACATTTCACGATTAATTCTTGTAGTTTGATACACTAGATTTTTCAGATCATTGTAATTACTATCTATGGGCATGCGTGCCATTTTTCTATTAATTTTGACGGGGACTGACCCGTTAAAATTAAAATTGCCGTTCCAAAACATGCAATAGATTTCTACTTTTTCCAAAGTGTATGTTTTTGCTTCATTTTTATTTTTTTTTATTTTATTCTTTCATTGTTAAAATCGTTATGTCATTATTAAAAAAAATGAATATATTTATTTTAACAACTCAATATTGTATGTCTAATTCTAATTCAATCATACATTTCGTTCCTAAGTACTATTTGTTGGGAAAATAGGGGGGAAACACGAACAAAATTTTCTCACGGGATTTTTGTCGAACACCTTGTGTCCGCTCTTTATGCTAATACCACCGATCAAATTAAAATCACAAACCTCACCCAATCAACATAACAACAAAGAAACAAATCCAATGCAACAAGAAAGACAAGATTTTAAGGAAAACTCTTTGTATTATCGGTATCGTACCGTTCACTATTACAAACAAAAAACCTTTATTCTAAAGTTTATACACAAACTCTAGACTACACAACAACATTCACCATCATCTTGATGAATTATAAGCATGTGAAATAAGCTACCAACTAAAGAAAAAGATTGCTCGAAGAAGAAGATGAAGAGGCTTCCACCGTACCGGTTTCAACGAACCGATAATATGAGTTCACTCCAATAAGACCGGAGATATACGTTCCGATCACTTGACTCTCCTCTCTACCACTCTCTCCTTCCTTCTCTCTTTTTCTTTTTTCTGGCCGAACCCTAGCTTTGGGGTCTTTTTTTTTTCTCAAACACATACGCACAAAGTCAGGGGTGAGAGGGAAGAGTCCATGACTCTTTTCTATGTGTAAAAGATACATTACAAAATAGCCCCTCTAATGTTTATTATTATAAAACTTATATTAAAAGGCCCAAATAGATAAACAAATTATTAGGCCCATTGAGGAGGGAGCCCAACAAACTCCCCCTCCCGACTCATGCGCGAGAGTCCATCATACCCGCTTTCTTTCTACATGTAAGAAGCTTAGTAGCGGGCAATACTTTCGTCATCATATCGGACCCATTCTCGTCCGTATGGATTTTCATCAAACACAAAATCTTGTGTTCCAACACATCGCGTATCCAATGATACCTTATGTCGATGTGTTTCGACCTTGAGTGAAATGTCGGATTCTTGCTAAGATGTATCGCGCTTTGACTATCACGATACAAAACAAAATTTTCTTGTTTATGGCCTAACTCTCGTAGGAACTTTTTCATCCACAAGAGTTCTTTACACGCTTCCGTAATAGCAATATATTCGGCCTCGGTTGTAGACAATGCAACACACTTTTGCAATCTAGATTGCCACGACACGGCACCGCCCGCAAAATTCATCAAATAACCGGATGTGAATTTTCTAGAATCAACATCTCCGGCCCAATCCGAATCCGTATACCCTTGTATTACGGGTTCGCCACTTCCAAAAGAAATACACATTTTTGAACTACCTCGGAGATATCGTAAAATCCACTTCACCGCCGTCCAATATTCTTTTCCGGGATTAGAGAGAAATCGGCTTACTACGCCAACCGCATGAGCAATATCCGGCCTAGTGCAACCATGGCGTACATTAATGAACCAACCACGGATGCATAAGGCACATTTCGCATTTCTTCTTTTTCTTTCTCACTTGTAGGGCACTGTTTTGCACTCAACTTGAAATGACTCGCAAGTGGAGAGGTTACCGGCTTGCATTTGCTCATGTTAATTTTTTCTAAAATCTTCTCTACATATCTTTCTTGCGACAAAGATAATTTCCGATTTTCTCGATCTCGCATAATTCGCATACCAAGAATTTGCTTTGCGGGGCCCAAATCCTTCATTGCAAAAGTGCTCTTAAGCTCCTCTTTTAACTCCATAATTTTCGTAACATCACCACCGACAACCAACATGTCGTCGACATAGAGCAAGAGGATAATAAAATTACCATTCAAAAATTTCTTCACAAATACGCAATTATCGGATACGGTTTTACCGAAACCGTGATCCGACATAAAGGTCTCAAACCTTTTGTACCATCTCCTTGGCGCTTGTTTCAAGCCGTATAGGCTCTTATTCAACTTGCAAACGAGGTTTTCTTTACCTTTTACTTCAAAACCCTCGGGTTGCTCCATATAAAGCTCCTCATTAATATCGCCATGAAGAAAAGCGGTTTTCACATCGAGTTGCTCGACCTCAAGATTCATGCTATCCGCAAGACCGAGCACAACTCGAATTGAGGACATTTTAACCACGGGAGAGAATATCTAATCAAAATCAATCCCTTTCTTTTGTCCAAATCCTTTCACAACCAATCGCGCCTTGTACCTTGGTTGTAAGTTACTATCCTCATTTTTAATCCGAAAAATCCATTTATTTTTAAGCGCCTTTTTGCCTTTCGGCAATTCCACTAAATCAAACGTGTGATTCTCATGCAAAGAACTCATCTCATCATTCATCGCATTTAACCACTCGTCTTTACGCTCATGCGACATAACCTCCTCATAACATTCCGGTTCGTCGCCATCGGTAAGCATCACATACTCGTTGGAGGAGTATCTAGCAGATGGCCGGTGTTCGCGAGTCGATCGCCGCATCGGCGCGGTTTCCTGTGGTACTTGTAGCCGTTGCTCGGTCTCATTTTTCGAACCGCTACTCATTGGCATAGGCTCATTTTCGAAATTAGACACTTGATCTTCATCATCTCCCCCATGATCGGTATCTACCGATGGGGTTGGAGTTGGAACCAAATCAATCGCACTCTCGGAATTACTCGATTCCGGTTTCTTGCCCATATTAATATTCTCGATGGTCTCATTTTCGAAAAATACCACATCTCGGCTACGCACTACCTTCTTCGCAATCGGATCCCATAACCGATATCCAAACTCACCATTTCCATAGCCTAAAAAAATACATTCCTTTGCTTTGCTATCAAGCTTCGATCTTTCATCTCTCGGGATATGCACAAATGCCCGACAACCGAATACTCTCAAATAATCATACGACACGTCTTTCCCCGTCCAAACTTTATCGGGTACATCACCATCAAGCGAGTAAGCGGGAGAAAGGTTGATTAACCAAACCGCGGTATTCATCGCCTCGCCCCAAAAGGATTTCGGAAGCTTAGCATGAGAGAGCATGCTCCGAACCCTCTCACAAATCGTTCGGTTCATTCTTTCCGCGACCCCGTTTTGTTGCGGAGTTTTTGGAACCGTCTTTTCAAGCTTGATCCCGTGTTCATTGCAATACGCCTCGAACGGTCCTCGGTATTCTCCACCGTTATCGGACCGAACACACTTCAACTTCAAACCGGTTTTTCTTTCAACACCGATCTGAAATTGCTTGAACACGTCTAGCACTTGATCTTTCGATTTTAGCGCGAAGGCCCACACCTTTTTAGAGCAATCATCAATGAACGTGACAACATACAACGCACCACCTAGCGTCCTGTCACTCATTGAACAAACATCAGTGTGTACGAGATCTAAAATATTCGACTTCTTGGAAGAAGATGAATTTTTAAAGCTCACTATATGCAATTTACCGGCTAGGCAATGCGTACAAGTTTTTGAAAGTTTACCATCGTTCGGAAGAATATTCTTTCTAGCGAGAGTTTGAAGACCCTTCTCCTCATGTGCCCTAACCGCAAATGCCATAATTCGGTTGATGCGGTTTCAACCGCATTCACCTCCACACAATACATGGCCCGAGTGGTATATAAGGTGTTCGATTTCGCACCTCGTGCGACAACTAGAGAACCTTTGGTGAGTTTCCACTTTCCTTCACCGAAATGGTTATGATAACCTTCATCATCAAGAGCACCGGTGGATATTAAGTGGAGCCGAATTTCCGGCACATGCCTCATATTTTTTAGCAATAATTTACCGCCAACTTCGGTCTCCAAAATCACGTCCCCCATGCCAATAAATTTGCACACCCCTTCATTTCCCATTCTTACACAACCAAAGTCACCTTTGGTGTAAGAACTAAAAAATTCACGCCTCGACGT
Organism: Juncus inflexus; assembly: GCA_024447665.1. Classification (NCBI taxonomy): domain Eukaryota; kingdom Viridiplantae; phylum Streptophyta; class Magnoliopsida; order Poales; family Juncaceae; genus Juncus; species Juncus inflexus. The sequence continues at coordinate 7,245,022 of JAJHPC010000020.1, read as the reverse complement.
GACATGAAATGAGGCGCCCGAGTCTACTACCCATGTAGAATCTCCGGACGTGAGATTGACGAAACCGTCGTCGCATACTATTATGACATCGCCATCCGACTCAACCGTCGCTGCACTAGTTTCTTCACCATTATTCTCTCTTGAATGCTCTCCTTTACCCTTTTTCCACTCTTTTTTCCAAGAATAGCATTCCTTCTTTATATGACCTATCTTGCCGCAATGGTAGCATTTAATCCCTTTACGGGATTTTGACCTCCCCTTGGATTTTCCATGGTTCCCCGAACCATATGAATTTCTCGTTTTACTTCTTCCTCGCCTCTCGACCAAATGTGCATCGGACCCCAAATAGAAACTTTTTTCCCTTCGCCGAGCTTCTTCATTAAGAATGCTATCTTTTACCATGCTTAATTTTACCACCCCATCGGGTGCCGAGTTGCCGAGTGATACGACAAGAGTATCCCAATCGTCCGGCAAAGAGCTCAACAATAATAGCGTTTGAACCTCGTCATCCAAAACCATTTTTCTAGTAGCTAATTGGTTTACGCAATCTTGGAACTTGCTCAAGTGTTCCGACACCGAGGTTCCGCCCGTATATTTTAGATGCACGAGTTTCCGCATTAAGAACGCCTTATTTTGAGCCGTTTTTCTCTCAAATAGGCTTTCTAATTTTTTCCATAACTCATGTGCATTGGTTTCCAACGATACGTGATGAAACACGCTATCATCAATCCATTGTCTTACTAAAGCAACCATTCTTCGGTTGGATTTAGTCCAAACACTATCGGCCGTACCTTCGGGTTTCTTTGTGTCTCCCTCTATTGGGTCATATGCATCTTTACAAAATAATAGATCCTTCATTCGAGGTTTCCATATCGAATAGTTTGTGGAATTCAATTTGATCATGGTACCACGACTACTATCTCCCTCCATTTGCTCAAAACAAGCTTAGACACCGACAACTGTAGCTCTGATACCAGTTGTTGGGAAAATAGGGGTGAAACACGAACAAAATCCTCTCACGGGGTTTTTGTCGAACACCTTGTGTGCGCTCTTTATGCTAATACCACCGATCAAATTAAAATCACAAACCTCACCCAATCAACATAACAACAAAGAAACAAATCCAATGCAACAAGAGAGACAAGATTTTAAGGAAAACTCTTTGTATTATCGGTATCGTACCGTTCACTATTACAAACAAAAAAACATTTCTTCTAAAGTTTATACACAAACTCTAGACTACACAACAACATTTACCATCACCTTGATGAATTATAAGCATGTGAAATAAGCTACCAACTAAAGAAAAAGATTGCTCGAAGAAGAAGATGAAGAGGCTTCCACCGTACCGGTTTGAACGAACCGATGATATGAGTTCACTCCAATAAGACCGGAGATATACGTTCCGATCACTTGACTCTCCTCTCTATTACTCTCTCCTTCCTTCTCTCTTTTTCTTTTTTTTGGCCGAACCCTAGCTTTGGGGTCTCTTTTTTTTTTCTTTTCAAACACATACGCACAAAGTCAGGGGAGAGAGGGAAGAGTCCATGACTCTTTTCTATGTGTAAAAGCCACATTACAAAATAGCCCCTCTAATGTTTATTATTACAAAACTTATATTAAAAGGCCTAAATAGATAAACAAATTATTAGGCCCATTGAGGAGGGAGCCCAATACTATTGCATGTCTAATATTAATACAACAAAAAATAAATAATAAGTGAACTAAAATCAACAAAATACATAAACTTGCTTTTTAACTGTATTTTCCTTCCATGCAAAACATATTTGATCTTCACTAATAAAAAAAATATTAAAAAGATTTAATAAAATATAAATATATGACAAAAGGAACTAACCTCGGTAAACTTGTAGATCAGCAAATCTCTAAGCCATATTGAGCTCCCTATCATAATAAACAAAATATTATATAAATAAAAAAATAAGTAATACTTATATAAATGCAATAAAATATTTAAATAAATAAAATAACTAACCTTACAAAGAGTGGATGATCTAGATAATCAAACTAAGAATATAAGGTAGTACAAAGAATGAGATGGTAAGCTTTGGCAGGTTTTGGTCTTTAATACTGAAATTTTAGTTTTACCGGTATTCGAAAGACCGGATATGTTAGTGTTGGAATTTTAGAAAAAAAAAATATGTGTATTTGTGACATTTTCTTTTTAAAACGTGTATGTATGTGAATAATTTCCTAAGAAAAATATCTGATTTTGATGCATTCATAGACTCCGTTTGGATGGAAAATAAGATGGGTATAATTTTATCTAGATATAAGAAGCTACACTTTCTTATACTTCTATTTTGAAATGATGTTTGACAAGATGATTGGGACAAAAATAGAGATAGTGTTGAATTTAAAAATAATAATAATTTGCAATTACCAAAATATCCTTGTATTTGTAATATGGTTAAAATAAAAATTATATATTAAATTATTAAATATATCATATATAAATATATTATATTATAATTAAATTAAATTAAATTAAATTATTAATTATTAATTATATTATATATATTATGTATCATTTTTATATTTGTATATAATTATATTATATTATTCATTATATATCAAATTATTATATATTATTAAATTATTATTTTTATATTAAATTAATATAATATTAATTTATTTAGTATTTTTAATAAAATTTATATATACTTAATTATTAATATTATTTAAAATTAAATATTTTATTTTCTAATTATTATTAATTTATATATTAATATTATTATTAATTAAACTATATCGTAATTACTAATATTATATAATTAATTATATATTATAATTAATCATACATTAGTATTATTTATAATACCCTTTATATATTATTAATAATATAAATATTTATTTATGCTATAATTAATTATAAAATAATTATTATTTTATAATTATTTAAAATATTATTTTATTATTAGATATTAAACAAGGGATGTTATGGGAATAAAAAGATGGAATAAGACCGGTGTAATCTTATAACCACTTTTAGGTGATATAATCTTATACCCCCATTTTTATGCTATACCTCCTTATTGCATTTGGCAAGGAATAGAGGGATAACTTGCATTAGAGGGATAACTTGCTTTATCCATGCTTATCCTCCATCAAAACACAAGCCATAGTGACGTACATTTAATTAACTTATTTTTAATATTTTCTTCTTGTTGACCATTCATTTGGCGCTTGTACATTAACATTCGTGTGATCAATCAGATTGTTGCATGGTAGTTCATTCAACATGAATGCAAATTGATTCGGACATGCATGCATTAATCACCCTATATATATCTATAAAACAAATAATGAAATGATATTTTTCTTCAAAAGAAACTTTCTAGTATGTATCTGAGTGTAATAAATGCAACACACTAAAAGAGAAATAAATTGTGTTATCTTGTCAATGTGGGTTATGTTTGGCAAGATATTGAAGAAAATTAAGTATAATTATGTTCAAGGAAAAATAGAAGCCGTCCTACACTTCGAGATAATGGGAGATACAAAAATATGAACTTATCAATAATTGCAGAGGTTTATTTGCAATTTCTAATAAGACAATCTTTTTTTGCAATTTGGAGATAATTCTTGTTTGCTTCCTATACAGAGGTTAACTTGAGAAAAATTTAGGAGGCCACTAATAAATAAATTAAGACTTTATAATGTGTTAATGACATTTAGATATTAGCATTAGTAAAATGATACTTTCACACTATTTCCTCATTCACCGAAGGGAAATAATGTAGAAAACGTGAAGAATCTTTTAAAGTAAAGTTAATCTTTTAAAAAAAAATAGTGATATTTGTATATAAATGCTCAATTTGAATCATAGTAGAACATACTTAAACTTTTGTGCTTTTGTAGTTCTTACTTAATATGTTATGTTTATATTATAAATTATTAATAATAATCTCATATCCGTATCAATGCGCTGGATGCATTCTAGTATCTTCTATATTGTTTTTTATGCTCATATATTATCTTTTTATATTGAAAAACATTCATTCTAGCACTTTCAACTCTTGAGTTTTATTCACTTCTACATCTCCAATTTTTTAGTACTTTTGTATCGTTAACTATTTAATTTGATCACTTTTCCATCCTCCATTCTTTAAACGCACAGTCAATAATTAAATGATGAAGTGACATGATGATGTGACAAGTTATATTAATTTTATATTATGAAATGGACTTTATTTTAAAAAAAATAAAAAAAAGACATCCCCTTCTCTTCATTATTCCCTTCCTCTTTCTCTCTTTGTTATTCCCCTTCTCTGTTCTCTGACGGAGCTTCCATGCGCTTCGCCTGCCGCCGGAGCTCTAGCGAGACAAGCCGACGCCGCTTCTCTCCGGGCGGCCTCGCGCCACCTGTTATCACCCTCTCCTTTCGTCCACCTCCTCTCTTTACCGGTGTTTGAAACACCGAAAATGGTATATTTGAATTTTTTTAGAAAGGTTGTGCATTAGCGGTATTTCACAATTGAACAAGTGCATAAGTGAAAATTCCTCATATAATTAATACACAAGAGAGGAAAATAATACCAATTAATGCTAAAAAATAGTTGTGGGTGTAAATGTGAGAAAACTCAAGAGTTGGAGGTGCTAAAGTGAACTTTTATCTTTTATATATTGTTTTGTATTTTTATATATTATTTTCAAAAAAATCTTTATTTATATATTGTTTTTGATTTTTTATATATATTATTTTAATATATACATGTTTGTCAATTTTATATATTGTTTTTGAAAAACAAGTATTTGTATATTGTTTCTCAAATAAAGTCAGTCGTCATGCAGTATTAACTCCCAAAAATGATATTTTATGTATACATAATTCATCCGTCCTTAAAAATGGTAAAAGTATTGTACATTGACCTAAAAAAATTAAAATTTGAAAAATATGTCTCCATATTTTCCTATAAAAATTCAAAATGTCAATTATGCCAAGCCGAAGCGGAGGCTCGGAGCGAGGTAACACCTAATTTCTCCTAAAAAGTATAGAAAATCCGAAAATGCGACGAGATTGAGCACGCTTAAAATGCAACTATATACTGTTTCTTCATATTTATCGTAGAAGTAGGAAGGGAAAATAGGTCATCATTAGATCCTATTAATTATTATCTTAAGTGCAAACTATAATGTTTAGTACAAACTATAAATATAGCATCATGTCCCAAAAATTATTATGTTTATTACAAACTAAAATGTTCAGTACAAACTACAAAAATACAGCCTAGCTTAGGAAGGACAAATCAAATTCTTTATCCAACTTGTCTCTCTTTCTTTATGTTTTCCTTTATTTTCCATTCCTTCCCAGACCCCAGTCCAAATTCTCGCTCAATCAATGCCGCCTTCACTCAATCTCTCCTCCTAATCGAATGCCTAATCCAACTCCCTCTTTCTTCTTTCTCCTCTTCCTCTTCCCCTTCCTCCTTCCTCCTCCATCTCTCGCTCAATCAAATTCAGTCTCCTGCCCTCTGAATTTCTCCATCCTCGTACCATACCTCTCTCCCTCTTCAATCCCATCCGACACTCCTTCGCGCTGTTCTTTCGCGCTCCAATCCCTCCACTTGGTCCTCTCTCAGTACCTCTTAACCGATTCACTCTTTCTCCCTCCACTAAACACTTCTTCCTCTTGTTGGTCCTCTCTCACCACGTCCCTCTCTCCCCTTTTCCCCCCCTTCACTCTCCCCTCCTCTTGCGGATTCCAATCCTCATGGATTTCTCAAGGCTGCATGAACATAACAACCCGGCAAGATTTCGAGTCCATAGTTCCCTCTTCAGCCATTTCAGACATGGGCAAGAGTTGCAACGGGTCGCTGCAGCCGGTTCCGACTTGTACCGGTTGTACCACCAGCCTGAATCGCGTCAAGGCCTCTTATCTCACCGGCCCCGATAATGGTAATGTAACCACATGTGCGGATTACCCTTCTATCTATGCATCTGCGTTTAATTCCTTGGGCCCTTCAAATCCCGGCACGGCCTTCTGTCTCTTTCTGCTCACAACCTCTAATTCTTCTTCTTCTTCAACAAAAAATAGTGGGTCCCACGAGTGGATCTTTATCCTAGTTGCTGGATGTATTGTGCTGTTTCTCGTGCTAATTGCTTTAACATTTTGGTGGTTTAAACGCAAGCAAAGCAGAGCCATACGAAGGAGGAGAAGAACAGAGGGCTCATCACTTCAAACGACTCCGCGCGCTTTAGAATCAATTTCCACTACCGTTATCAAATTCACTCTAGATGAGATAAGGGAAGCCACGAGAAATTTCTCGCGTGATAATATTATTGGACGGGGCGGATACGGAAACGTTTACAAAGGGGTTTTTCCAGACGGTTCAGAGGTGGCAGTGAAGCGGTTCAAAAACTGCTCTGCGGCTGGAGAAGAAACATTTGTGCATGAAGTGGAAGTAATAGCAAGTGTACGACACGTAAACCTAGTTGCTCTCAGAGGGTATTGCATTTGCACAACCCAATTAGAAGGCCACCAAAGAATCATAGTTTGCGACCTAATTCCAAACGGGAGTCTTCAGGACCGCATTTTCTCTTCCGGCGAGAATTCCCTCTCATGGCCGGTACGTCAGAAAATCGCGATCGGTACGGCACGAGGTTTAGCTTACTTGCATTACGGCGCTCAACCCATGATAATTCACAGAGATATAAAAGCGAGCAACATTCTGCTCAATTCGGATTTCGAAGCGAAGGTGGCTGATTTTGGACTGGCCAAATTCGCTCCAGAAGGAATGACCCATTTTAGCACGCGGGTCGCGGGGACTTTAGGTTATGTTGCACCAGAATACGCCTTATACGGCCAACTAACAGAAAAAAGTGATGTATACAGCTTTGGCGTTGTGCTTTTAGAGCTATTAAGTGGTAAAAAGGCATTCATTTCGCTCGGCGAGGGGCAGAGTTTTGTAATAACAGATTGGGCGTGGGCTCTTGTGAGGGGAGGAAGAACGCTTGAGGTTATACAAGAAGGAATGGAGGGTCGTGGGTCGAACGAGCAAATGGAAAAGTTTGTTATTGTCGCGGTTTTATGCACACATCCTCAATTGTACGCTAGGCCAACCATGGATCAAGTTGTTAAGATCTTGGAAAGCGATTCGGTTATGCCGATGCCGGTCGTGCCTGATAGACCGATACCGATCGTGGCGAATCGAGAGGATATTGAGAGATCGGTGTCAATTGACAGTGGTGGGTCGGGCCAGTTGTTCAGTCCGACGGGCTTTCAGAGTTTCTCTTATGGGAATGAGAGTCGAGTGGATTCTTATGATTCGTCGGAAAAAGGCAAGAGTGTTGCTCAAAGTCAAGTGGATTCTTATGATTCGTCAGAAAAAGGCAAGATTGTTACCCAAAGCTGAGTATGTTTGATATGGCTCTCACAATCTTTTTTGTTTTCATTTTTGTGCTTCGAAGGGGTGTTGTAAACTTAAGTTGAATCAATTGTTTGGTGATGATTCTTTGATCTGTTCAAAATTGGGATTTTTTTGTATTTTGTGATATTCACAAGGCATAAATGATTGTGCTAAGAATCAATAAAATATATTATGTTTGGCCCATACTCTAATGAAATGTATTCAACTATGGATGAGACTTCATTTGCTCTTCTTTTTATCTTTGAAACAAACATGAAAAGATAAAATTAAATTGTGTTTCTTAGTTTGGGAATTTGGTCATCTATAAGCTACACTCAAAATTGCAGTGTTTAAATTTTTCCTGAGTTGGTACTGTCGATTTACAGGTTTGATTTTGTGTTAAGTGCATGGACTTTTGCCTTTCAGATTTGATGATTCTATTTAAATTTTGTAGGTAGGTTGGTAGGTATACTTGCACATTTCTATGTTCTGTTTTTCCAATAGACGGGGCCAGAGTAAACCATAAAACAAAACATTGAATTCATGCATGGATATGTTCTTCATATATTATTCTTTGCACGTGACATTATGGTGTTCACATTGGAAATTTTACTCTTGATATAAACAAAATTTTGTAGAAATATAGAAAGTAACAAAATGACGTTTTTTCAACAAGGTAATCAAAACTTCCAATGTCACATTCTTCTTTCAAAAATTATAATAAGCCTTGCAACATAAGCATAAAAAATAACAGCTTGTCTTCCCAGAAACAAATCTCAAAACTGTTGGGAAAAATAGGGGTGCTTCGTAAAAATTTCCTTAGTCGTGACTTTTATCGAACATCTTGTGTGCGGTATTTATGGTTAACTCAAACAATCAAATAAACACCATAAATTTGACCCGATTCACATAATATTCCAAGGGATAAAACTAGAGTTGGCAACATCTGACCTGACCCGAAAACCCGACCAGACCCACCCGAACCCAAACCCGACCTGAAACTCGAACGACCTGAGACCCGAATGACCCGCTCAATTACCCGAACCTGAATGACCTGAACCTGTATATATTATTTTATAATATCTTATTATGTTTTTTTATAATGTCAATATATTATTTTAGAAAATAATATATTAGTTATATTGGTTTCTAAAAGATAAAACTATATTTGAGTGTTCAACTCATTAGCCTTTTTAGTTGTACAAAATTGAAAATACATAAATATTTACTCAAATAAAAAAATTCCATCCCAAGTTAAGCAGAGTGTGTAATTAGAAGCTGACAAAATATGACTTGACCCGAAAACCTGACATGTCCTATCCGAACCAAATCCGACCCGATCCAAAAATATTGACAAGTCAACGACTTGAAACCCGACCCGACCCGACCCGAACTCAAACGACCCGAGACCTGAAATATCTGAAACCCGAACAACCCAAAACCCTAAACCCAAAATACCCGAGACCCGAATGACCCAAACCTGAAGTGACCCGACCCACCCATTTACCACCTCTAGATAAAACAAATACACAAGAGACGCACAAGATTTAAGGAAAACTTCTATATATTATATATATTACGGTATTGTACCGCTTCAACAAATACAAAGAATAAAACCTCTTCTAGAATTTCCAATTAAACCCTAGGTTACACTCACCTATACGATGGACTACACACTCGGAGGATCACAAAAAGAAACAAAAAAAGAGCTATCATATTGGAAAGAAACTAGAGAAACTTTTACCGTACTGATTCTTACCAACCGATGATATGAGAGAGCATACAAGAAGAGCAAGATTCGGTCTCACTCACATTCTACCCCCTCCCCAAATAAAAGCCCAAATAATATTTTATTTGTTGGCCCAAAATGAGGAGGGAGCCTAACAAAAATCACATTAATATCAATAAATGAAGTTCATTAAATTATCAATCTTCTTTTTTTCGTTTCTTCTTTTCTTCTTCAAAATGGCTCCTGGAGCAAGGAACGCATTTATGCACTCTTTTCACAAATAAAAGCTCAAATAATATTTTATTTGTTGGCCCAAAATGAGGAGGGAGCCTAACAAAAATCACATTAATATCAATAAATGAAGTTCATTAAATATCAATCTTGGTCATCTCAGTGGCCATCATGTGGCAAGGCAGACAAAGCCACAGCATAAGGTGTTAGTAGTATGCCCTAGGTCAATGTATTTGAGACCTAGATATATGGATTGTGTTAAACAAACATTGTTTTTTATTTAGAGATATTTTATATAATAAATGCGTATTGGTTATTTTATTCTTATTACTAAGATGAACCTTGAATATGATATTCAGCTTTATATCATCAAAGTATGTGATTTTGATAGTAAAACTTTAAAGTATTATGAATGATATTCTAAACCGTCCCTGATCATTCATAGGATGTTTGTGAGACAAACATACTTTATGATAAGCTATAAATGTACATCAGTATGTTAGTTGACTGATGGTCACGTTTTACTGATCATGAATAAGTGTTATTAAGTCATTAGCATAAGTATATGTTAGAGACCATATACTGGATTGACCCACTGTGAGAATACTACATGGTTTGTGTCATTAGTTATTCTCAGTAAAGAATGTATCTCGTAATCCTTAGACTTGAGATTATCTCGGTTTCCTACATGAGAAATTTTATACTTTAATATAATCTAACATCGTCTTTAACCGGGCGGTCATAAAGATTATAATTAGGTATATAATGAATTATGCGGAGGAAAGAGTTTAATTAAGATAGGATTTGTTCCTCTCATAAATTGAGAGAGATATCTTTAGGCCTCTTGATGATTTGATTGAAGAAACGCACGGTCGTGCTCAAGTGAATTAATAAAGAGTTATTAATGTCATTTCATGTTCAATCAAATTCGGTGTCAAGAAATATTTATCGACCAACATAAGGTTGACACATGCCATGCCTTATGGACGATATAGATATCGTGTAACAAAGGGATACAATGCATGACATAAATTAGGTTTTGATCGAATCATTTATATTTGCTTAATTTGGGTAATCATGATGTCTTGCTAGAGGCCGCTCATGATTTATAATCCGTTGTGATTATTGCCAACATTAAGTAAACCTACAAGGGTCACACACAAAGAACAACTATTGAGACGTACACAGAAAAATCATAACTTATGTGATAAGTTGTATGGAGAGCTACATAGTCAAGTGACACATCCAATCCTACATCTTATATGATAAGGTGTGTTGCATATATGGTTACATAGTTACCATGCACATAGGATATGAAACTTATGGACTATGTAGGCACAAGAGACACCCCAAAATCAGATTAAGGAATATAATATTTTCGTCCATCTTTTGTGAGATAAAGAGGAGAGAAAAATCCGAAAATTATTCTCTTGTTATTTCTGTGAGAGAAATGAAGAACGGATACTAGCATATATCGTTCTTTATCCGTTCAAAGGGGTTGTTCGTGTGGATACCGGTAGAGGACGAAGCGAAGTGCGGCGTCTTTGTGATTCGGGTTGAAACTGTGGTTTTGTTTGGAGAATCGGTTTGTTTGGAGAATCGGTTTGCTTGGAGAATCCGTTCATTTGGAGATCGGTTTGTTAGACCGGTTAGGCGAAACATACAAAGGATCGGTTTGGAAACCGGTTTGGAATCGACCAAAGAAAAGCGTCAACCAAATTCGCTTTTGATCATCACGGATTAAGCGTAATCCGAAGGTACAAAGTTATGAACTTTTCTTTGATTTAATTGTAATTCACGGATCCTTCTTTTGGGTTTCGAATTCGATTTTGTTTCGTTTTTGTTTTTCCGCTGCGTTATGAACAATAGAAACCCAACATAAGGTCTCACAATTAATTAGTTTCAGCTGACAAGAAGAAAAAAAACATATAAATAAACGCCGTCATTCCACCCTTGAGCATTTGAGAGTATTCTTAATTCTTGATTTTTTATTTGACTTCCTATAATGACCTAAATTGCATTCCAATTATATTTACTATTTATATCTATTCTTGAATTTTGGACTAACTTACTAAAATGTATTAAATTGTATTCTAAATATATACATATTCCAACTTTCTTTCTAAAACCAAAAGATTTCATATATAGAAATACCTTCTTAGGGTAGCATGATAAGAAAAAAATTGTAGGAAGGAAAAAAAAAAATTTCAATCATCTAATACGAAAACAAATCATCGGGCCATTCAATCGGTAGGAGCGACGGGGTGTAAATTTCAAAATTTTTATTTTTAATCCCCTAATATTTGAAACAAAAACCAATCTTCTTTTCGAGCACCCAATGTGCAAAACAAAAGAATTTTTGTGTTGAAGCCCTAGTATTCAAAAAGCAAGTTATTTGAAATAATGAAAATGTAACTTTTACAAACTCAAATATATATATTTTTTTCGAGATTTCAACTATGGTTGATGGATTATAAGATTTTTGCTAAATATATACTAAATAATATTGTATTTGACAGAATTTGAACCTATGATCTCTTGGTACGTATGCAATATATAAATATTATTTTTCCAAAATGTCTTTTTTAAGGTTATTTTAGAACATAATTGTCAAAATAAAATGAAAAATATGGGTGAAATGTTAGGTAATACTAGTAAGGTAAACAAAATCCAATTATTTCAGGGGTGGTTTGCTATGTAACTATGTTAGAGGAGTGTGAATAAAATAATTAGATTTATAAAAATAATAATTAATTATTTTATCTTTAATAAACAAGAGAAGTGTGGGAAAATAATTATATAAGAGGCGATTACGTAGAATATAAATTTACACCAACTAAGATTGTACTAATTATTTATTTCATATTTGATTAAGAAAAATAAAGTATAGTATTAAAATAAGCGAGGGTACCTTGTAAATTTTAGAGTTCGGATTCGATTGGTGGTAAAGGTCAATCGAATTTTTACATTTATTTTGGTGGAAGAAGAGCAAAGAGGAAAAGAAAAGACCTATACAAAAAAGAGTAAAGGGGAAAGCTTAATCCGATTAGATTCCTTCCTTTAATCAATCGCTCAATCTTTGCAAAAAGAGCCGAAAGGGCAAAATCTCGAACGAAGCCAAGATGAGTTTTCTTTTCGGGAAGAAGAAATCCCCTGCTGGTACAGTTTAACATATCGATTTGATCTAGTTATTCTTTCATTTTTTTTTTGTTTGATTTTGTATTACACACTGTAAATACTTTAAAGAAATTGGAATTGTATACAGCATTGGTTGTTTAATTGATTTCATTAATAAGTAATGAATTTTCTGTTTGGCCTAATTGAAAAAATGTTCTATTACTAGCAATTACTGTTCAATTCGTTTTTCGGATATGATTCCTGCATTAGAACTGGCTTCAATCATTTTGTAATGAAGCTCATTATGCAAAAGTTTGTTTTGATTGAATCTGTTGAGCTCAAAATTATAATTGAACCACAAAAAAGTTGTTCTGAACTGAATTAAATTTGTCATGTCAGCAGTACAGATGCTAAACTGCTACATACATGCACTTAGAAACTTGGATTTGATTCTCAAACAAACTGATTATTTGTTTAATAATTTATTCATTCTTCATTTGGGATTTGGATTGTACTAATTTGGCCGAAGAGTCTGCTCAATTGATTGAATGTAATAAATTGTTTTAGAAAATTTTTGGCTGTTGATACTTGATACAAATATTAATTTGTGGTCCCATTTGCAGAACTTTTGAGAGAGAACAAGAGAATGTTAGATAGATCTATAAGAGAAATAGAAAGGGAAAGACAAGGTCTGCAAGCACAAGAGAAGAAACTCATCACAGAGATAAAGAAAACTGCTAAAGAAGGACAAATGGTACTTTCTCTCTTTCTTTTTCTATGTTATATGTATATACCACATCAATTGATTGAGTTAGCTCTAATATATTTTTTTTTGGATAACTTTTTTTATACAGGGAGCTGTTAAGGTTATGGCAAAGGATCTTATTCGCACGAGACATCAAATCACAAAATTTTATGCACTTAAGTCGCAGCTGCAAGGAGTATCTCTCAGAATTCAGGTACATAATATTGGAAAATGTGTAATTAAATATTGGTTTTGTGAGGTCAAAAGTAAATTTGTAATGTTGAATGAGCTGTTTTGTTATAATTTAAGAGGGTTTTGGTGTTGGTCTTTTCTGTTATGACTCTTTTGTACTGGAGGAAATGAATTCATGGTTAGCTTGTATTTATGAAATCTTAGTTTTCACATGACCATTTGTTAAGTATTACTCATATGCATTTGTACTATGCGAAATATTACTAAATAGACGTTTGTGTACTACACAACATGACCAAATAGCATGATTGCAGCATGATAGGGTCTATTGTGCAAATATTACCACTAAGTATATCTAATTAAGGAAATAAAATTTGCGCTATTGATCCTGTCATGTTTGTGCTACCGTCCGTGTCATGTTCCCATCATGGTTTTTGGTCATGATGCATAAGAACCTTTTTACTCATATACATTTTGATGATAAACATGTATGAAGTTTGTCTTCCAGCTGTTTTAACCAACCCAAACTTCCTTATACTATGCATTCAACTCTTTTAGTCCCTGTACCCTGTACTTTATCAAATATTGCCTATCTAGTCTCCGACTTAACTGAGCATGTTAACAATTTTTCAAAATGACCATTTTGCTATTTAGAATTTTCAAGTCCAAAATATCACAAACATATATTTTCTAGTGTCCCTTAAGGGTCCACTCAAAATCAAGAAATCAAGACGAGGAATTCAATTAACATTTATTCATTTTTTCACTCCCCAGACTCTGAAATCGACCCAGGCGATGGGCGAGGCGATGAAGGGCGTGACGAAGGCGATGTCGCAGATGAACCGGCAGCTGAACCTGCCCGCCTTACAACGCATCATGATGGAGTTCGAGCGGCAGAACGAGCGCATGGAGATGACCTCCGAGGTCATGGGCGACGCGATTGACGACGCGTTGGAAGGGGATGAGGAGGAGAGTGAGACCGAGGAGTTGGTGAGCCAGGTTTTGGATGAGATCGGCATTGATATTAATTCGGAGGTACGTATGGTAGATTATATATATATATATATATATATATATATATATTAGATTGGTAGGTAGATAAGATGAGTATCCATGTGTTGGAGTTTGAGCGGAAGAATGAAAGGATGGAAATGAACTCTGAGGTGATGGGGGATGCGATTGGTGATGCGTTGGAAGGGGATGAGGAGGAGACAGAAACGGAGGAGTTGGTTAGTTAGGGCTTGGATGAGATTGGTATCAATATTAACTCTTGAGGTATGGGGTGGATATATGGATGTGTGTTATTTTATTGTTTTCCTTGAGAAGTGGATTTTGTGAAAGGAGCTGCAATTTAAGTACACACGGACACCCAATTAAGGGTTGATATGAGTCATGGATGTTTATATGGAGGGTTGGATACATGGATGGATGAATGGACATGTTTTGTTTTATTATTTTCGAGAAATTTGCAAAAAAAAAAAAAACACCTACATCATGCCGAAATTGCAAAAAAAGGGCCCTGAATTATTGGAAATTGCAAGAAATCGCTTGTGTTGTGCCAAAATTTAGGATTTATTTTGTACTCTCTAATAATTTAGGGCCTCTTTTGTAATTTCAAATAATGCAGGGACAATCACTTCTTTCTTTTTTTAATTCAAAAATCTAAAATATGATATGTATTTGACAGCTCGTCAAGGCTCCGACAGCAGCAGTTAATCAGCCAGTGACGACAGGCAAAGTCGCTCAAGCGGAAGCTGCTGGAAGCGGAGCAGATCCTGGAATCGATGCCGAGTTACAGGCTCGACTAGATAACCTAAGAAAGATGTAATTCACACTTTCTATAGTGTTAATTTCGCATATATAAGAGAAAAGTGTATTTATACCTATGTATTATTGTTGAAATCATGCTCACATGCTGAGATATTTGTGGTGTCGTTCTGCTTTTATGATTTACATTGATAGCTTTTGATGAATGTAATTTGTATTTATCAAGATAATAATCTAGTTTGTTGTTGTGTTGTGCTTCTATTTTATACTTTGTGTTTAATCCTTTTGTAAATATTGTTGTATTCTGATGAAGTTCTGCATGATTTGTGGTCTCACTGAAGCTTCATCGGCATCTTAAGTTTGCACTTTCTACTTGTCTGTAATACATAGATTTCTTTAATTTTGCACATTGTGCTTATTAGTAACTCATGTCGGGCCGAAGTTAAAGAGTTCAAGGCCTTAATTTTTCTAATTTTTAGATAATTTGGGCTGAGTTAATTAATTATATTATTTTTTGAATTTGTGCGTAAGGTTCGTATTTTCTACACTTCTTGGTTTTCGCCATTTCTAAAAGAGTTTCTTTTTAATTCCTTGGCTGAGTTTAGGAGGATTATTTTGAAAAAAAAAATTTACTCAATTGATGCATATGAGATTTAGGTTGCTAGATAGTACAAAAAATAAAACAAAATAACATTGTGGATAGCATAAAAAGCCTGAAAAGTATACTTTTTTTTTTGAAAAGTATACTATATTGGATTCAGATTTTTTAGATGTGAATGTGATATTTTGTCATTTTGGTATTATTTTTTTCATTTTCAGAAATTTATTTGAAGTACTTTAGACCGTGCCGCGTGAAAACAATAATATATTTGTGTAGGAAAAAATATAAATAATGAAACAAATGAACAAAATTCATGACTATTCTAACAATACTACATGCAAGATGCTTTCGTGCATTTCCATGATATGAGTGATTTAAGTTGATATTCTCCGATGCAGGGACGGAGATAGGGGGGACCAAGGAGCCTTGGTCCCCCTATGAAACTGAAAATTTATTTTTCCCCTTGGAAATTTTTATTCAAGTCCTTAAGTGATGATATTTGGCCTTCTCTTACATGTCATAGTGAGTCCATAAGGAAATAACAAAAATATCAGGGTTATATAGATCAATAAAGATGCTAATGAAATTACAACAAAAGCTGCAAGCATGCCCCCTCTCAGGGTAAATGAACAAATGAAAAAATCATACTAATATTAATGTATATTGTATACAATATACATCATCCAAATCTACTTTACAAACTCATTACACGAAATTTATGGTGAGTGAAAAAATCATAGGGTTGTAGCTTTGTGTCATGTATACAAAATACCTTGCTAAAGTTTAAAACTTATTTATGTTATATTATATACATTTTCCCTATAAATTTAACTATTTTCCAATAAGTTAAAAAAATATTTTCTAACTGGCTAGGGGTTGCAAAAGAAAAAAAATAATATTTTATAATATTAATAACAAACTTCCTGTAGTGTGTACGAATTGCACATAAATTTAACATTTTATTTTTTCTAGAAAAGATAAAAATATTTCAAATGAAGTATATATTATAAGGTCATAATAATAGTTATAGATTAAATCCTAAAATACAATTACTATATTATTTTCAAAATGTAAATCATAAAGTCTTACTATACGATTTTTTTTGTATTGGTGTATTCTTATTTGAACTAATTTTTTAATGTATAATTGAAATATTATTAAATATTAAGTTAAACTTTCTTTAAATTCAATATAAAGTATTAAATTAGGGAAAATAGCGATAAATGACTTTTTTAATCATTAGTTACTAGAGAAATTACATATATATGTAGATAAACAATTTATTTATTTTTTCAAAAAGTGCCACAGTTAATAAAGAGAAAAATTATTTATGCTTTATTTATACTATGATCTGTCTCTGCCCCCTTTATGATTTAGTTCTGGCTCCGTCTCTGCTCCGATGTTATAGAAAGAGAGTCCACAAATTTCTAGTTAATTTAGACAATACGATGTGGGAGAAAGCTGCAAATGAATTCATCTAGACCATAAGATGTGGGATGAAGCTGAATATGAATACATATCGTATCCATAATTATCATATCCTAATTAATCTAATCTTAATATGACCTGATCTTATTTAGCGATGGATTATAGGGGAGAACTGGCCGGGGCCGCCCCCCTGTGAAATCGAAAATCAGTTATATACTTTTAGTATTGTTTGATATTGGCTCCATCTATAACAATTTTATATTAAATATTTCTTTCTAATAATGTAACAAATTTAGTTTGGTTGGTTTGTCCGTTCGTGTTTGGAGCATTCCTCACCTGTAAGGGCATGAGTTTCGTATCTCGCTCCCGTGTTTTTTTTTCCAAATTTAAAAGAAAAAATTGAGTTAATCTAGGTTAGAAGAAGGGTTGCTGGATTCAACGCCACTAAACATTGTTTGTTAAGAAATCTTGCCCCTATAATTATTTCTAGCTCCGCCCTTGATTGTACCATCTTATTTTCTTTCTGTCTATGAGAATTAAAATGTAACCATGTGAAAATATGAATAATGTACCTCTGATTACTTATCATTTACATATTCATATGAAGAATTGCTGAAAATGTGACTCGGTATACACGTCTGCAAGTAACAATCAAAATCAAGATCAAGTATTGTACGACTCTCACTAATATATACTAGATGGACCATTGCCCGGCTTCGTTCTCAAAGCATAAGTATTATTTTTTTTTGAAACTTTTTTCATCCTTTAATAATATTCTGTATACATTAACTTCTTTTTTTTGAAAGTTTTTTGTAATTTCAAATAATGCAGTGACATGCACTTCTTTCTTTTTTCTTTTTCTTTTCCTTTATACACATGTGGAAAAATGTAAAATATGATATGTATTTGACAGCTCGTCAAGGCACAGCAGCAGTTAATCAGCCAGTAATTACAGTCAAAGTCGCCCAAGCGGAAGCTGCTGGAAACGGAGCAGATCCTGGAATTGATGCCGAGTTACAGGCTCGACTAGATAACCTAAGAAAGATGTTATTCACGCGCACTAATAGTGTTAATTTGGCATACATAAGAGAAAAAAGTGTATTTATATCTATGTATTATTGTTGATATCATGCTCACATGCTGAGATATTTGTGTTGTTGTTCCGCTTTTATGATTTACGTTGATAGCTTTTGATGGATGTAATATGTATTTATCGAGATAATAATCTAGTTTGTTGTGTTCTGCTCTATTTTATACTTACTGTTTAATCCTTTTGTTAATATTGTTGTACTTTGATGAAGTTTTGCATGATGTGGTCTCACTGAAGCTTCATCGGCATTTAGAAGGCGTTTATTGGTAATCTCGGGCCGAAGTTACAGAGCCCAACATACCTTAATATTTCTAATTTTAGATAATGTGGGCTGATTTAAGTCAATTGATTATATTATTTTTTGAATTTGTTCATAAGATTTGTATTTTCTCTACTTCTTGGTTTGCACAATTTGTCTTCTCTTTTCTATCCCACAAAAGAGTTTTTAAGTCCTTAACTGAGCAGGATTATTTTGAATTTTTTTTTGCATATGAGATATGAAACTATGATATATTTTATTTCAAGATACTCTATTACTATGCCATGAAATCATTTGCCACAAAAAAGAGTTTAAATTGATAGAGTTGAATCAAATTCTGTCAATTTTTTGTATATTTATAGACAGTCATCGAATTCTGTCAATTTTTTGTATATTTATAGACAGTCATCGAACTCTGTCAATTTTTTGTATATTTATAGACAGTCATCGACTTGAAAGATCTCTTTTTTGACATTGTTACCATGAGATATTGATTTTATATCTAATTATGAAATACAACTTATGTACAATGACAATATCTTTTTTAATTTTGATTTCATATAGAAAAGTTGTGCTGTATTGGACTCGGTTATTGAATTTAAACTCATTGATTTGTTTTTCCAACATAGGTTGTCAGACAGTACAGAAAATAAAGCAAAATAACATTTTGGACAACATAAAAAGGCTGTGTATAAAAGTATATATTTTTTTTAAAGTATACTACAGTTGTATTCAGATTTCTTAAATGTGAATGTGGTATTTTGCGATTTTGGTATTATTTTTTTCATTTTGAGAAATTTATTTGAAGTACTTTAGACGTGCAGCCTGAAAAGAATAATATATTTGTGCAGGAAAAAAAATAAAATAATGAATGAAATGAACAGAACTCATGACCATTCTAACAATACTACATACATGATGTGCTTTCATGCATTTCCCCTGATATGAGCGAAGTTGATATTCTCGTATAGATGTTAAAGTCAGTGCACAGTTTTCTAGTTAATTTAGACAATAAGATGTGGGAGGAAGCTGAATATGAATACATATCATATCCATAATAATCAAATTCTAATTAATCAAATCTTAATATGGCCTAATCGTACGTAGCGATCTATCCTAGCGGAGAACTGGCCGGGAGTCCGCCCCTATGAAATTGAAAATCAAAATCAGGTATATACTTTTAATATTGTTTGATTTTGGGCCCCACTATAACAATTTTATATTAAATATTTCAATCTAATTAACTAACAAACTTAGTTTGGTTGGTTTGTCTGTTCGTGTTCAGAGCGTTCTCACTTGTAAGGCCATGAGTTGTTTTTCTAAATTTAATAGCAAAATTTACAAATTTGTAATGAATGAATTAATCTGGGTTCGAACATGGGTCGTTTTTTGCATATCATTTTTTTTATGAAAAAACCATTAGCTTATTGAGCTTGAATTTTGATTTTGCGGAATCCAAACTCCAAATTGATATGAACTAGGATCATGCATGCGTTTCGAAGCGTATATTTAAATTTGTTATTCATTTAAAATTTATGTATAAATTATAATTATGTATAATAATTATGTTATGTAAGTTAGTTATGTTTAAAATCATTTTGAATTATATCGTAAGACATTCTATCTATTTATTATTAATTAAAAAATAGTTTCTATATCACATCTAATTTTATAATGATGAATAAATTCTATACAAATAAATTTACATATATGAAATGAAATAGCGAAAATAATAAATTCATAAAAAAACAAAAAAATAATAATTCAAAAAATAATTCGGATTATTAATTTATAATCTAATTAATTTATGTTTGCATTAAGATTTCTAAAATTAAAATATCATTTTTTTTTATCTCTTTAGTTTTCTTGTGCCGTTATCTATTCACATATTATATAAGAAAAAAAATCAAGTATTAATCGGACGATGGAGGAGATATAAAACTAAAAATAAACAATAGTTTATTTAATAGATTTTAGTTGAAATCCCGTAAGACTTAATTATAAATGATTAACTTTAAAAAAATATAAAAATAATAATTATATTTAACATGATTTGTAAAAAGGAAATATGGTATTATATATATAGAAAAAGTATGTTACTATACATAAGAAAATATAACATGACTCATTTTACGAAAAAATTGTCACCGTTATTTTTCTTATTTATATTTTGTTAGTTATTAAAATGACACATATTATCCGTAATACATTAAGTAATATAATATAATTTTTAATACTCTGAAATTTTATTTGATATGATAGTTCTCACGTAATTAGAAATGTAATACGAAACATTAATATAACCGATCATGTGATATTGTGGTAATAATTTAAATGAAAAACTAAGATTTGAAAAAAATTGATCCAACGGCCGAGATAAAATAGACGATATATCTCTTGAGAATACTTAAAGAGAGATGAAAAATAAGGTATAAAGTATAACTTAATGAGCATATCATTTTTTTGCATGTTCTTTTTCTATAGTCTTTATTCACATATTTTAGAAAGAAAAAAAAATTAGAACCATAACAATATGGAACTCAAAATAAAGAAAAAATTCCAACAAATTTATATTTGATGATTTTAACAAGAGAAATAAAATATTTCATTAAGAATTAAAAATTTTAAAGAAGAAAAGAAAAATTATTTATATTTTAATGAGTGAACTTTTCATTAACTATTGGTATTAATAATTGAGCATAACTTTGAACTAATTCATTGAAGCCATCTGATTAAGATCGATGGTCGAAATAAATTTACAACGGTTCTTACTAAATCGGGGATACACCAATTCAACCAATTATATGATTTTTTTATAACCACATATATGTTGACATAAAATATCAATAAATTTGAGAAAATGAATGGTTAAGATTTGATAAAAAAAATTGATCGAATGGTGGAGATTAAAATAATGATGTGGCCCCTTGAGAAAACTCAAAAGTAGGTGAAAAATAAAGAGTTGTAGTTAATTCAATAAATAAATATATTTTAAGTATGAGGCGTACAATAAATATTAATATATATTAAATAATAATTGTATTTCTGTTACTAATTTTTAATACTTCAAATTGGAAAGTAAATTACTGAATGTCAATTTCATCTAGGAAAATGACTGAATGACGAAGTTCTGACAGATGAATATGATGATAACTAAAACCATACAAATAATGAAAATATCCGAATGTGCGGAGACATGACAAAATGAAATGAATAGTAGATAATCTAATTTTTGTAAAATTTTATATAAAATCAATTGATAATTAATAATATTATATCCTACATATGTGATATATCTAATGCCAAATTGAAAATAAATGATCATGATACATCTAATGTCATTGGGAATAAATTTACTATTTTAGATGCTACTGCATTTATATGCTAATCTACATTCACAGTAAGAAAAATACTGAACAAAAAAGCATTAAAATATAATTTGGTCACATATTGTTATCTCAAAAGCAACTTGTAAACAAAAATAACGTGCATTGGTACCCATTAATTATTTGAATTCAAATAGCACCCAAAAAAATTGACCAGCTAAATTTATTGATGCAAAGCCAACTCAGCGATTCTTGCTTCACCTGCCGTTCAGAAAAAAATTCGACGTTACGACCCCTTAAGCATAGTTTTTTTTGGAATAACAAGAAACAAAGTATAGCCTAATGTGATTAAACTAGGATTGTTAAGAAAGAGGCATTATTATCCTGATATGTATCACACAAATACCTAAGATTTGGAATCATGTAAGAAATTACCAAGATGTAATATTTGAATTTCGATGATCTGTCTTTTGAAGAAGCAATTTTTCAAAAAGTTGGTTGTCTAGGTTTAATTATCATATTTAGGAGAAAAGTTTCCGTTCTTACACAGTAAGTGAATAAATAGAATATTATATTCAAATACGACACAAATTAAATGAAAATATTTCAGATGCCAAACCTTTTGTGCTCCTGAACGAAGCGTCAGTTCTAGGCATCTTCCTCTGCAATTAAGTACAAGAAAA